>OW052221.1:137797399-138144200 GCA_932526605.1 Nephrotoma flavescens | reverse complement strand
ATATATATATATATATATATATATATATATATATATATATATATATATATATATATATATATATATATATATATATATATATATATATATATATATATATATATATATATATATATATATATATATATATATATATATATATATATATATATATATATATATATATATATATATATATATATATATATATATATATATATATATATATATATATATATATATATATATATATATATATATATATATATATATATATATATATATATATATATATATATATATATATATATATATATATATATATATATATATATATATATATATATATATATATATATATATATATATATATATATATATATATATATATATATATATATATATATATATATATATATATATATATATATATATATATATATATATATATATATATATATATATATATATATATATATATATATATATATATATATATATATATATATATATATATATATATATATATATATATATATATATATATATATATATATATATATATTATATATATATATATATATATATATATATATATATATATATATATATATATATATATATATATATATATATATATATATATATATATATATATATATATATATATATATATATATATATATATATATATATATATATATATATATATATATATATATATATATATATATATATATATATATATATATATATATATATATATATATATATATATATATATATATATATATATATATATATATATATATATATATATATATATATATATATATATATATATATATATATATATATATATATATATATATATATATATATATATATATATATATATATATATATATATATATATATATATATATATATATATATATATATATATATATATATATATACTATATATATATATATATATATATATATATATATATATATATATATATATATATATATATATATATATATATATATATATATATATATATATATATATATATATATATATATATATATATATATATATATATATATATATATATATATATATATATATATATATATATATATATATATATATATATATATATATATATATATATATATATATATATATATATATATATATATATATATATATATATATATATATATATATATATATATATATATATATATATATATATATATATATATATATATATATATATATATATATATATATATATATATATATATATATATTTATATATATCGAAGTATTTCCATTTCCATTTGAAAAAACTTTAACAAAATAAAAATAAGCATAATCATACAATAAATTTGCAATGAATATTTTACACTGCAGACTGATAGAAATTAAATAAAAATTTTGTAAATGAAACTCATAAACAAGTGATTTGGTGGGGAAAAATTCAATGCATAGAATAAACCGATGTACATTTTTTTGCTTTCTCGCTTCGACGTGTTCAAATGTTTCAATCTATTTCATTCTGCTATCAGCGTTTGTATTGCTGGGTCACCAATTTTACACGTTTTAAGATTAGTTAAAATTGTGAACTATTGTATTATGTGAATAATTACATAAGTATGTATATGCTGCTGTGCAAACTTGTTTTTGGTCTTAAGCTTGTATACATTTATATAAAATTAGCTATATATAAAGAATGTTTGTATAAGTAAGCGCCAGTCGAAGCATTATTGTGTTGGGAAGCACATCGCTCACACGAATAAAATGTATTTAACATTTATTGTGTTTAGTGTGATACTCAGTAACGTATTGTGTCAACGAAGCCTTCCCCATAATATTTATTCGTATCAACTACCAGATGGTGACATTCGGAATGTTAAAAGTTTAAATGTTACAATAAATACGGAATCATACCAACAATTTCATATTACAATCGAGTGTTACAATCCCGATTCGTTAAAATATTTTGAAGTGCGCTTAGCCGAATCCTCAAACGAGTTCGAGTTACGAAACGGTGTTCTATTAGAATTCGTTAAATGTTTTAATAATGCAACTGATAATGAAAATTATAACTACGGTTTGGCCACTTGGTTTAATAGTTTGCCATACTTTAGAACCACGTACCATGAAGGATATCCGATATCTATAAAGCTCGACGAATATGCAACCGTCAATACCGATTCATTTTTCGAGAATTTTGATTTTAACAAATTTGACACTGTCATCTTTTCAAATCTAAGTTTTACATCAACGAAATTTTTTAATAATCTGTTTTGTGAAAGTTGTGTATTTGAAAATAATGGCGGCATTAATTTCGATGATTTTAATATTGAAACGCTCGGTAAAACGACCACACTTAGCATAAGTTTTAATAAATTGATAAATTTTAATCTTGAAAATTTAAAAAAGTTTAGAGCGCTTAACATTTTTGAGGTGAGCGATTTTGAGTTGGATGATAATAACGCATTCAATGTACCAAGCCTATTTGAGCATAACGTAAACTTAACGCAAATCAAAATTGAAAAATCAAAGGAAAAGTTGACCCTGCACGAAGCACTGTTTCGTGGTCTAAAAAATCTGGGAACAATTGGGCTGGAAGATCTGCAGTTGGAATATATGCCAAAAGATATGTTTAAGGATTTAGATGAATTATACTCCGTGATCTTGTCATCGAATAATATAAAAACTGTGGACCCTGCTATTTTCGAGACAAACAAGAAGCTTTCATTTATAGGATTTGAAAATAACCCATTTTTCACAGAGTAAGTAAAATTTTGGTTATAAAAATTACGTAAAAATTACGAATAATTATAAATATTTTTTAGACCACACGATAGATTGGAAAGCTTTGATTTGCATGGTGATTCGATTCATTTAGAACTGGGCAATTTCACAGCAAATTCATTCGATTTATTGGAGCAGTTCATTAAAAATCCTAACATATTCAGGGTTGGATATCAATCATTCGAAATCGATAAATTTAGTATCCCAGATTTTGGCTTTGTTAACACTAGCGAACGAAAAACTTCAATGGACATAGAATTTCATAGCGGTGAGCCTGTATTAGATCTAGATTATATTAAATCATTAGAAGATATTATACGGTTTGAGTACGATGTAAGAGAGCAAGTGAATGCTGTAATTACCATTGGATTTGCGGGTGATGCGATGTGCCGAGATTGCACTATGATTAAAAAACTATTTCCACATTTCCTAAATCGTTATACGAATCAGCCAGGATTTTATTTTAAGGACAGACGCCTATTTGTCTCATTTAGAATGCCTGACTCATGCAATCATCTAGAAGAAAATTTTGATAAACCGTTCGAAGATAATTGTCCAACAAATTGCATTTGCAAATACAATTCACTAATGGAAAAAGCAAGAATCGATTGTACGAATAAGAAATTAACTGAAATACCGCACATTTCATACCCCTCGCAATTCGAGAAACTTAATTCGTTAGATTTGAATTTTGAAAATAACTCAATTAGTATTTTATCATTGGATAATCAAGACGCGGATGTTTTGAAAAAATTATCAACACTAAACTTCAAAAATAATGAAATCGAAACTCTGCAGCTAAATCAGACAGAAGCACAATTAACAAATAATGTGGCGCTAAACTTATGTGACAATCCAATAATTGAAACCATTGAAGGTGTACTTGAACTTAAATTAGGCTCCGAATCAAAATATATCAACCGTTACAATTGTTTGACCGAAGATGAATTTGAACGAGTAGTAAATTATATTCAAGGTAGCAAATCGAATGAACTCGATGAACATTTAAATGGGTTGCAGTGTAATTAAAATGTTTGTTCAATTGAAATAAAATGTTTTTTGTTGTTTTTATTGGTTTTATTAAACCAGAAAAAAAATGATTTCAGTGGAATAAAACGCCGTTTATCAAAAAAAAAAAATGCTGGGCTGGTACTTGAGCGCATTTTTTTTGCTGACCCCATTTCTTAAGAACTCCGACAACTGATAACGCAAAATTTTAAAAATTTCTCACTGACCCAGGACACCCCAAAAAAATATCGCTTAATTTTAAATTATTTAGAAAACTTGATAATGAAGCAGACCTATTTATACTCTATCTGTATTCGATAAAATCATTGAAAAAGTTATAAATTCTCGTTTCTTACAGGAATCGAACTTTTTCTACGGATATCGGTATACGACCCAAGTAATGGGTCGTTAAACTCCAACTATAATTAGTTTAAAGGGAGAGAATCTGGCTCTTATAATTGATTGACTCTTAACCTCCATCATAATTTCTAGATTAGCACGATGGTGACAGCTACGATTCTCTACACGCAGCGAAACAACAACAACGTAACAAACAGAGAACTACTTTCCTATCGCGCGCGGAGTAACGCACCAAAAAACCAAAAAAGCTAAAGGCATAGGTGGGAAATGCAATTAAGCATAAAAGGGCTCCCTGAAATAAAGGCGGAAATTAAAAAGGTTGACTTAAAAATGGTGTTCTTATATGAAAAAATGGGACTTTTTTTAGTCATATTTTTTTGACAAATTTTCTGACTTAACAAAGGTGTTTTACAAAAACAGATTTAATTTCAAAATGACACAAGAAAGGCATATTTTATATCATTTTACAAATACATATGTATATTTTTAATTCATTTTCAAAATCACTTAAAAAAGGCATATTTTATTTCACATTATAAACATTTGTTTTTAATACACATAGAAATGGAAGCGTAATTTCATGTTTTTAAGAAAATGTTTTCTTGTTTTTATTCTTACGTTTTTTTGTTGTATTGTAGAGAAAGATAAAAATATGCATTTCAAAAATTTCAATTGTGAATTATTATTTGAAATTTGCAAAAGTTTTTTGCACATTTTCATTAATGAAAGCATTAGTTGACAATTTTGAATATCTTAAGTTTCCATATTACAGTAAAAGCTCGATTATCCGGCATCCAATTAACCGGAACACTCAGTTAAAAGGAATTTTAATTTTTAGGATTTTTTTTTTGCTTTTTCTTTCACAAGGGAAATTATTTTTTTATTATTCGAGGATTCACTGAAAATATATTTTCCTTTACTTTTTTTCTGTTTTATTCTATTTGATACAGTCGTATTACATAGTTAGGTCAGTGAAATAATGAATATATGTATTATTAAATTTTGGGTACTCGTATGAGTCTACTCGTATACATATATAATATGTATGTATGTATTTATTATTTGCAATAACTTCAATTAACTAATGAATAGAAAAATTATTTTCTGGTACATAATGTGAAAATAAATAAACATAAAGAGAATCCTAAAAATTAATGAAGTCTCATAAAACTTCTAGTTTTAATGAAACATTTAATTATCCGGATTTTCCGATTATCCGGAATGCTCTCCTTCCCAAGCATTCCGGATAACAGTGCTTTTACTGTAGTGTTTATTATATAATATGAAAATTAAACCCATTCAAAATTTTCAACTAATGTTAATGAAAATGTGCAAAAAACAATTGCAAATTTCAAAATGAATCAAAAACTGCATAGGAAAGAGAAAAAAAAGAGAAAATAGCAAAAAAAAACTTCTAAAATTTAAAATTCCGGTTAACTGAGTGTTCCGGTTAATTGGATGCCGGGTAATCGGGCTTTTAGTGTAATATGAAAATTAAAGCCATTCAAAATTTTCCAACTAATGCTTTCGTTAATGAAAATGTGCAAAAAACAATTGTAAATTTCAAAATGAACTAAAAACTGCATATGAAAGAGAAAAGACTGACAAAATAGCAAAAAAAACTCCTAAAACTTAAAATTCCGGTTAACTGAGTGTTCCGGTTAATTAGACGCCGGATAATCGGGTTGTAGTACATTTTCAGGTTTTATTTCGATTTTAAATACACATTTTATTTCATTTTCAAAATGACTTAAAAAGACACATTTTATGTCATTTATAAACACACTTCTTAAATCATTTTCAAAATGACTTATGATATGCATTAATAAAGTCAGCTTTTTTATTTCATTTTCATTACAGAAATTAAGTCTATTTTAAAAATGAAATAAAAACGCTGGTTTTATGAAAAAACGCCATTTTTAAGTTAGCCTTTTTTAATTCAGGGAGCCGCATAAAAGCATTTATGTACATTCTGGCAGCTAATGTCAATGTAATAGATTAAGAATTTATTGTAATTAGTTGATAAGTTAAAGTCTAAGGAATAAGATTAAGATTAAATTGTTAAATAAATAAAATAAATAAAAAGTTAAATAAAATTGTAAATAAAGAAAATAAATAAAAATTGTTTTTTTATAATTAGTTCTGTATTAAAAACATAAGTAGCGCAGTTTGTAGTGGATGTTTTTAAACATC
Organism: Nephrotoma flavescens; assembly: GCA_932526605.1. NCBI lineage: Eukaryota > Metazoa > Arthropoda > Insecta > Diptera > Tipulidae > Nephrotoma > Nephrotoma flavescens. Next base: position 138,137,845 of record OW052221.1, on the reverse strand, counting down.
AAAAAACAATACGTTCTAAATTTTTTCGTTGTTTCGGAGTGCAGAAAAGTGTTCGTTCGTATACCAAGTGAACAACGAACATTTATAATTTAATGAATTAATAATAAATCCAAAATAATAATTTTACTTTCCCTGTAATCTATTTGCTCCGACCCATGGTACGCAAACACGTTTTTTTTGTTCAATTTTTTTTTGTTCAGTTGGTAATAACCTTCAAAAGACAGCTGTCAAAATTTAATTCTATTCTATTCATTAGTTTGTGGCTTCTATTCATTAGTTTGTGCTACGAGTGACGCTACTTTTGTTAGTTTCAAAACAATGGATCAAAACTAGGGAGTGCAAATTTACCGATTTTTGAATTTACCGGTAAACGGTTAATTTTGTAAAAGGTCGGTAATTTATCGTAAATTTACCAGTAATTTAATTTAAATAATAATTTGAAACAGTACTATGCCTTAGGTGTTAAACCAGTGTAAAATTATTAAACCAGTGCTTGAAAAAAATTAATGTACTTTATAAAATAAACTAATAAATAAATTCATCACATAAATTGAAATTCATATCACAAAATAATTGTTTATATCAGGGTGTTTGGCGCGTGGACCGACAAACAAATTTTATATTTTTTACTTTGGTTTTTGCAATTGTAATGGTGTTATTGTGATTGTTCTGTATATTGGTATATTTCAGCACTCTCGAATTAAATACACAAATCGTAGGAAATTCTTCCATTTATAGCGTCACTATCTTCTGTGTGACAACGAATATGATAATCGACACTTACTTATACACAATCAACTTTCCAACCCCACTGGGATATTATCGAAACTGATTGTTGCGATTCTTACACATTAGCCATCTATAAGTCAAAAAAAAAAATCAAATTTATCCGCGATCCAGCGTTAAAGGAAAGAAAGTATGGGGTGGTTGGGAAGTTGATTGTGTATAAGTAAGTGTCGATTATCATATTCGTTGTCACACAGATAGTGACGCTATAAATGGAAAAATTTCCTACGATTTGTGTATTTAATTCGAGAGTGCTGAAATATACCAATATACAGAACAATTACAATAACACCATTACAATTGCAAAAACCAAAGTAAAATATATAATAAAATTCGTGAATGCGAAAAGTTAGTTGTTAAAATAGAATATAGATAGAAATGTGAAAGAATCAAATTTTCGTACGCTAAGCAGTAATTCGCCAGTAGTACAACTACATGGTATGTTCTATATATTGATTGATTGATTGATTGGACTGTAGAAATAGTTCTTGACGAGTGTCCCGGTTAACGCCGGGCCTATTCCTACAGCCTGTTTACACATAACAATAGGAGGGATAGGATAAGGTTTTTTTTTTTTTTTTTTTGGGACGGAACGACCCGGTTTCAGACACCTAGCGATCGTACGACACAACACAATTCTAATCTACTTCTAATCTACGGAGGAGGGATAAAGGTTTAATAGGTTCAATGGATAACGATGATACTGGTCTTCAACAATTGCTTCTATAAATCAGCAACCTGATAAAAAAATATTATTATTTCACGAGCATCTGGAAATTTCCTGAAATATAATTCAACATTAATACTTTCCAGCTTCCTAAAACAAAATTGATTGATTAATTCACTCTACTCAGAGTCATCTAGGTAAATTCGATAGTTAGTAATACAAACACAACACAATTCTAAACTACACAATCATCAATTAGTATTTTAAAGAAGTATTATTCCACAAACATCTTAAGACTCCTGAAATTTAACTCTTCATTAATGTTTTTCGGCTTCCTAAATAATATAAACATTTATTGATTAATCCTAATAAAACTCAACAACTTACAATAGAATTTCCTGAAATCATAGTTATTTGGATTATATTAATAATAAAACTAAACTGAAATCCAGTAGCATTTAAAAATTATACTGCAAACATGAGCTGTATAGTACTGAAATTGTCAGTCTAATATTTTGAAACTTACAAACCAATTTCTCAAAATTCCATCGTCAAACAGCAAAACACTTATCATCAAATTGGTAAGAAACACAAATCGAAATATACAAAATTTCAAGATCAGTCTCGAAATAACGTAAAAATTTCAAAAAATATTATAAATTCCATCTTATCGATAACTATACCAACGATAAGTTTTGTTTTACGCCGCAATGACGATTTCATTGAGTAATTTTAACTATATCCCGCAAATCTCTTTTTAATTAATGTGTCCAAGATAAAAAGGTAATTCAATTATTACAACAACAATGTTAGTTCCGAATAATGAAAATTAACAGAATTATTCATTAATTTACGCGTATGAGCACTTTAAGTAAGAACTAACAAGCAATTTATACAAGATTTAAATGCTCTTAACTTATTAAAAAATCCAATCAAGGGGCAATTAAATATCTATACTTAAAAAAATTTCTCAGTACAATACAACCCTAAATTAAAATATAATATATAACATAATTAAAATGTAATAAGATTATGTACAATAAAAACAATCCACCTGTTATAAATTCTAAATAACTTAACTATTTATTATTGATTATTGATGCCATCTATCGGAATTTATAAACTCAAAATAACAAATGACCACTGATAGATGTCACTTTCTTAAGTTACCATTAGTTTACTTTGGTAACACTAAAAAAATCGATTACTCGTATTTGAATGTATTACTCATCCTCATTATCCTTTAAATAATAAGCCAACCTTAATAGTGAAATATTATTTGCACGTAACAGTACATAAATAACAATCTTAAGAGTTTATACAAACTAATATAATAATAAATCAAATTATTTTTAAAATATTAAAATGATTATAAATAGGTAAAAAGAACAATCAATCATATATAAATATACACATCCATATATATAACTAAACATATGCATATATACAAATACATATGTACATACACACATATACGCATATACATACCCATGCACATGCACAAATACACGTTTAAAAACGCCACTCGTTAAAATGTATTATTCACTCTACACCGATCGAACAATAGTAGTGTTGCTTTCACTAATCTAATCGGATTAGCTAAGAAATGTGAAAGCAACAACTTTTGGCTTTAATTTTTAATGCGTTTTAATTTTTCTGTGTTGGTTCATTTTATTAACAATTATTTCTAGTTTTTTAAATTTTATGAAATAGAACAAATTAAATTCGGTATTTTGCTATCAAATAAAAAATGCCAAATTTTACTACAATATAAATTTTTCGAAAAAAAAAAAAAAATAAATCCTTGTGGTAAACACCATAACCATAAAATGATTTTATTTCCCCTAATCCTAAAGTTTTTCTTAACATTCTAAGAAAATCGGCTTTAATACAATGCAATTGTTGTTGTAAAATTTTGAAAGCAACACAGCTAATGTTATTTGTAATACTGAACAACAAAAATAATGAAAAGAGACAAAAAATATTTTGTTTTACTATTCACTTCAGAATAGAGTAGAAAGAAATTATATTCACCATTCGATCGTTCAATACAGAGAATAATACATCTTAAGGGCCAACTATAGATAGAATAAAAAAAATAACAGAAAAACGTAAGAAACGAAGACAAAAAAATATTATTCCAATTTGACTTTTCGGCTATAGATTACTTAAAATATTAAGTTCATTCTTATAACTATATCATGTAATATTTTTTTAATGTATTTGCTAAAATATTGAGTGAAACTACAATAGTTTAGAGTATAAACGAATTATATCTCAACAAATATATGTGTTTAAAATTATAAAAATTATTTATATGCGGTTTAAATTACCGCAAGTCGATAAATTATTTTTTTAGGTCTGCTTTAGAGAAATACAATTAGTATATGTGTACATGGATATTTTATAAATAGGAAACATAAAATACACCAATTATTCCAAATTCCCATATATAAAATAATAAAAATGCATATTACTTGTAACGCACAAAAATTTGTTTCAGTTTTGTTGTTGTAATTGTTAAGTTTTTTATTCTTGCACGAAAATTTTCGCTCTGCTATTCTTTTTACGTGACAGCAAAATTAAAACGCAATTTCTTTTAAACTTTTTATTTTTGTTATTCTTAGTATGGTCGTATACATTTAAATCCTATCTCTCGCTCTCTTAAGTTATTCTTTTTATTTTTTTTATTCTATCTATAGTTCCCACTTTATCCAATCAGGGGGATTATTATGTAAGCATTACGAGTTACGAATTACGACAAATGACGTCAAAAGGCCTTTTTATTTAAAGCATTTTGAGATGTCGTAATTACGACTTTTTGTTGTTGTTTTAGTCGTACACATTTATAAATACGAGACAATAGTCGTACTATCTATTTTTTTCTTGTTTTCATTCATAATTTGTCAAAATTAGTTTGAGTCGTAATTCGTAACTCGTACTCGTAATGCTTACATGAATTTTCGCTTTCTGATTAGAATAGAAAAGTAAAACAAAAGAGAAGTAGATCCCGTTCACTAACACAAAAAATAACATCAACCGTTTCTCATTATTCGCTCACTATTTATTTTTACTGTATAACATTTTAAAAAATTCATTTTACTATTCAAGAGCGAAGAGAAATTAGCATAAAAAAAATCATATAAAAATGAACGGAAAATGTATAATAAAATAAGCAACCAAAGAGTATTTTTCTATATTATTTTCATCCTTTTCTCTTATTTGACTTTAAACAAGCTGCGTGAATATACGAAAAAAAAAACAAATTTGCATAAACGTATCATACCACACCACTACTACGACAACATATTATTACAAATGCGTATATTAAAATATTTTTTAAAACATATTCATATAAATAAAATCAAAATTTATAAGGATATTTTATAAAAAAAATATAAATTAAACAAAATACATATAAATAAAAAATTTGAATTAACACAAAAACACTTAGCTTGTGATGCGTTCACCATTGCTGCGTCAGTGCGCCACACAAATTATTTTTATTTATATAGTTACATACATACAAATAAATATTCACGTTAATTTTAATTCACTAATATTTATTTATTAACAAATTTTTATTAAAACACACTTTATATTTAATTTAATTTATAACTTAATGATTATAATATTTATTTATTTATTTCACACACAAGTTTTTTTAGTTTTTCTATGCAGAGAAAGACAAAAACGCGTCTTTCTCCTACGACGATCGATCGCCGACCACATGCTATGTTCTATATATATATATAGACAATATTCCAATGTAATAATACAACATCAGTCGTCGCGACCTGATGAGAAGACTGATTTTTTCAAATCAACAGTCTCATTTGTTCGAAACTGATTGTTGCGATTCTTACACATTAGCCATCTATAAGTCAAAAAAAAAAAAAAAAATCAAAAAAAAATCAATTTTTTTTGGCAGATGGGGGAAGCTTTCCTCCCATGTGTAATAATTTTAAGTTTTTTTTAAATTACCCAAAATCTCGTCTTTAAATGGCTACAGAATCATTATTTAATACAATTGGGTTAATAAAAATGAGAAGTACGAAAAATGTCACTAACTAAATTATTTTAAAAACAAAACGAATGGTTATTTTGAAATTAGCTTTATTTTAGAAAATTCTCTAGTTCATGCCCTTTCCAAAAGTATATACTGTCATATCATATAGAAATCACTTATTTCGTGGTCAAAATACGAGATATTATTTTGTCAGAGTTATTTCTGCCAAGGTTAAGAAAATACCATTTAAGTTATTTTAAATTTGTAATCAACTTCATTTATTAGATTTTGTTCAAAATGGCCTCCTCCATTTCGTATGCATGCACGTCATCTTTGTTTTAATCTCCACGGTTGTTGTGCGAAGTTCCATTTAATTTTTCATTTTTTCAAATGCGGCGCTTATCCTTTCAATTAATATTTCTCTTGTGGGCACCTCTGTGCGTACACAAATTCCTTAAGAAGTCCTCAGACATAGAAATACAGGTGAGAGAGGTCTGAGGATCGCACGGTAAAATAAATAGGAGAACCCCTACGGAGCTTTCGGAATGAATCATCTAAGTATTCTCTTGCCGTTCATTGGTTATGTGCCGGACAGCCGTCATTTTCAAAAACAATCAGCACATCTTCTAAAACTGGTAAAATCAGCTCAGGTAGCCCATTCTGAACAAATTCGAGATAAATATTTCCGGAAAAGCAATGAAGCAGATTGTGTAAATGCACAATTCCCTCACGATTGAAGTTAGACTCATTTGTCTACGAAATCCTTTTCAAAAAGCTATCACCCTCAACATCTGTATGCAGTACTCCAGCCATCTAGCATTATCACCCTTTTCGAGAGCTGAACAATTAACAATTTAACAAAAACAAAGTGAATTACACGACCACTTCCGTTAGACATTTCCTACATTTTCTTAACCCTGACATTTTCAACATTTTCTTAACCCTGTGCCGACATGTTGTAACTATCACTTTTTTCGCTTCGATGCATTTTCGATAGACTAACGGTATTTTGGAGGTAAACATTTTTTTCTTTCATGAAAATTTTTACATTTTCATCAAAGTAGCACGGTTTTTTCATCGAAGCGAAAATAGTGATAGTTACAACATGTCGGCCCTGGCAGAAATAACCCTGACAAAGTAGTATCTCCTATTTTGATCACAAAATGAGTGATTTCTATGACATGTCAGTTTACCATTGGAAAGGGCATAAACTACAGAATTTCTTGAAGCAAAACTAATTTAAAAATAACCATTCGTTTTGTTTTTAAATTAATTTAGATGGTGATGTTTTCTAAAAATCTACAAATTTTTGAGGATTTGGAAGTCCAGAAGTCATTTTGCTAAAACCAATTATATTAAATAATGATTGGTTTAGAATAAAATCACATTGCAGAATACAATAAAAGTCATTTGGTGCCTTTGCGACTACAAATAACAAGTTATGACCATTTAAAGACGAGATCTTTGGTAATTTGAAAAAAAAAACTTAAAATTATTATATCGCAGTTAGCGTGCCACTTAGAACATCAGTTGAATGGGATGAAGGCTTCTAAATGAGCCTCAACCCCCAATCTGCCAAAAAATGCTATTGATTTACGCGCCAAGCACCCTGTATAAGTTCATTTCATTTTATTAAATAAAAGTCATTACATAAATCTTCAGTATACCTACATAATAATCACTGAAGGAATTCTATACCTTATATAAATTCTTCGTTCGACTAAAACATGCTCTTCATTTTTTTCAATGAAATGCGCCCTATTAATTATAAATATATTTTTACCGAAAAATCGGTAAAATTGTAAAAATTTACTGATAAATCGAAAATTTATTTTATACGGTAAATTCGGTAAATCGGTAAATGGTAATGCACTCCCTAATCAAAACAATTTCGTGTTTTAATTTTACACTGCTTCATGATGGGAAAAAATACGCAGTGGACGTCCAAATGAGATGGTAATACCAGAAAACATAAAAAATCCACAAGATCGTTTTGAATGATCGAAAAGTGAAGTTGCGTGAGTTACCTGACATCGTAAAGATATCAAAAGAGCGTGTTGGCTTTATATTGCATAAGAATTTGACTATGGGAAACCTCTGTTTAAAGTGGGTGCAACGTTTACTCACTGTTGACCAAAAACAACAACGTGTTGATGATTCTGAGCAGTGTTTGGCCATGTTTAAACATAACAAACCGGAATTTTTGCGTCGATATGTGACAATGGATGAAACATGGATCTATCACTTCACTCCGGAGTCAAAACGATCGTCATCTGAGTGGACAGCAACTGGTGAACCTCGTTCAAAGCGGCCGAAAGCACAACAATCGGCTGGAAAGGTTATGGCCTCGGTGTTTTGGGATGTGCGTGGTGTAATATCCATCGACTATTTTGAGAAAGGAAAAACCATCAACAGAAGAAATATTTGTCGTAAACACCAACATTTTGTACTTACCTGGAAAAATTCCCTTCCTGAAACACATGGATCAACTGAAATACATTGCACAACCTAAAATAAACATCATTAATTAGTCATAACGTTACCTTTATTATTATATAAATTCGCCAAGTAGTACCTAAAATAAGTTTAAATATTATCAGTTCAAAATAATCCAAATCATATGTAAACAATATACTTAACATAATTTGTCCTTGAACTTGATCTTGAATTCGGTGATCAAAACAAATTATGTCAAGCATATTGGAACACAAATATTGTCTTATAATTTCACTTATATTTACTAACAAGTAATTACTTACCTATAAATCATACAAAAATATTGACCATCTTTTTCAACTATTGGTTTAAAATATTATTGTTTTTGTTTTTATTGGTTTTAAAATTATATATGTTAAAATTAAATGGTGTAGTTTAAGAGGTTTTAATATATTCATGTGTAGTAATTAAGATGTAGTTATAATTTTATTATATAATTTTTGTTTCTCTCAATTTTAACTGTAAAATAATTTGACTTTAAATTGATTTTAATTTTGTAAATAGAATTCAAATATTTTTTTGTGGCTTAGAATCAGGGGACCAGTCACGTGATCTATTTGATCCAATGGTTCTCTTATCTTACCTTCTTAATCTTGTTAGTTTTAATAATGTTTTACACACAATGTATTTTATTTATAATGATTAAGCTGGTAATGAAATAAAAAAAAAAAATTAAAAAAAATTAAAAAATTAAAATCATATTGAGTATATTCAATTTACCTAAAATTATAATATTAAATTAATATAAATTCAATTTATCATGTAAATTATTTTCTTACCATTTAGTATTATTGTTTTGACGTTTGTTACTAATACAAATGTAATTGTAAAATTAATTTAAACTGTGCTACAGAGGTGCGTTTAATACCAAATATGTAATATAGTGCTATCTAGCGGCAATTAAATCTTAATTTGGATCCTCTGTGGTAAATAGATAAATTATGTAACTAAATTTTATAAAACATAATAAAAATTCTCTTTATCGTCAACCACCAAAGGAACAAGTTGTCATCATTAAAAAATAAAATTAAAAATAAAAGTGAAAATTAAAACTGAGAATTTATTTGTATTACCAATCACCAACCAACCACCTTCTATCTGCTGGATGTATATTTTTTGCTCGTGGTACCACATCCAGCCGATATCAATATTATATAGCGTTATTGGAGCGTCTGAAGGCCGAAATTGCAAAGAAACGACCGCATATGGCAAAGAAACAAATTTTGTCTCATCAAGATAACGCACCGAGTCACAAGTCAATCAAAACAATGGCAAAACCACATGACTTGAACTTCGAATTGCTCTCACATCCACCGTATTCATCAGATTTGAGTCCCAGCGCCTACTGGCTGTTCGCAGACCCCAAAAAATGGGGGTAAGAAATTTTACTCGAATGAAGAGGTTATCGCTGAAACTGAGGCCTATTTTGAGGCAAAAGACAAATCGTTCTACAAAAGTGGTATTGAAGTGTTAGATCGGCGCTGGAATAATTGTGTTGCTCTTGATGGAGATAACGTTGATGAATAAAGCCAATTTTGAATAAAAAAACGTGTTTTCTTTGTTAGGCCCGGCACTTTTCAGCCCATGTGTTATGCATGTTAATCTAAGTAAAACCAAAGTCCTAAAAATTGTAGTAGACATTGGATCGAATAAATCTTTTCTGAACCCAGAGTTCATTCATCCTTCACGGATACGTCCCATACCTCCATTGAATGTTAAAACTATGTTTGAACCAAAAAGTTATGATCCCTGGACTTATGGAATTTAAAACAAAATAATCTTTGGAATTCCATCTTTTTAAATTTCATAAATACTTTGATGGCTTATTAGGACTGGAGATGATGCAACAATTAGGTGTAACCCTAGACCTTGGTAAATCTTTTCTTAAAACGGACAAGGTTGAGATTCCGCTACTATTTAAACCTAATTATCCTTCAAAGGATTACAATATATTACCCAGAAGCAAGCTAACTGCTGAGCTTCCGGTTGATATCGAGAACGGTGACATATACATCCCCCCGACAACAATAAACGAACACCTCGTTATTCCCGAAGGAATCTATTACTGCAAAAATTGGTATGCAGTTTTAAAAGTTGTGTACTATAGTAACAAACCCCATACTTTCATCATCAACCAGCCGATTAAAGCCGAATTATTTAGAATAATTTATCGAGCCAAATCTAATCACTGTAACATCCAAAAATACGATACACCTATTCCAGGTGAAACTATATTTCTAATATAATTAGAACAAATCATCTTAACGGTGAAGAGAAGATGGTAAAGCACGAAATAAATCTTAAGGTTGACAAACCCGTCTTTACTAAAAGTTATCGATATCCTCATATCCACAAGGAGGAAGTCAAAAGACAATTCGATAAGATGTTACAGGACGGAATTATAAGTGCTTGAACGCTCGCCCTGGTCGTCTCCTATTTGTGGCGATTAGTAATAGACTATCGCATGCTAAACGAGAAGACAATCGAAGATCGGTATTTTTTACCAAACATTACCGATATTCTCGATAAATTAAGGAAATGTATGTATTTCTCTACCTTGAACCTCGTATCTGGATGTCACCAGATAGAGGTAAGAAAACAGGCTATTCCTAAAGCCGAATTTTCCGTCGATCATGGCCATTATGAGTACATAATAATGCAATTTGGTCTGAAGAATACCCCTTCAACTTTTCAGACGGTCATAAATGATGTATTAGGCGATATCCAAGGTAAATCTTGCTTGTGTTACATAGATGACATCAATGTATTCTCGACGTCACTCCAAGAACACATAGAAAATCCAAAGCAAGACTTCAATAACTTAAGAAAAACTAACCTGGAAGTACAAATGGACAAATCGGAATTTCTGCATCGAGAAATTGCTTTTTGGGCCATATCGTTACTTGCGACGGAGTTAAACCCAACCCCGACAAGATTAAATCTATTAAAGAGTTCCCCGTTCCTAAAACGAAAAAACAAATTAAAAGCTTTTTGGGTCTTCTGGGATATTATCGAAAGTTCATAAAGAACCTCTCCGACGAAACCAAACCGCTAACGGAATGTTTAAGGAAGGGTAAAGAAATGATCCTTGATACAAGACATCTACAATGCTTCGAATATTACAAGGAGTTGTTGTGTAATGAACCAATCTTGTAATAGCCTGATTTTATTAAGGAATTTACCCTTACCACAGATGCAAGCAATGTGGCTGTTGGTGCCGTCCAACACAAGGCCCAATAGGAAAGGATAAATCGATTTGCTATGCCTCTAGAACCTTAACGGTCACGGAGCAAAATTACTCCACGATAGAAAAAGAGTTTTTGGCTATTGCCTGGTCCGCAAAATACTTTAGACCATACCTATTCGGTCAAAAATTCAAAATTGTGACGGATCACAAGCCGTTGATTTGGCTTTTTAATCTGAAATAATCAAATTCAAAATTAATTCGTTGGATATTAAAACTTTAAGAATACAATTATGAAATCACGTATAAAAAGGGTGTAAAAACACTAATGCGGACGCATTATCGCGGATACAACCTGAACTTCTCACCGTTAATAATATTAATACTTCCGACATATCTTAACCCTCCACGGAACCAGAAAGTAGAAGTGAATCCGATGACATTGTACCAACAACAACTTCCCCAATAAATCATTTCAGTTCGCAGCTGATAATAACAAGGATCCTGAAACGTTAGGCTCAAATATCTTTTATGAACATCCATTTGGAAAACATAGAGTAATAATTTATGTGCCTAATTACCACTTACCAACAATAAAACTTAATATAAGAACATTAGTAACAAAATATCGAGTTACAGTCATCATGTGTGTGATGACATTGTGTTCAAGATAGCTAAAGAAGCCTATATAGAAAAATTCGGAACCCCTTCAAAAAATTATTTGGTAGGAACACACGTCCTTTTAATGGATGTGTTAGACCCTGAAGATCAGGAAAAGGCACGAAGAAGATCACCACCGAGGAATATTGGAGAATTATGAGTTTATCAAAAGAACCCATTATTTCCCAAATATGAAAAACCTCATAACAACATACATCAATAATTCCAACATATGCTTGCAAAAGAAATACGACAGGCACCCATTAAAGATTGAGTATGAAATTACAGAAACGCCAAAAAGACCAATGGAAATCCTGCATATAGATTTCTGTTTCTTTGAAAACCATGTGTTTCTTACAGACAAATTCTCCATATTTGCTGCAGCCTTCTACATGAAGTCGCGAACCAGTAAGAAAGTTCAAAAAAGGCTGATTCAATTCTTTAGTGCTCAGGGTAAACCTTCAAAAATTATATCAGACAACGAAGGAAACAGGAATATACAATCTCTTAGAACCTTTCGACAAAAATACGAAATCCAATTACATCCTACTTCGTCGTATTCATCAACAGGAAATTCCCCCGTAGAGCGACTGCATTCGACCTTGCAGGAACTCATTAAAATAGCTCATATTCAAACGCCTCAAGAAAATATCAAAAATCTGATGCACAATTCGAACATAAAAATAGAGAATTAAATGAAAACATCAAATTTTTGAAATGTACACCGATCAAAAGTGGCATTTTTAATGGGTTAGGTTCCCTAATCAAAGATATCACGGGAAACCTACCTAGATCAATATGACCTAGAAGAAATCGGTAACGCAATACACAATCTCCATCAAAATCAGAATAAATTAAACGAACAAAATAATTCTCAAATTGCAATTAACCGATTATCAACGATTGATAGATTCAACGATATACAAAAATACGTAAGGAACACTAACAACAAAATTACATTTGAACTAAACCGACTGACTAACACAACTGATATGGCACTACATATGATCAAGATAGACACACTATCTCAACACATCGACGACATATTAGACGCACTAAGTTCAGCAAAACACCGACGAATTTGACGACACTTACTAACGAATAACGAAATTCTCTTTACCAACGACATACTAGCTCATGACCTCATAGAAATCTTAAATCCTAATAACATTTACGACTTACTAACTCTAGGCCCGATGTAACCAGACTAACATCGATCTGGAGGACGAGGTTAGCGAACTTATTAGTGGAAAATTATACATACACTGAAAAAAAAAAATGTATTGTCAATATAGATATAATGACATATCTGCAACATTTTACCGATTTGGAAATAAATATAACAGCATGTGTTTTAAAATTAACCAAGTTCAATATAAAATATATCTCAAACAGCCTTAATGCGTATCTCGTAAATTTTATTACAATGAGATATTGAAATTTTTACAATAGAAATATTTTTTTTTCTGTTTTGTATATGCATATTTAGCTATTTCAGTTCTACAGTTTATGCGTAACAGAGATAAATATTTTAAGGAAATAATTTCTCTCAGTGTAGCCACAATTGGAGAGCTACCATTTACATCCACATGCCAGCAAAGGATGAAATCCATCCAAGGCCAATCATTAATCGAGTTCAACAATTGTGAAATCAATATCCAGGGCATCGTATACAACAGCAACAAATACATCTACGAAGAAGATGGAATAATCATACTACCATATCACAACGTTGAAAGTCATCATCTTATACCGTCGTTATCCCTACCAAAAATGACAAATTGGACATAGAGAACACATCCAACTATTACAAGAGCAAGCCTTTTCTAATACAATAAGAAGCTATAGTACAACCGGAATTATAACAATCATAATCCTAGAAATGGTCATCTAGTGTGAATGAATGAGAAACTATAGAACTAACTATATATGAATGAGATTCTGCACTCTAGGGAAAACATCCGACGAAGCGCAGTCACCAAACCCAAAACCGGTCATACGAATCAAGTCCCTATGGCCTTCTCTTCGGCGGGAGGAGTTACGATTCTCTACATGCAGCGAAACAACAACAACGTATCAAACAGAGAACTACTTTCCTACCGCGCGGAGTAACACATCAAAAAACCACGCGCACTAAAAAAGCTGAATGCACATAAATGCATAGGTGGGAAATGCAATTAAGCATAAAAGCATTTATGTATATTCTGGCATCTAATGTCAATGTAATAGATTAAAAATTTATTGTAGTTAGTTGATAAGTTAAAGACTAACGCGGCTTTTACATCAAGTAAACTTTTTGTTTGATAGACATTTTTGTTATCGAAAAACAATATTTGTAGTTGTTTTTAATATGAATAAAGATTATTTTTAAAAACTATGATCTTATTTAAGCTTTTAAAAATAAAAAAAAATTAAAGCCATGCGATTTATGAACTTTTTAGTGAATTTAATATTCTATAAAAACTTCGATAAAGAATTAACTTATCGAACTCAAAAGTTTATTAAACAGGCGCTAAATCAGTAAAAAGAATGTGAGTGTTGAAAAAACTAAAGTTATTACAGCAGGCAATTTCAATTATAATACGAGCGCATCGGGTAATTCGAGTTTTCAATCATGTCAAAATATTCAAATAATTGTGACAGATAAATAATAACATGCACATATTTGTTCAATTTTATTATTTTATACGAATATATTTGAAAATATATAGAATATCATTAGATTTATGCAATTACGGACTTAACGAACAACAATGTTCAGCGATAATTAGCAGCTTTGTATAATACGTTAACCTTTTCATGCGATAAAATTTCTATTCGAAGTTAAAAGGGCCATATTTTTTTAATTTAGAGATTATTGTAAAATGCATGATACTCGTAACTGTTATTAGGTTTGACATCGTCAGACAGACGTTTTTCGATTTTTCGTTCAGACATTATAATAAATTTATTATTTCTATTAAAAGTTAATAAATAGAACTTTTAATAGACATAACTGTATTGCAATGCTTTAATGATTTTATTTTCAATTCAAAATTCTGACATTTAGAGTATTCACAATGCCTACTAGATGTCGTACGAATCATAAAAAGTTTATCAAATATATTAAATGCATGTTCGTTTGATGTAGAACCCGCGGAACCCATGTTTTACACAAAAGAAACTTTTTATTTGATAAACATTTTTACGTATTTCACTTATTTATAATAATTATTTGTTTTAGTTTTCTGGAATTTTAGTGCAAATGAAACTGTATGAAAACAACAAAAAATTAAATCAATCAATTTTCAGAATTTATTTGTGAGTTTATTATTATTCAAAAAGTTCGATAAACAATTAACTTATCGAACTCAAAAGTTTAATAAAGAAACGCCAAATCGACAAAAAGGTTGCGGTTGTCGATAAAACTAAAATTACTTCTAGCAGGCTATTTCACTTTTAATATGAGTATATCGGGTAACCCGCGCTTGTTAGATTATATTAGAATGTCAAAATATTGAAATAGGATGGCGGAGAAATTATATTTGTTTAATTTTATTATTTTTTCAGATTTTTAGCAACAAGATGGTACCATATAATTTAATCTAACAATTTACGCAGTTGTTGTTTTAATTTAACAGTGTTAATTGGTTGCTTTATATATTTTATCTTTCTATTTGATAAAAAAATATATTCAAATTTAAATGGATCCTCTTAGTCCAGCCAGTAATGTAGTATTATACAGTTTTCGTGTCTATTGCGTCTAAATTTAGAATCGAGTCAAACGAATATCTTTGATTTTTCCGTTTCTACAGTCTAAATGAAACTATAAATTTCCATTTTTCTTCAATTTTTATTAAACATAACTGCATTTCATACGGTTTCTGATTTCGTTTCCAATTCCAAATTCGAAGAGGTTTCCAGTATTCACAATGCATAATAGATGTCGCAAGAATCGTAAAGAAATTTATCAAATATATTTGATGCATATTCGTTTGATGTAAAAGCCGCGTAAGGAATAAGATCAAAATTAAATTGTTAAATAAATAAAAAGTTAAATAAAAATTATTTTTGTTTATAATTAATTCTGCATTTAAAACATAAGTTGACAACATAACAATAATAGTTGTTGTTGATGGGAACAATTGTGCAATTACTTTAGGGCATCGCCCTCGTTAGCTTAATAAGTAGAGTGCTTGCTCTGTTATTCGGGGGTCCCGGGTTCGATTCCTGGTGGTGATCAGTAAAAAAGTTGCGGCTGAGTGTTTTTAACGTGTCATATGTTATTTATATATGTTCGTCCACTTTCAAATTTTTAGATTTACAGCCATAGTAGTTACGGCTTTGTCCTTAATATTTAGACTCACGAGCAACTTGCCAGATTTTTCGAAAGGTTCTCACTAGTGGACACACACAACCAGCCAATGGACTGAAGTTGCTAATTGCAACTGAAGACAGTACATTCATCCTAGGTAAGAGGGTAGTAAAAATAAGAATTTAGGGTACTAGTTTTCAACGTAAAGAACTAGTTGTCCATATTGCCGATGAGGTCATTCAAGGTATGAACTTTATGAGAACGAATGAATTAGGTTGGATGTTACAATTTTGAGTGGTTACTCAGTGGCTCAAATATAACAACAATTAAGAGAGTAATAAGTGTCCACCGAAAAAATGTGCCAGTAAAAACAGAAACAATTATTTGGGGAAGATTGGAGGGAGGTTTATGATTGTTGTTGAAGCCAATGAACTGGAAGAGCGGGAAAGCCTTAGTAATTCCAAATAACGACAATAGAGCTGCACTTAGAACTCTAAATCTCTCGAACAGGTCAGAAACAATCAAGAAAGTAACAAGCATCGGAAAATGTGGAGAGGTAAGTACCTTACCGAACGAAAATTTACTTGAGAAAAATCAAAATATCAAAATAAAAGGAAATAATAGGACAGAAGAGTTTAGTAAGGAGAAGAAAATGAATCGCAGTGATTACTTGAAAAATACAAGTCCATTTTCTGTGGAACACCTGAAAATAATGGAAGGACCACAATGGTAAAACTCGGGTTTAATACCGGAATAGAGACACCGGTCAAGCACTTAGA
The DNA here is from genome assembly GCA_932526605.1 of Nephrotoma flavescens. Classification (NCBI taxonomy): domain Eukaryota; kingdom Metazoa; phylum Arthropoda; class Insecta; order Diptera; family Tipulidae; genus Nephrotoma; species Nephrotoma flavescens. The sequence continues at coordinate 138,120,970 of OW052221.1, read as the reverse complement.
AGATTGTTCCTTTGACGAAGCAAGAATAAGTGGATAGAATGCATAAAGCCATCCATGCAAGCAGAAGGTGTTATCGAGCACTCTGTGCAGCTGGTCTTGTAAGGATAAACGAAAACCTATTGATGTGACGAGAAAGGATAGCTACATATTACCACGAATCGATGGCACATTAGACATATTATCGGGCGCCTACTCCACATGGTATTTTGCAAGTTGCTAATGATAGCTATAGAAGTTCAGCGGTTTAAGCAACTAGTTCTTGTATATTATACCAGTTCGGTAATGCGTGTCTTTTATATTTAGACGATATGAACCTGGCTGAAGACCATTACGTGCCGCGACAATATTTATTGGTTATAGCGTAAAACACTTTCATAAATACCTCAGTGGTAAAAAATTTCATTTATTAACTGACTATGTGACTTTAGGTTGGTTGTTACAATTCAAGAACTCGAAAGAACATGTGGCAAGTTGGATCAAATGTCTGCAAAACTACGACTTTGATATCGGGTATTGTAAAGGGAACCACTTGACGAATTATCAAGGCGGCCATGTCAAGATGAATATGAACACTGCAGATGAAGGTGCTACTCTATAAGGAATGGATGGGCACTGGTTTATGCTGATAAACCAGCAATAATAGACGCCTTGGAGACCAGCATTGTTCGTGTGATTCGTGGCATTTTGCCAACAGTGCTTGAAAATGTGGCCCAAAATTGGACGTCCAAAATGCGTTTCGTCAAGAACAGCCGCGGTGCCCGTATGCCCGAAATCATTTTCAAATATTAATGCCATGTATTATTGATCTTTCGAATAAAAAAACATTTTTCATTACATTTTAATTTTTTGTGTTCTTTGTACAATTTCAAGTTCTATCGGGCTTAAAAAAACACCCCTTAGAATCTGGAATATTATGCGCGATATATCTCAACTAAAATAAATTGTGGAAAGTTAATTAATAAATAATTGTGAAAATTATTGTTGTTGTATTTTAAATGTTAAGTAAGAATTTAGAAAATTATTCTAAGGTTATTTTCAGTATTTTCAGGTGTATTCGTAAAAAACGGGAGTTGGTGTTGAAGTCGCCAACTTTATAACTCTAGTAGTTACAAACCAGTGATATGAGATTATGAGCCAGTGTATCAATTTTGTACGCAAAACGATAGCGCGAGTTGACGAGGTGAGCAAAACTGTTATGTACATATATAGTGTATAATACACAATTTTATATTTGTATTGTGTTATTTCCTCTCTTGTATATGTGCATTATATTTGTCATTTTCGCGATAGTATAGGTATCAAAATAATTGGTTCCGGTTGAATCGGTTTATTTTTTTGGTACTGACGTCTACTCACCTCTTCTATTCGCTTACTTTTGAGCGGTGGAATGAAGTAATATATTATGTTTTAGGATTTTTAATATTCAAATGTGTGAATTATTTCCAATTTAATTCAAAAATATGAGGATAATTCGAATTAGTTCTAAAATTGTGAAATCTTTACGCATAGAAACGTCAATCCAAAAACATCAAAACAAGATCATGCGCATGCGTCTCGCCTACTAATACAAACCAGATGCTCAATACTATATTTTTCCGGTTTACTCACCTCGCGCTTGTCGCTTTTCGTACAAAATTGACACACTGATTTAACAGGACAAATTCGTAACAGTATTTTGAAAAGGAGTTCGTTGTTTATGTTTTCAATTGTTAAATCAAGGAAGTTTATTAGATTCCTTGAATATGACGAGTACATCGTGAACATACCGGTGCCAGTAGATAGTGGGCTTATTTTTTAATTCAACCTGAGCAAGCAGTGCGCTGTCAAAAAATACTCTTTGTTTTTTTTATCCAACCTGAGTAATTTTACTCTGCACATAGTGTTTTTATTTGTGAACTGTCCTAAACCGAGCATACTCAGTTCTTTAAATTTTACTCTGAAACGAATGCCAGTGTACGAAGATTATGCAAAGTAAAAAACAAATTATTACTCTATGCACACTGGATAATTTGGTACTACAAAACCTGTGCTCGGTGTACAATACCCAGAGCAAGCCTGCTTGCTCGGATTTAATTAAAAAATAGACTCAGTGTTGCTTACATGTTTGTTTCAAAAATTGTGTCTATACCGATTCTCAATATTATCGATGTATATGTGTTGCCCTAAACACATTATAGTGGGCTATCCATTAATCCTACCTTATAGCTCGGGGTATCCTTCAACTTCGAATAATTTTCCGAAGTAAATGTTACTGGTGATAATGCCTAGGCACCAAATTCGATATAAGAAAAAATTAAAACAAAAACCCACATTAAGGAAATGTAAAATTTAAAATTAAATTTATATTGAATCACATTATTACAAAATTAATTGAATAGTGTAAGCGAAAGTGAAATTAAGGTGTAGTAAGGGACGTCAACTCAACACAAGCGGCGACTGGATAAGCAGAAGCTGCAACAATTGGCGAGGAAGCCGGAGAGGTTGTACCAGGCTGAGTCACTACTAGGTGAGTATGGTTTCAAATGTGCAATTCTGAAATGTGAAGCACAAGATGTTTGTGTCTCTTTATACATACTTAGATACACGTTTAGTTGTCTTAGTGCAATTTTAAAAATATTCGAAAAAATTAAAAGCCTATGTTAAAAAGTACAACTAAATACAACGTTAAATTTTTAAGCCATAATCCAGAACTGTCAAAATAAATTGCTTTATTGAACCATGGTACTACAATGATTAAAATCATCACAACGCAATCAAATGTTAACACACAAAATCATGAAAGGTTTTTAACAGCTATCTCACAGTACAAATTAAATTTCGGCAAAACCACTCAAATAACTAATATTTTTATGAAGCTTGTAATTCCAACGTAAAAATATTCGATTGTACATACAACCCAGTCATGTAGCTGCCGTATTTGTATGCCACCCTTTTCTGAAGAAATGGATGCTAAACTTGGGTAATGAAGGTTGATACAGCATCGTTCTCAAAAATGTGCTGAACGGAAGGCATTGCATAGAGAATTTCTTTCACAGTCGCCAATTTAGCCCCGTACGACGTTATGATTATCGATGAAGCCGATACGTAACCGCATTTTAGTTGGTCTCGTGGAAATACTTCTTGATGAACGCGGTTTGGAATAGTTGAGACGACTATATGGAACGATATTGAATACCTATGTCTGCTACAATGAGATCTCAATGGTATCATACGCACCATTCACTACTACTCCAACAACTGAAGAAGGAAGCGGACCAACTCTCCGGAAAACTCAACTTTATTGTTTTCGGCCGTCTGTTTCAACTTTCGCCAGTGGGTAGAAACGGCGCATCTGTAATTTTTAGGGAAACATCTCTTTTATTTCCAACCATACTTCTCACATTTCATCAAGACTGACCTACTTCGGCGTATTGTCTGAGACCGGCTTTGCCGTATTGTCTGACACTTTACCTCTTCAGCTCATTTATACTAATCATTTGAAGTGGTTTTGTAAAAGGTAAAAATTGTTGTTGCGTGTCATTGAAGATTTATTGAATTTATTCTAATATAAATATTAAAACGTGGAGCGAAACAGTTTATCAGCTCCACGTTTTTAGTTGTAAGTAAACACATGACATACTCGTAGATCCCATTTAATATTTTTTGATGTTAGTCAATGAATTTCGATTAATAGTCAGGTTGTACGCAATTTTTTATGAATGATTTTCGATCGGAAACAAATATTACCTTTAGATCATCAGGTTATACTACAAAGTAGTAGTTAGGTCTCCATGGGATAAGCCCTTATTTAATTAATTTAATTAGTAATTATTATAAATAAACTTGGGACTGCTTACCAATCGGATATTACGATATTTAATTCAGTGGTACAATTAAGAAACTGTGGCTCTCTTCGCTACTATACAAGCAATATGTATTTTGTAGTTTAACCTTGGCAAATTGTATTCTTTTAAAATTTATTTAATTTTGCTTTCAACCATGTCAATGACGAATGTATTTCGTATGCGATAGGGTGACTCTTAAAATGTACAATATATTCGGGAGGTGATGGAGGACACTAATATGAACCCAAATTTATATGATAGCACTTCATTAGGATATATGAAGGCTCTCAAATGCAAGACAAGGAAAAGAAAGGTTTTCTTTCTCTTTCACACAGAACCCAACTTTTTTCTTCTTCTTCGTTTTTTTCTCCTGCCACGAATTTTTGCCCATGTAGCTATTAAATTCAATGATGAAATCCGATTCAGTAACATCAATTATATAACTAAGAACTATCAAATGTATGTTTTATTAATTGTTTGGATTCCCGTAAGTGTTTGCGTATTTGTTGGAATTAAAATTATTCTGAAGCAGGTTGCGTGATGTAAACCGGTAAATAAGCGTACACTTGTACCTCCCTTAACATTACATCCCAGGAGTTTAATACGATCCTGTAATATTTCATGGCATGTTACTTGTAATATCACTACTACATAGTCATCGATGTAATCCACTTCGAGTAATTACTTAAGGAAAATAGAAGCTCTTTCAAAAAAAAAAAAATCCGCGTCGAGAGCTGCTTAAAAAAAATAAAAATTTCAATTATAGTCGAAATCGCGTTGAGGAAAATATATTTTAACGAGACGAGAATAAAATGTTAAATATAGGATTCATCTCTAATCAAACCGACAACGTCGTACGATGCTAAGTTCGCGGCTATAAAAGAAATTCTCTGTGCAATTCCGGTCGCTATGGATTTACATGTTCGAAACGATTCGACTACCCAAGTTTAACATTCATCTCTTATGTTATATTTAAAAATTGGATTTACAAGTTTCATATAACTATTGAGGCATTTGAGTGGTTTTACCAGAACTTAATTTGTTCTATGTGATATCTGTTATTAATTCTTTTATGAACTGGTGCTTTAACATTTTATTGCGAAGTGGTGGTTTTGTTCATTAAAGCACCTCACTCAAAGTAGTTTATTTTGACAGCTCTGTATTTTGTTTAAAAATTTAACTGTGTTGGTATAAAGTTCTACTTATTATCATAGATTTCTAACCTTTTTCGAATTTTTAAAAATTGTACTATCACAAATATCATTCCGTTTTCCGAACAAACTTCACATATTATATACATAGAAGTAAGTCATTGCCATAACTCATACTTGGGCTCAAATTTTACAAATGCGGGGTAGGAATAAACTCCATGAAGCCGAAATGGTAAAATAAACAAAAAAAAAACCATAGAATTTTACTGATTGATAAAACAACAATAAATTTCCACATTGACTGCATTCTCTACATTGTCGACACCAAATTTTTTATTGCGTACATATATTCTCTACACACGTAGAATATTAATTATCTACACAATGAAGACAATACGGGACAACACAGCTTGTCTTACAATTAAATGGTCTTACGATTTGGTAACTCAGAAGTTACAAAACATTTTATTAATTTAGTTTCGAACATTTCTAAATTTATTGTAATTTGCTTGTCAACCAATCTGATAAAATTATATGGACCCTGATAGATTTTTGCTGTAGTCTGATTATATGGAGGTGATAGTAGATCCAGTATATTAGTAATATGTCTTTCGGATATAAAACATTTTTTCGACTGGGATAGCAAAAACACTATCTGCATTACCATTTTTCTGATGGAAACTTTCGACTAACTTTAACAGTATAGAAAAAAGAGAATTTTTTTATTATCCTAGTAAAATTTATTCGTGCTTAATGATTCATGTACTTATTACCAATCCACCCTATTATTGGCTCTGTGTTTGACAAATTAATTAACTTGCGATAAGAAAACGTTTTGTATTTTAAAAGTTTGTGAGTAACAATTTTTAAGTTATGACTGAAATTAAATGTAAGAGAATTTATTGTAATTACTTAAGAGTCACCCTGTCCACAGATACAAGAGTGAGAACCCCACATAATAAAATAATTGTTGGTGAAATTTTTGGAATATAAATAAGCATAAAACACCTTTCAATTTTTAAGAGATTTTTTATGAATTATGAAGAGTAGCTGATAGTGGTGGGTGTTCTGTAGAAACGTATACATTTTTTAAATAATAAAATATTTTGTTTCAAGCTTCGGTAATATAAGATTTTTTTAAACGTCCTTCAATTAACATTAGAACCAGACTACTGATGTCATTATCACAAAATTGACAATTATATAATAATACGAGAGGAACGCCTTTATCATATATCAATAGTGTGTTTTGCATGTTTATAAAAAAAAATAAAAACATGTTTTTGATTAGCTAAAATTGTGTTTTATTGTACTGTATGTAGAAACTGGTTTCGTATTACTGATTCGAGCTAAAGTTCATTCAGACAAAATCAGCTATAAAAAGATTGTTTTAATAAATTTGCACCAGTCAACTCAACACTGTGTTAATACGCGGCATCGCCCTCTCTACATAATGTATTTAAAACTGTTTGTGTTTGTATTACTTTGTTGTGTGTTATGCCACAGTGCTAGTTCGAGCAGAATTTACTCGTATCAATTGCCAGAGAGTGATAAAAGCAAAAGTTTAAATGTTACGATAAATCATGAACACTATCAACAATTTAAAATTTCGATCGAGTGTTACAACTACGATTCGTTGAAATTTTTAGAAGTGCGCTTACGCGAATCGAAAGAGTTTGAGTTATATAATGGTGTTCTGTTATATTTTCAAAAGTGCTTCAATAACGCAACCGATAATGAAAATTATAATTACGGCCTGGCCCGGTGGTTTAATAGTTTACCGCATTTTAATACTACATACCATTTTGGATATCCAATAACAATACAGCTCGAGGAGTACGCAACAGTGAATAGTGACGCATTATTCGAGAACTTTGATTTTAACAAATTTGATACAGTGACTTTCATAAATCTTGGTTTCAAATCTTCAAGATTTTTGAATAATTTGTATTGTCAATATTGTGTTTTTGAAAATAGTGGCGTCATTGATTTTAACGATTTTAACAGCAACACCCTCGCTAAAACGAACACTATTCAAATCAGTTTTACAAAATTAATTAATTTCAATCAAGATAATTTAAAAAAATTTAAACATATAACTAATTTATATATACGGGATTTTGAATTGGATGATACCAACGTGTTTAATGTACCGAATCTATTTGAGCATAATGTTAACTTAACGGAAATTAATTTTCAAAGGTCAAAGGAAAAATTAATGTTACACGAGCAAGTGTTTCGTGGTACAAAAAAGCTGCAAACAATTATATTACAAGGGCTGCATTTGGATACCTTGCCAAAAGATTTGTTTACGGATATGGAATCACTAAATTCATTGAATTTTGCATCAAACAATATCAAATCTATAGATCCTGCCATGTTCCAAACAAACATACAATTAGGATTTTTATCATTTGAAAACAATCCATTCTACACGGAGTGAGTGCAATAATATATTAAATACGTTTTCATGCCAGTAATATTTTGATACATTTTTCAGGCCACACGATAAATTGGAAGAGATTTTGTTACCTAGCTCATCGTCATATTTAGAACTTGGCAATTTCACAGCACATACCTTCGATTTACTGGAGCAGCTGATTAAAAATGAAAACGTGTCAAGGGTCTTGTTTCAATCATTCACCATCGATAAATTTAATTTTGCGGATTTTTTAAATTTGAATGCCCCGCGACCACAGGCGTTAAACGTAGATTTTCGAAGTGGTGAACCAGCCCTCGACTGGGAGTACATTAAATCAATTGAAAATATTATTCAATCACAAAATGAAATGCGAGGCGACTTGAACGTCATAATTCGATTAGGCTTTTCTGGAGATACTTTGTGTCACGATTGCACTATGATTAAACGACTGTTTCCGCATTTTATAAAACGTTATAATATTGCGCCAGGATTTTACATCGAAGGCAGTGGTATATTCGTCGAAATTATATTACCTGAATCGTGCAATCATCTTGAAAAAAATTTTGAAAATCCCTTTGAAGACAATTGTCCAATAAATTGTACCTGCAAATTTAATTCGCTGTTGGACAAAGTTAAAATCAACTGTGCTAATAAAAATTTCACAGAAATACCACGAATCCCGTACCCTGCACAATACGACAAACTTGTATCATTGGATTTGAATTTTGAAAACAACTCGATCAGTGTTTTTTCAATGAAAAATCAAGACGCCAACGTTTTAAAAAAACTATCAACACTTAATTTCAAAAATAATGAAATTGGTACTCTGCAATTCGACGAGTCTGATTTGTTAATTAATAATGTGTCATTAGATTTGTGTGATAACCCAATAATAGAGACAATCCAAAGTGTTCTGGAAATTAAATTAGCAACGGAATCTAAATATCTTTCACGTTATAATTGTTTTACGGATAATGAGTTTGAGCGGGTGGCAAATTATATTCACGGATATAAAACAACTGAAGAGATTGATGAATATTTGAATGGTTTAAAGTGCAAATAAAATGTTTGATTAGTGAAGTAAAAAAATTTGTGATTTGTTTTAAAATTATTTAAAGAAAGTAGAGGTTCAGCGAAATATGGTACCAAAATTTGTTTTCCACAAAAAACGATATTACGGAGAGATAGTAGTTATAAAAAAATTTAATCATTCAGTAAATTAAATAAATTTTTATATTCACTGTTTTTAGATAGAACTATACTTACAAAGAAATAAACTTATTAACAAAAATTGTAGCTACACTAATTAGCGAAAAGAGTAGAAATGAAAAAGCTGATTGATGCCTCAGGTTTGTACTTTTTCATAGGTCTTCAATGGACGGCATTCTAGCAATAATTGAATAAATACTCGTACATCTATAATTTTCATTCTAGTCGCACGTTGTCCTTTATTACAACGGCCATTATAAAAAAGTGGAAGCATTGGCCGTTATGGCATAATAATTAAATGCTTCGACAATCAAATTTGAAAAGAAAAGAAAAATCAGCAACTAGATTGTAGTTATATAATGATCTAGCGATATAGCGCTGCCCATTTATAATGAGACATGAGGTTTTGGGTGATTGCTTACAAATTTTTTTTTTGAATAAAAATTACCGCAGGATATTATTGTATAATTATCCTTTTTCGGCATAACGAGCTCTTCGGCTGTTCTAGCACCTTAGAGAACATCATTGACATCAAAATCTTCTCGAATGACTTTAGCATCTTTTGGATGCACTTGCGGAAAACAACAAGATAACTCATTTGACACTTTTGCGGCGAGAAACATAGCTGTTGATGTCCCATTCAGAAATGAGCGTTGATATTTGCCGGACCTTCCACCTTTCCCATATTGCCAAGCTTGTTGTATCCAGACAGAAATTCGCTACGTCTGAACAATGAGTGCAACTGTGAAATGGCTATTTGGTAGTTAGGCTTTCGAGTTTGGTTTGATCGAACCTGAATGGCTTAATGGTGCCTAATATTTGCGACATCTTCTACACTCGACTCGACTTGTATGGAATTGTCAATTTCCAACTCCGAGAATCCCTGGCACTTGTTATCTGTATCTAGGAGGGTGTAGTGTGTTTGGATTTCTTAGTCTTCGGTGTTAGTACTTTTCCCTACTCTATCCATACGAATTTTTATGTTTTGGGTAACCAGGGACCTGATTCTCTAAAAAACAAGATAATGTGCAGGTTGCTGTTGGTTAATTTGATTCGACCTTCAACCAGGATTTGAAAGAATACGCCATCGCGGTTCATTAACTAAGGCATTCTAGCTGTTGTTTTTGGAACAACCAGTGTGTTGACAATCATTTCATGATTACGGTTTTGTACTATTGGTTTCATGCGAATTGTGACAATACCTCGAATGTGCCAGCTGATCTGTACTAATGCCAGTGGCAAACATTCAATGTTTAATTTGATCGCGCTATGCCTAGTTGTGTGAATGTACTCGGTTGTAAACAAGGTTTGTGATTCAATTTTCGCTCGATTCCATAATTGTCGACTACTAATACCATAGCTGTTAGCAGCACTGCAATAAACTTTGGTATAGCTTGTAAACTTTGTACCTTTGGCTGAGTTAATGCTGAAATGACACATTCATCTTTGAGGCTGCAGTGACATGATAACTTCGGTGACAAACGGCGCATCTTGTCTTTGAGACTTTGCAAAACTTAATATGTTATTAAGACTGTTAAAGCATCGATTTTGTGAGCGAATGTATTCTTGGCGTTCTTTAACTTCCATGGCATTGTATTTTGAACAATCGAGCAAACGGTGTGCTTCCTCCATACAAAGTAAACAAGACTAAGATTTTGAGTCGAGTGAATTTTTAGATGTGGCAACCACAATAGATTTCAATGATAAATATTTTGCGTTTGTCGTGGAAGTAGTAGATGTGGATTTATTTTGTATGTGTACTGCATCAAAGGCTTCGAGATAATTTTTCAGCCAAAAATAATATAGCGGAAAACTAGTCTAGCTAAAATATACAATAAAATTAGCTGGGATACCAACAACGCCAATTGAAAACTAATAGTTGGGAAATAATTTTATATATGATAACATAAAGATAAAATATATTTATTATTAAAAAAAAATTAACTTAACTATTTTGAACCATCTATCCTTTATTAATGTTGGTCATTAGCAAATTCCAATACTTAATTTATGTGTCTTACTTCGACGTTTTTCAATAGCTGCACCCCGTCGAGCAGCACGCTTACCCATTTTTTATTTTTCAAATTAAGGAACAACAAATTTCTGAAAACGTCTCTATTCAGATTCTCACTGACAAAACACTATAGTAAAATTATTTTTAAAGTTTAATTCGATTGAATCTGGATTATCAATTGGTCGAAATTTCCCAAATCGGAATACAATTTGCTATGAAATTCTTTATATTATTCGAATTTTTCGCCGGCTACTTTAATCATTTTTTTAAATTTCTTTTTTTTTTTTAAATTAAGAAACGTAATTTTTTCCCCCTTTAATTGGTCGTGTTTTTATGCTTGTAATAGTATCGACGGTATGTTAAGCGAATTTTGTAGAATTACTAGCTGACCCGGCAAACGTTGTTCTGCCTAAAATAATTATTTTATTCCAAGGTTTGTTTTAATATGTACTTTAACTATATGGTAGGGATTTTTTTTAATAAGAATGGAATAAAATCTATTATGTTATTTTAAATGCAAATTTTATTTTCGATTTAATAAATACAATTTTCTGTCCAAATACAATGTTTATCTAATACAAAGTTCGTCTGATCTTAGTAAATAATAATTTAGTGTAAAGCCAACGTGTGCACAATATTTCTTCTCCATTTTCGGCGTATACAAACAAATTGTTGGGCTTACCAACTCTGGAGCAGGCTACATATAAGTGACCATGAGAATCTGTTGTATCAGAATTTTTGGCAATAAAACATGCTCTCTTTTAAACTTGCCATTGATAATTGCCGATTCAATAATGTTACCCAATATTTTTTTGACAACTAACCATGTTCCGTTGCATAATTTTGGTGCATTTAGGTTTCGTAGCAGTATGATTGGTGATCAAACTTTCAAAATAAAATTATGTGGTGGAAGACCTGGCAAATCAAGTGAATTTAAAAATTCAGTTGGAAAATTCACTCCTTCATCTTCTCCTACCACAGTATCAATTGATTTGAATGAAAATGACGAAGTTTCCAACATGTTTTGAATGTAGGTATTTATGGTATCAACATCAATACTTTTTGCTGCTAAAATTGCTACTTTAACGTTATTTGCAGTAGGCATTTGGCGAAATACACTTACACTTAATAAACACATTTATTAAACACTTTTGTTTTTTTTAAATACAAAGAACATAGTTTTAGTTATCATCTTAGATGGTAACCTTGGAAATACTGAATAGGTATGTATATATCATATATTAAATTAGAAAAACAAAAAAATCATAAAAATGAATTAAAGACAACCAACGCTACCTATCGGATTTTTGTGGTTACATTTAAATTTAATATTGTTGAAATGAAAATTATACGAGTATACCGGGGAAACTACATTTTCGTAAATATTTCTAACTCAACGGCACCTATCGGGTCCAAATTTTGCCAAAGATTTTCGTTTTATTTAAGTATTGTATGGTGTGAATTTGAGCCTAATCGGTCCACAAATACGAATTTTCGAAAAAAAGGAAAGGCAATTCATTGGATTCTAACTAGTTGCCAGTTGATTGGATTGGATCTTAAGAATCCATAACTCAAATTGTGAAAATTGGCGGTTTCACTTCAAGAGTGATTAATATTTTTCGGAAGTCCCTGCTCTTCATTCTTTTCGTAAACGAGGTGGTATATTGTCTAAGTTATTCCGACATTCTCAAAACTATTTCATGCGCCAGTGATGCAATTGATTTTCAGTCCGACCTTCAGTCCGAATATTTCCTCCAATTTTAAAATTTTGTTGTTCCCTATGTGTGAAACGAATGGTCCCGCAAAGACTATAAACTTAATTTGTTGAAAAGTGTAGTATTCGATGGCAGTTGTATTGATTTTAGCGCCGTTAGGTCCTTAAATAAATCTTTTGGAGTTACATCCAAGTAAAGGTTTTATAGCATGTATACCTAATATAAATTGTTGCGTTGATCGAGTATCACTAATGAAAATCACTAATGTCAAATCTTGTTAGCTCCGTGAATTTTCAAATTGTTTTGAATCAAATTTCGTTATTTAGTATGAATTATTTGCAGTACTCACGTTTTTTTTGAGGTTGTTATCATTAAAATCAAGAAAACAAATATTTTGAAATATACAGTGTTGACAGTATAAAGTATTCGCAGAAGTCGTAGACGTAAAACCAAGATTTGTAAACTCCCTATCAAGCTTCATATCCCATGAACGGATTTTGCTGCCGACACTATGGCCCTCCATCCGTCTCGGTCCATTGCTCTCGTCCTCAGCGTAATCGGGGTCTTTCTCTACGACGCGCACTCCGGCTGGTTGTTGGAGAAACACTTTATTGATCGTCCGTTGTTGTGGGGACCTTGTAACGTGGCCGAGCCATCTCACTCGATTGGATTTGATGGAACCGATGATATCGCTGCCTCCGAGGAGTTGCTTTATTTCGTGGTTCATGCGAATCCGATATCCGTTTTTCTTAACGTTAATTGGACCAAAGATTGAGCCAATCACCTTCCTTTCGAAGGTAGATAATAATCTACAATCGTTAGAGTCCACCTCTCGTTTCCGAAAGCCAGCACAGGTCTTATGAGTACTTTATAAAGTGCGAGCTTGCACGACTACAATAGATGTTTAGATCGCGATAATTTTGATTGGGCGTAGAAAACTCGTTGTCCGGCAGAAGATGTTATTTTTCACCCGAGGTATTTGAAGTTTTCAACGCTATCAAAGTTATGGAAATGTTCCTGGGTGTTGATAAAAATTTGGTTTTGCTACTGTTCAGATCCAAGCCAAGTCTTCGGCCAAGAAGCACGATATCATCCGCATATTCAAGAATGTGGCTTGATTCAATGGTGCTTCTCCTCACTACGTACTCAGATGTCATTTCAAAGGAGTCTGATACAGTTCCTTCAATTACAATTCTACATACAGATCCAGACCATTGTTGTCGCAGTTAATACTGTCATATGCCTATCGGAATTCTATATATAGTTGATGTATGGTTATGTTGTATTCCCAATATTTTTCCAAGATCATCCTCAAGATTTGTAAACGATACAGTAATAAATTTGTTAAAATTAAAATTGTTAAAAAATGCAAGCGGAGATCCATCGTTAAAAGGCGATAAACTGTTAAACCATCTGGCTAAACCGTAATTATAATTACAATGGTCTGTATCATTATTAAAACACTTATTAAAACCCAGTAGAACACCATTACCTATGCGAGTAAATTTTATTTCATTTGGAGTTTTTGCATAATACGCCTCACAGTAGAAACCAAACACAAATAAATGTCTGTGCTAGTTCAGTTTAAATTTTGAGATATACAAAACTTCTATTATCAGTTTCAAAACAAGTTTTTTTTAAATTGTTGGTAATATTTGATTATGATTCGACTTCTTTGAACCAAGAATTTTGAAAGAGACGAATTGAAATTTTATAGATACAATAAATTTGCAATCGTATGCCACTGATTTGCGAATTCTATTTTTAGTTTCTTTATTCTGATAACGATACTAACTATTTGGGCTGCGTGTTCTATGAAAGTCCAAATATGGTGGTGGCTGTTTTTAAATAATCAAATTTTATTTACTTATGAGTGATATTAAGAAGACTTTATGTTAATATGAACATTTAGAGTTTCTTCGTTCTCTATGAGCATCACAACTGCAACCCATCATCACGCAGCTGTTCATTTCACTAAAAAATCATGACTGTAAACTGGTAATATATTAGATAACCTTCCTCAACGATTACCTCACTAGGCGCTGCTATGTGGCCACTCGTAAGAAGGGGTTATAACACCTTGACTGGGTTTATACTATTTCATTATTATCTTATTCATCTAGTCCAGAATTTATTGCTATAATTATTGTCCTGACATTTTGTAATTTTGGTTTATTAATTTGTCTTTCTTTTTTATTTGGAATTGATACGAGTAAGGTCAGCATAATATTATATACTACCGACCAAATGGCACAGTGGTTAAAGCTTTGGCATTTGGATCGGGAGGTACAGGGTTCGAATCCCGATAGCGGCAGGATGCAAAGTGAAATTTCATCAACAGATTTCGATCTGTGGTGAAATGTAACACATCTATGACCCCCTGTCGGTGTGAAAAACCCATGGGCCGACCCATCTTCCATGCCAGTATAAGCTGGCATGGAGCTTGCAATGTGCAGATGGTCTAAATCGGTCCTATAGCCATACGTCATCGAGTTGGCCGGGAGGCGTAAAGTATGGACGTAAAAAACATAACAGCGGAAGAGCAGGGTGAGCCTTGAGCCCCAAAACAGAACGCATAGTTAACAATAAAAAAAAAAAAATATTATATACACAATTATATTTTATATTATTAATTGCTATTAAAATAAATCATATTTCAATAATTTTGTTTCATTGTGCGTTATACATCGATGGTTCAGTGAAATGAGTTTCTATAATGTTTGATTTACATGCAGCTTATAAAATTAATATTTTCATAGTGCCAATTGTTTTTATCACCAAATTAATTATTCTGATTAGACCATTTCGTGCAACGCGACTTGTTCCACTCAAATTAGTGTTTTTCTATACTTTCGTCTAACGCGTATTGAAATTTTATTTTCAGGACTCCTACACTACTGAAGTGTGAAACTTCCTACACTACATACACATAGTACGATTCAAACTTTTCAGCAGGATTATCATGCAGTATATAACAAATTTACAATACAAACAGCGCAAATTTTAGTAAAAAGTATTTACTTTTTAAAAAACGCCAAGGAAATGGTCTTAAATAGTTTGTTAATCTTTCTTCACACAATTCGTGTTCATCAAATGTTAGGAAAAGCTCAGCGCGAACCGTTGGTTCTCCCTTTCAAATCATAGAATTTTTTTGAAATTTTCGACAAATATTAGGAAGAGCTCAGCACGAACGTCAGTATTCCGGTTAAAATGGATAAAATTATTTGGAATTTTGTGAATAATCTTGTAAGGGATCCTGGTTTTAACCATTTGCTTCCATTGAGCATATCTCATTTACAAAAGGATTGGCTATATTTCCGACGCCACTGCTGCTATTTTGTTCGAATTTCGGTATTTTTATACAGTTTTATGACTATTGGTTTGTTCTGTAACCGATCTTGCCACTTCGAGGAAGGATATTTAGCATTGTAGAACAAGTTTATGTAGTCCGTATTTCGTTTTAACATTTTATTTTAGTGGTTTACATTTTTTAACTTTAATTTATGAATATATAAAAACCAATGATTTGGTTCTAGATTATCCTCTATTACTAATACAATATCATTGATCCGAATAGAATTATTCGGGAAGGATAATTGCATTGAAGATAGTTGAAGATAATTGCGTGACCATATTTTCCAGATTGGATCTTTCATTGAATGTTTTGCTATCTTGATAATTTATGTAATGGAGGAATGGTTTCCAGTATGGGCTCACGAACTGCTAATATTGCCGCAACAATTAAAAAATGTCCAGATGTGAGTACTTCTTGGTCGTTAGAGCACTGGTTGATACGACGTAACTGTCCGGTGTTTACAAGGCTCTCGATCTGCACCAGTAAGGTGCTGTCTAGTCTGGAAGTCTCTTCGAAATTTAATTTTATTCCCAATATCGTTAGGCTAAAGTGGTATTTTAATCTTTTTACTGTCGCCTCCCATATATCTCCGAAATGGAATAGACTGGCGGGGTTAAATCGTAATTCAATGCCTCTCTGTAAAATAAAATTGTTTGTTATTTAATTGTTTTGCTTTTTATAATTTCTTTTATAAGCAGTTTTAATTCGTTATTAGCTCCAAAGAAATTTCGGCTATTTTCACTACATCTCTTACTGCTGTTATCGCTGGTTCGACTTGGCAGCCGCGACGTGCCATAAATATTTTCAACGTTGCTAGAAAAGCCTCTGTGTTGAGAATGCTCACTGTTATCTTCACAAAAAAAATTACATAAATTGGTTTAAAATACACAAATTTATTTGTTATTAAATACATCATCTTAAATTATTATGATGTTCCGTGTTATTTTGCCGACGACTGTACATTGCAGTTTGAAAGAAAATCGCACTTGATAAGAATCAAAATATGCAATTAAAAATGTTATGTAAACTTCTTAAGACATACACTCCAATTGAGACTAGGGAAAGTATAGAAAACGGTACCAGTGGACAAAAATGAAGCTTGCTTCAGATACACCCGAGACACTTTTTCGATTTTTAAATTGATCATTTTAATATTAATTGTAAATAAATTTATAGTTTTTATATTTTAATGCAATATACAAATAATATTAAACTTTCCAAGACAACTTTTCATAGATAATTCATAGAAAAGCATGACTAAACTCTTTTTCGTAGTAATAAATTTTTCCGCGAGAGCACAGTGGTACAAGTTTCAATTGTCAGTCGTCTTACGTCATTTTAGGCGACTAGTGTAGTTAAAATGGAACGTAAACCGTAGCTATTTTTTTTTTAATAAATAATTATTGTTCATTTTTAATGACGTTTTTAATGTGTCACTTGAATCGACTTCAACAATATCAATTTTGACGCGACGTGACACGACTCTAGTCACGCCACTTGAAATAGGACGACTTCGACAATTGGGGTAATAAATTTGATGAAAATTTGTTCCTGATAAAAAAAAACTGACGGAACAACTTTAGTAACTAAAACAAAAAGTGTATGTCCTTAACATCTTCGGTATGTCAAACTAGTGCCATCTATATTCCACAAAATATTCAAATTTGGTACCACAAATATTCAAATTAAAAATAAGAATTTTGATTAGAATCTACGAACATATACTATATAATATTTATTTTATTTATAAAAGAAATTTACAAACATTTTTTATTTTGTTTTAAATTAAGCATTTTAAATTATTTATGTTTCGCTAAATATTTAAATACGTTTTTATTTTTGTATTAAAATATGTGTTTTTTATAAAAATGTCTCTAAGATGGCATTATTTTATCAAATTAAATAAACAATATTTTAGTTCAAATTATAACCACCTTAAACAAAATTATAGTAAATTTTAATCCAAAAGTGGTAAAAATTATAAATAATATCTAAAAAAAATTGAAATATCTGTAAGATGGCATCTGATAATGTTTACATTTTTAGTTAGTGTTATGACCATTTCGACAAAAATGTCGCGATAGTCAATTTGCGATGCGATACTAAAGGCTAGCCAAACTTACTTATAATATGTAATTTAATTAGGATACTCATCTTCAATTTCGTAAAAGAATTATTTAATTTAATAATTATGTAATATTTCATTTAATTGTTGTGCCTACGTAAACCAAGTTTGACAGACGAAATAAACCTAAAAATTTGCCTTGCACCTACGTATGATGTCATCTACGGAATTTTTAAGAACTATATTATTTATGTTGTAATTTTTAAGAACTATTGACGACTATTAAAGTTGGGAATGTGACATCTAGCGCATTAAAAATAAGCTCATTGCGGGTTTTTTTCTATGAAATTTAGCACGGTCATCGAGCAATAAATATATAAGAGAAATCAAGTAATGCAAATTTTATAGGCATGTTTTTCCGAGGTTAATCTTATTTTATAGTTTTAATATAATTATATATACAAATTTAAATTTTTTCTGTATTTAATCCATATATACGTATCGTAAAAACATATCGGCATAGTTATTTTATAGTTTATTGTTCTTGTTAGGTTTATACAGGTTGCCAAAAGTAAGATAGATTAACCTCGGAAAGTCTACATGAGTCCTCTTATATTATATTGCTTTATGGCACGGCGTGCTTTATGAACATAAACATTAAGATACAAAAATATCCAAAACAAGCTTATTTTTTTTGCCGTCAGATCCACTTATAGTTGTCTATATTATTTATGTAACTTGACTTACGTAGTTCTAATGCTAGAGATGTACTCGACGTTACTCAGAAGCTTCGAAATGTCAAAAACGCGCTTACGAGTATACCTAAGATAAACTCAATATATGAATTCACATTTTTGACATTTATTTAATTTTTGACTTTGTTTTTATTTCTTTCATTTTTTGTGATATTATAAAAATTTAAAATATTAAAGGTGAGAAGTTGAAAGAAAAACGTGCTGTGAAAAATCAAAGGTCAAAATGGTACCAAAAATAAAAAAAATGGTTAATAATTTCATACAATTTCTGTAAGATATCGCTTTAGTACTAAACAACAACAAAAAGTTAAAAATAAATCAACTTTTTTTGTATCACGTCTGAGTCGCGTCGAGTATAATTGCTTTAGTATAAATTTTCATAGTTTAACTTTTTTTTTTACTCAGTCACGTCAGTCGCGTCGAGGAGTATATATCTAGGGTAATAGAAAATAAATTAAAATTAACAAGCATTGTAAACTCAGTTGTTGAGTAGCTGCTGTAGAAATAAGAACATAAAAATGTTAGAATTTAATTTGAATTATAGATGGAAGATCTGCAAGAATCGCAACAATCAGTTTCGAACTTAATGAGATTATTGATTTGAAAAAATCAGTCATCTCATCAGGCCGCGGCGACTGACGTTGATATTTTTACATAGGAATATTGTCTATATATAGAACAATACCATGTAGTTGTACTACTAGCGAATTACTGCATAGCGTACGAAATTCGATTCTTTCATATTCTCCATCTATACTTCATTTTTACCAATTAACTTTTCGTTGTGTACGAATTACTTTTATATTTTACGTTGTTGTTATTTTATTGTAATGGTTTTGTGGTGATTTTTCCGTACATTGGTCTATTTCAGTAAATCTCGAATTAAATACACATTCGTAGGAAATTCTTCCATTTGGCGTCAAATCTGTATGACAACGACTATGATAATTCATACTTACTTATACACAATCAACTTCCCAACCACTCCATACTTTTTCTTTCCTTTAACGCTGGATCGCGGATAAACTAGAATTTAATTTGAATTATAGATGGAAGATCTCTGCAAGAACCGGAACAATCAATTTCGAACTTAATGAGATTATTGATTTGAAAAAATCAGTCATCTCATCAGGCCGCTGCGACTGACGTTGATATTTTTAAATAGGAATATTGTCTATATATAGAACAATACCATGTAGTTGTACTACTAGCGAATTACTGCATAGCGTACGAAATTCGATTCTTTCATATTCTCCATCTATACTTCATTTTTACCAATTAACTTTTCGTTGTGTACGAATTACTTTTATATTTTACGTTGTTGTTATTTTATTGTAATGGTTTTGTTGTGATTTTTCCGTACATTGGTCTATTTCAGTATATCTAAAGGTGTTAAATCACAAGATAAAAGTCTAAAGGTGTTAAATCACAAGATCTCGGTGGCCAATTCTGATCACCTCTTCGAAAAATAACACGGCCGCTGCTTGTGTGGCACGTAGCGCCGTCTTGCTGAAAATGAACGTCGTCCACATCAATATCTTCTAATTCCGGCCATAAAAAATCATCCATTCACCGAGCGCAATCCATTCACCGTAAAAGTTGCACCAGCCTCATTTTCGAATAAGTGAGGTCCATTTACACCGCCAGCCCAACCGTACCAAAAAGTAGCACGTTAAGGATGGAGGGGCTTTTGAAAAATCATTCTTAGATTTTCTGAGCCCCGAATGTGACAATTTTACTTATTAACGTAGTTCCGAGGTGAAAATGGGACTCATCATTCAAGATGATTTTTCGATGAAAATCCGGATCATTTTGATGCCCAGAGGACCCAATCAGCGAAGATACGACGTTTATGGTGATCGACCGGCTTGAGTTCTTATGTTAACTGAACTTGAAAAGCCTTAAGATCTAAATTTTTTTGCAAAATAGGGTGTAATGTCGTTTGTGGAATGTCTAATTCCAAAGATCGACGAGGAATAGATTAACTTTGGTTTTCGTCAACACTACGAGCTACAGCAGCAATATTCTGTTGTTCTTGAGCGACGCACACGGTTTCGATTCTTCACATCTCTAACTTGTCCCAACAGCTCAAATTTTTCCACCACTATTACCAGCCGAGAAGTTGCTTCACGACGACCCAAAACAGCTTTAGTTTTGTGAACTGTGGCTGCACAATTTTCACCATTTTTGTAGTGAATTTTAACAATTTTTATGCGATGTTGAAGCGTGTATCGTACCTTTTTTAGTAATGGCGTAGTTTTTACTTATCAAATGTCAAAAGATGACAGCTTCAAAATTGACAGCTGTCCAAATAGCAGGCTATTCTAATGAAACCTTTTTTTGGAAAACCCATTAATTTGTAAAATTTTTTCAAAACTCAATGCGGTGATTCATGTGTAAATTTTGTCTGACAGACATAAATAAAAATCTTTATTTATTTATTTATTTATTCACTAAATAAAATTTCATGAACCTCCCACCTCAACTTGAGCATAGTAGCTCATTATTTCATTAAATAAAAATCACTCTGATTGATTAATATTTTTAGTCTTATACGATAAAAACGAAATTCACACTTAAGCGATGATACAAGTATAAAATTTTGTCGTATGAATATTATTTGACATTTTTTAAAGCAAGCAACCTAAAAAGTGTTTTTATCTTTGTTCTTTTTGATTTTTTTTTATATTTTAGAATACGAATTCTTTTGTTCTCAGTGCTGTTAAATCTTCCACAAAATAGAGCAATATTCAAGTTTTAATTTTTGTCGTACGATAAAGAATATGGCCGATATTCAACCAATCAGAGCGATTATTATTTATGTCTGTCAGACAAGATTTACACATGAATCACCGCCTTCAGAGTGTATGATTATTTTCGTACTGACTGTATATTAGATTTATGTTTATTATCATTTTTTTTATTATTACTCAATAGGATTTGACATAGTTAATTGTTGATTTTAATTACTGTATCGACATCATATTATTTAAAATTAAAGTTCACCAATAACGTACAAAACGATTTAAGTTTTGGAAGTCACGTGAATTGTATGTACACTACACGTATGGACTTAAGGCTACATTATTAAAAGTAGAACACAAAAAATATATAAAGAAAAACACTCACTATACCTCTAAATGGGCCACGTCGATAACTAATACATGTTATACAAGATTTTATGTGTTTCTTAGTTGAATCCCCTACACCGACTATACAATATTCTTATTTTAACAAATTCATTATCAATGTAGCCCCAGCATGTAACTTACTACTATGCACGCTTTGAATTAATAGGCGATTAACTGAATTATTTTTTTGTTAAAATAATCGAGTGTTTCACTGCACAGTTTAAATGGGAGTTTCTCAACCTTTCACCTACACGAAGTACTCCCTGAGTTTCGATGAATATATCAAATGATCTTAATTTAATTATTATTTTCCAAAGGTAAATTTCGTTTTATCTTAGTTATCTCTGGTTTGAAACTATAGGCCAGAATTGCACGAATAATCAGCATCAATGTATCCTGGAAAAGCTAATAACCTATCATTTGGTTTTCTATTTTAGATAGTCTACCGAATCTTAATGCTATTATTTTCTTTATTTGAAACCAATAAAAATATTTAATTAACAATGAATTCACAATCTCATTTTGTCCAATTTCTAGAAATACTCGAACTTCTTCGTTGCGGTCTTCAAGATAAATATCTTTCGGCGGTAGGCGGTAACTTCTTCGTTGCGGTCTTCAAGATAAATACATATCTTTCGGCGGACCAACTAGGAGTATGCCACCAATTTCCCAAGTCTGGTAATGTTGGATTTTGTTTCGAATTAACCTGATTCCAGCGTGTCTTAGGTAGGATGTCCTAAATGATACTAGTCCGGTTGGCGATAAAAGTTTTCCACCTCGAATGTAAATCTGAGAGCCAATATAATGCAATCTTGAAGTTGGTCCAGGCGTATTTGTTTTTTTTGTCTATATCAAATTCATATTTTTGAAATACTAGTTCGGCTTGCAGCACAGCCCCACATAATTCAAGTCTCTATGTAGACTTATTTGCTTTATGGACACAACCTTCCCTTCCTAGCTGACTATTCAGCTAGTTGTTGCACCAACCCAGGGTTCAACATCTTGATTTGTTTTAAGCTGATTGGATGGCATGATGTCATGTGGAATGGCCTAAATAGATTCATCTCTAAAGTTGTGAAGAAATTTTAGTTTATGAATACAACTCTACAACAAGTACATTTCAAAGTTGAAAATTAAAGACTCGTAAAAGCTAGGAACATTTTACTTACTTCATTATGATTCCACTTAGTTTAGGACAGCATAAGAATCGGTCTATTTACTAAATAGTTTGTGTTATTTTGCATCTAAATATAGACTTATTTAGCCCCTATGATAATTAAACTTTTATTATTTATTTCGCAACAAATAAGCAGCCACTTTATCAGACCGGCTAACGTAGAATAATAAGAAAATTGAATTTCTAACGCCATTTCCTTGCTTGTCGACGTTGTCTACATTTTTGACGCCAGGGATGCACTATGTAATATACGGAATAGATTACGTGTCGTAGATTATATTGCGTAATCTGCCCCACCTATTCCAGAAACTAATGTAACTATCCCAGTAAATAAAAAATTTCAACAATGCGAAAATTTTCATCAAAATCTGTCAATCTACGAATTAATGGAGAAATATTTCGGCCATCGTCCACCGGCTTATCCAAGGTAATCCAGGGCGGTTTGGAATCAAAAATTGGCTTATGTGAATTGCTGGTGCATCTTGTTGTAATATTGTCGCCTATTGCGGGGCAAAGAACTATGATAAAAACACTGCTATTCTACCATTAGACGCCAAAGGTTATACTGGACCTTTTAAAAATAGTAGAAGTACCATGTATTTTTTGACAATCACTTGCTTTTTCAATTTTTTCAACCATGTTGAAAAGTATCGCACCGGACCGGAAGATCCGCTTTGCTTGTGGTGAGAGTAGTCCTAAGAATTTCATCTAGAATTACGGCTCGATCGTCAATGTTATGCTTTTGTGTTGCGCAAATTGTTTCAAAAACTTTTATTTTTTATTGTGAAACACTTTTTTTCGTGATTTCCAATCATGATTATTAGTACCAAACCGTGTTCCTAAAAGACATTGTTAAATAGTTGTTTTTGTGATAGCATGATCCCGAAGTATTTTTTTGCTTCGATCTTACTCTACCCGGCTTATTTAACGAACTCTTACTGTTTCAGATATTCCTCGGTATAACAACCAATTAATTTAGGATTTTATGCACTGAATGCCGATACCAAATTGAGTTACTCGCCTCTCCATATCAGCTAGTTTTTATGAGTTTACATTGATTTCTAAATTCGTCCCACGAGCTTCAGAGAAAATTGAAAATGTCCCCTGGATAACTTAATGTATTCCAGTATTTTTTTAAATTACTGAAATTGTATTGTATTAACTTTGTCTTTATTTTGAAATTAACATAATTTACATAATTCGCAATGATTAATTTATTTTTAGAACATAATTTGTTTAAAATGATATTAAACTTTTAGAGGGCTTTAAAGGTATTAAAAAAGTTTAGGTTTTGTAGTTCTTTATATTGATTGTTTTATTTTGTTTACTTGAGGAAATTAAATTATTGACACGTCAAACCATCCAAATATTCATTAAAACCATTTAGTTTGTTTTCCTCTATATAAGTTACTACCCTTGCACTTTCAAAATCATTAAAGCAGTTTACACGACTAACATATTTTGAACCTTGCGGTAATTTAAGCTCAAACACTCCTTGAAGGGTTTCTAGAATAGGATTGCCGCATAAGTTTAATGCCACCACATTATTGAATAGATCCGTTCCTTCTACCTGAAGAGTTTCGATTTTATTGTTTTTGAAATTTAGAACTAACAATTTCTTTACAACGTTTGGTTCTTGATTTATCGATGATAAAACATTAATCGAATTATTTTCAAAATTCAAATCAATTGAATGTAATTTTCTGAATTGGTCGGGGTAAGGTATATGCGGAATCTCATAAAAATTTTGATTACTACAATCAATTTTAACTCTATCGGTTAGTGGACTAAATTTGCAGGTACAATTCGAAGGACAATTTTCATTGAAAGTCCATTCGTAATGTTCTTCCAGACGATTACATGATTCAGGTATTTTTATCCCGATGAAGACGCCGCTCTCCTTGAAAAAGAATCCTGGTTTATTACGATACAATTGTAGAAAATACGGAAACAGATATTTAATCATCGTACAGTCATGGCATATTGCATCCCCAGCAAATTGTATATAAATGTGAATTTTTATTTGAGCCCTTAAATCGTATTCTGATTTTATAATGTTGCCAAATGATTTTATAAAATCCAAGTCTAGTGAAGGTTGACCGCTTCGAAAATCGATGTTCAATGAAGATTTACGCTCAGTATTTATGTTGGTGAAAAACGTAATATTAAAGGTATCGAGCTGATATGATGGAACCCTAATCCATCCGACTTTAGGATTTTTAATTAGCACCTCCAGTAAATCGAATGAATGTGCTGTGACATCACCGAGCTCTATGTAAGATGTCTCGCCATGCAAATTAATCGCCTCCACTCTATCGTGTGGTCTGAAAAAAATTGAGATTTTTCGTACTGTTTGTTTAAAATGATATTAAACTTACCCAGTGTAAAATGGATTGTCATAAAATGAAATAAACTTTAAAATTTTATTTGTTTCAAATGTTTCTGGATCCACAGATTTTATATTGTTTGATGACAAATACAATGTAGCTAGAGCATCTAAATCTTTGAATAAATCTTTTGAAACGGCATCAAATTGCAAATCTTGCAGCGAAAGTCTTTGTAATTTTTTGAGACCTCGAAATACATGATCATGCACATTTAATTTTTCATTCGATTTATGAATTTTTATCTCAGATATTTGAGCGTTATATTCAAATAGGTCCGGCACATTAAACGCGTTGACATCATCCAAATCAAAATCCTGTATATCAAACGTCTTAAGATCCTTAAACTTTTTTAAGTTATCACGATTAAGATTGGTTATTTTATTAAATCTTATTTGAAGCCGGCTTGAGTTGGCAATGCTGCTATTAAAATCATTCAAATCAATGCCACCATTTTTTTCAAACACGCAACTTTCACAATACAAATTCGTTAAAAATGTCATTGATTTAAAACCAATATTTTTAAAAGTCACTGTATCAAATTTTTTAAAATCAAAATTTTCAAATAATACATCACTATTCACTATTGCAAAATTATCGAGCTGAATTATTAACGGATATCCGCTATGATGTTCGGTACTAAAATACGGTAAACTATTAAACCACCTGTTTAAACCGTATTTATAATTTTCATTATCTATTTCGTTATTAAAACACTTAATAAAATCCAATAAGACACCTCTCTGAAGTTTTATCTCTTTAGAATCACCTAACCGTATTTCAAAGTGCTTTAACGAGTTGTAATTATAGCATTCAATTATAATTTGAAAATGTTCGTGTTCTGCAGTTTTTAATGTAACGTTTAAACTTTTAATTAAATCACCGTCTGGAAGTTGATACGAGTAGACTCCCTTTTTATCCAAACTTTGGCCGAAAGCATCGCACAGTAACACACTAAACACGAATAACTTAAAGTACATTTTTGTCTCGCGTTAGCGATACGCCTATTTACACAGAGATTACTTGACTGGTGTCTATATTTGTATTAACAGTTTATTTATAGTCTAGTTAGTGTCAATGAATTCATTCTATAAATTGTAAACCAGTATGTAATTCACAATTGTATACAATTCTTGTTACTCGTTGATATAATTTTTGCTAATGAAAACGTGTTTTACAAAAAATGCAACATCTTGTTTGGCAAGGGCTATAAAAACTTATTTATGTTTAAGTATTATATTTTATTTTTAATAATATCGACATATTGACTGCGATGGTACTTAATATTCCTCAAGTAGCGCGATCATAGAGTACATCTTATTTAATTTTGGTTTTAACTGTTTTTTCCGTAGTGGATCAAAGGTAAATAACATTCAATAGTGGGATATACATGAACAAATATACGAGAACAAATATTCTCGCCTACGGTTACACAAGCATATAATCGGTTAATAGAACTCAAATAATGTATTAGCACATTAATTTAAAGTTTTTATCCAGCAATATAAAATTTAAATTTACAACATTACTTTATTATTTTTCTATTACTGAGATTAAAAATCATGGGGCTTGCCTCTAACCTTCCCAAAAATGGCAGCTAGAATCTCTACGGACTTACGTAGGTATTTACCGGATAAGTGGTGCAGTGGTTAAAGCTTCGGCACTTGGACCGGGAGGTACTGGGCTCGAATCCCATCAGATGCAAACCGAATTTTCATCAACGATTACAATCGGTGATGTTAATAAACACAATTAAGACCCTCTGATGGAGTGCAGAATTCAGCGCCGACCCACCGTCCATGTCAATGTACAGGTTGACATGGAGCTTGCAATGTGCAGGTGGTATACTGTATTTGTGTGAGTAGGTGAATAGGTGAATGGGTTAATGATGTGGCGTAAATGCGTGGTATCACAATGAGTCAAAAATGGCCTAAGTGTCAACCACTGAAACCTAACCTACGTAGGTATTTCTAGATTCGACAGCATTACGTTTAGAATCGTGTTCAATTTTAAAATTTACATTTGATCCAACTTCCAGTGATCTATGACATATTTAAAAGGGGAATTTTTGGATATTTGCTTTAAGAATGACAACTTAAATGCATAAATGAAAATCTATGTGTTTATATGCATATTTAGCATTTTCTTTTTGTGCGTGTTTTCTATTGTACATTTTGAAAAGTAGATCCCATATTATACATATTATGCTGTTGTTGTTTTATATGTGGTACTATGTGTAGAGGATTTTAACTCCTACCGCCAAAGAGAAGGCCATAAGAATTTATTTCGTGTGGTCGGTTTTGAGCTAATTGATTGCGTCTCGTCGGACGTTTTCCTGTTCCCATCCATATATAGCAGATGACCGTTACTAAGATGATGATTGTTAAAATTCCGGTTGTGCTATAACTTCTTATTGTATATTAGGAAAGGCTTGTTCTTGTAACAGTTGGATGTGTGCCTTATGTTCCAATGTCCATTTGGCATTCTTGGTAGGAACAACGATGGTATAAGATGATGACTTTCAACGTCGTGATATGGTAGAATGATTATTTTATCTTCTTCGTAGATGTATTGGTTACTGTTGTTACGATGCGCTGCGGATATTGATTTCACAATTGTTGAATTCGATTAATGGTTGGCCTTGGTGGGTTTCATCCTTTGCTGACATGTCGATATAAATGGCAGCTCTCCAATTTTACCTATGAATAATTTTTCACTAATAAGATCGCTAATCTCGCTTTCCAGATCGAAGTTAGTATGGTTACACCGGGCCGGTTTCTGCATATTATGTTGCGTTGGTGAAGTTTATCCTAAATCTGTCTTAAAAAACAACAATAACAAAATATGTGTATATGTGTTTGTAAAATGTCTCGATATAACGAATTTTACGATACAAATATTTTCTAAAAAAAATTTAATTTTTCTGAATGTTTTCGGGAATCTCCTATAAACCAGCATAAAGTGAAGTTTATATTGAGATGCTACTAGGTAATATCTAACAGAATAACTAGTTTATTTTGTTAAAATTAGAGGATCATGCTGGTTTATAGGAGATTCCCGAAAACATTCAGGAAAGTTAAAAATTTTTTTAGAAAATATTTTTATGTAATTATTTATTGTAAAATTCGTTCTATCGAGACAATATACAAACACATATACACATATTTTGTTATGGTTGCTTTTTAGGATAGATTTAGGACAAACTTCACCAACATGTACAGAACTGTGAAGTTTGTCCTAACCGAATTTTATTTTTTTTTTATTTATTTTTTTTTTTTTAGGACAGATTTGGGACAAATTTCACGCGAATTATTATGTTCGGTATACAGATATGCGATATTAATCGTAGTGATTGTTTGTGGCAATCATATGTATTCTCCACTTCATTGCATGATTGCAATTGGTAATTTTGTTCATCTATTTGGTCCACATTTCTATGTGGTCGTCACACGGTAGTATCAGGAAATACGTCGGTGTTTGGTTGAACTTAGTGTATATGTCTAATATGTCGTTGATATGCTGGGATAGTGCGCCTATGATATTGATTAATTTGAGTATGATAGTCAGTCAGTTTAGTTCGAATGTAATTATGTTGTTACTGTTCCTTACGTATTTCTGTATATCGTTGACTCCACCAATCATTCCTTGGTTAACTGCACTTTTAGCATTATTTTGTTCGTCTAATTTATTCTGATTTTGGTATGTATACCTTAGAGGATGGGGGCTGCCTTCAAACCCCCGCTTTTCCACAATTTATGCAATTCTTCAAGTGTTAAGATACAATCCTAATATCAAAATTTTTATAAAAATTACAAATTTCTAAGTATTTTGAATAAAAGTATACGCAATTTTTTTTTTAAGTGAAAATTGTCCCGGAAAATGGGGTAATTTTACGGTAAAATTTAGCTTTCTTCTCCTAAAAACTATAGATAAAAAATCCTGCATTTAAAAATTTTAAAAACTTATACTCCTTACCTGATTTTCTCGATTTATACGTAAAATAAACTTTAGCCGACGTCGATTACGTGGATGATTCTCGTGTACCTATTGATGGTTCGGGCCTGGCCTAGCTTGATCGGTATCAGGCCCTTGTTGTTCTCCAGGCTGGTCACCTTGAGTGTTTGACTCATGGTAAAGGGATACCTGAAAAATTTGTTTTATCAGTTTTTGTGGTGACTTTATTATCCTTTAGGACTTTTCTTACGACAAATCCTTGTTTGATTTTAGATCGTATTTTGTTGCGACATGGTTTGTTTGTTTCACTTTTAATTTAATTTAGGAGGTTTGACTCGATCACTGTTAAGTTTAATGATCAGTTTTGTTTTCTTTGCATGACTTTCCTCATAAATCCGTTTGCATAACTCTTCATATGATATTGATAAGGTATGGTTGAACAGGTACTCCTGCGCATTTGCAAATGCAGGATCGATAGGTTGCCCTCAAATGGTGTAGTGACCCGTTAAAATCTCGAAGGGCGTGTATTTTGTTGCCGAATGTATGTATGGTGTTGTTATACGAGAGGATGCATTTGTTCATCAGATTTTTGATACTGCCTTGATGCGTTTGAATATGAGCTATTCTAATGAGCTCCTGCAAGGTTGAACGCAGTTGTTCTATACGGGGTAATTTCCTGTTGACGAATATGACGGGATGTAATGTAATAGGATGTCGCATTCTTGTAGAAAGGCTCTAAAGGATGGTGTATTCATGTTTCCTTCATTGTCTGACATAATTTTTGAAGGTTTACCATGGACACTGAAGAATTGAACCAGTTTTTATGAACTTCCTTACTGGTTCGCGACTTCATGTAGAAGGCTGCGGCAAATTTGGAGAATTTGTCTAAGACTGTGAGAAATACATGGGTTTCAAAGAAACATAAATCTATATGCAGGATTTAATCCATGCCTGTCGTATTTCGTTTACAAGCATTTATTGCAATTATTGATGTATGTTGTTATGAGGTTTCTCATATTTGGGAAATAGTGATTTCTTTTGATAAACTCATACTTCTCCAGGGTCTAGCATACCCAAAAAAGACGTGTGTTCTTACCAAATAATTTTTTGAAAAGGTTCCGAATTTTTAGGCTTCTTTAGCTATCCTGAACACTATATCATCACACATGATGCCTGTAACAGTTTTATGGTTGGTAAGTGGTAATGAAGTAGATAAATTATTGTTTTCCGAATGGTTGTTCATGAAGGATATTTGATCCTAACGTTTCAGGATCAATTGTTATTATCAGCTGTGAACTGGAATGATTTATTGGGTAATTAGTTGTTGGTTCAAGGTCTTCCAATCCACGTCCATTTTCTGCTTCCGTGGAGGGTTCAGATATGTCGAAAGTATTAATATTATTAACGGTGAGAAGTTCGGGTTGTATCCGTGATAATGCGTCTGTATTTGTATTTTTTACACCCTTATTATATACGATTTCATAATCGTATTCCTCAATTTTCAATCTCCATCGCATCAATTTTGTTTCTTTGAGATTGAAAAGCAAAGTTAACGGCTTGTGATCCGTCACAATTTTGAAGAGTTACTAATTCTATAATATTGACACTTGATACGCAAAATGTGCATAAATGCAAATCTATGTCTTTATCCATATTTTGCATTTTTTGATCTAAGGTATTACTCCGCGTTCATTTTGAAAAGTAGATCCCATATTATCTTATGTTGTTGTTATTTTACATGTGGTACTACGTGCAGAGGATCTTAACTACATTCCAAGAGGAGGGTGATATGGAACTAACGAAAGCAATTGAGAACGGCTGCGAATGAAATCATGGAAAATATTGGAATTAAACGTTAATCATTAAGACAGGGGAATTGGTGACTTCGAATATTCGTGAGTACAACTAAATTCAAATAATCAACAGATATAATAAATGGAATAATTGCGCGAGTGAATTGAATAGTACCAGTCGAGCAGTAAAAAGTGAACAGTGTAAAGTAAAAGTGAAATAATGAATTTGTTAAAGGAGTTAAAAGTATTGGTAAATAAATTTTGTGACTTTAAAACAGATATTGAATACCCGAAATGCGTAACGTTATTTATAGTTTACTTACCAGTGCTGTAGATGCCAATAAAATACTAAAGAAGATGTTCTTAAAATTTGACCGCAATTGCATTGCACAAAGTTCTGTTTTGTAATCGCCTTTTCCCAGTTTGTCATTCGAGCCGGATGTCGAATAGAAGACATTTTACTTGAAGTATTTCTACATTTGGTTCATCTTTCGGTGATCACATGTGTATAGCTGAGTGAGTATGAGTTTGCCATTTGTAAGTAAATTCTACCGGTTTAAGTTAGTATTTTGTTAGTATAGTCGCACGTGTGTTCTAAGACGCCATTTTTAGATTGATTCGCACATAAAAATTAAGAGTTAACTTTAAAATAAAATTATTAAATCAACAACCAATTCTCGATTAAAGCAAAAAAAAAACATGGAAATGCAGATCTTCGGATTGGAGAAAAATCAGTTCAATTGCTTCGAGAAATTAAAACGGCTGGAAAGATTCATATATACAATATATGATGACGCGACAGTCGAGTATATAAATGCATGGCTGCGATTCCTAGAAAAATTTAATGGCCAGTTTACCGATTATGATTCTTCAGCAAATTATAATGTTGTTTCTAAAAGTGAGCAGTTTAAAGGGCATAGGTTTAACTGTGGAAATAAGCTTTAACAAAATGTCGAGAAGCGATAGATAGCTAAAGAAGTGCTGTTGTGGATCTTATCGTTGAACAACAAAAATCAGTGCTAGAAACAACATTTTATAGATCAGTGACCAATAATACAAATAATTTACGCTTATCTCATTTAAACATACTCAGGTTCGGATAAAACTATCGGAGGCTTCATTTATTTCTAGAATTATTTGATGCTTGGTGCACAAAAGCGAAATTTTAACGACATCAGATAAATTTCATTATTGTTGGCCGGCGAATAAGCGGATCTTATCAAACACGTGAATTTGACTGTTATCATTTATCCAGTAGCGGCCCATTTCTTCTACTATAAGAAATCACCACGGGAAACTTACCGTTGAACCAATTTGAATACGCAACCGAGTCGATTTCAAACACTCAAAAAAACAATCGATGCGACTTTTACTTAATCTGCTATGTAAATTTAAAATTGAAAAACTAACATACTATTTTGCATTATTTACCTATGCTAAGTATGGAGATGCTAAGTAAAGTTAAAATAACAATTTTCGAAATGTAAAAACTGTTTGTCGTTTAAATCAAAAAATCATCATAATGAAAAATATTTCTTAACAAGTAACATTTACTTAGATAATATAAAACACATTTTTAACTTTTATCATTTTTTAACTTTTTTTTGCAAAGTAGATTTTGCAAATTGGTGTGTTAAATTTATATCGGCGATGTTTGACAGTTATTATTGCATTTTTAATATAATTCGCTAGGTCAAATGATGTTTACTTCAATTAAATAAATAAAGTGTGCCACATTAATTTTGTAGTTTGATAACTACATAATCTGATGAGGAAACCGAATCTTTTAATTAAAAGTTTCAAAATTTTGATCTCAATAGTTTGGAAATGGTGAGACGGATAACCTCATCTCAATGCGATGTGAAAAAAAGTATTTGGTTATCGTCCAAAAGAATCAAGACTTTATAGTCAATTTTATTTTACCTCAATTAAAATTAATATATTCTGAAGAATGCGAGATATTTTTTTTTAAATTATTTTAACTCAGCAAAATATAAATGTTACTCCAATTGAAGTTAATTCAACATGTAAACATATTTTCAATTTACTTATTTTATATTTTCATTTATCACAAAAATCGAAGCAAATATTATTATTAGTTAATTTCATATTCCAAAATTTGTGCAATTTACTTTAGGTTCAATTTCAACTGAAACTTTAAGTTAAATATACATGCTTATATTTTTTTGTCGAGTTTGCCCTTTTATTTTATTTTTTTTTATTTGAACATACTAATCATGACATGTCTTTATTCTTACATATTTATGCAAACAAGGATGTACGATGGTGGGCCCGGCAATTTCCGGAAATTTTTTAGTTAATGCTAGGTCGGGGTGCCACATAAATTCAAAGCCACATTATTAATTAGCAGATTCGACTCGTCGAATTGCAGAGTACCAATTTTAATATTTTTGAAATTAAGTGTTGAAAGTTTTTTTAAAACGTTAGTGTCCTGATTTTTCGTTGATAAAACACTGACCGAGTTGTTTTCAAAATTCAAATTCAACGATACAAGTTTGTCATATTGTACGGGGTATGGAATAAGCGGAATGTCTATGAAATTTTTGTTAGCACAATTGATTTTAACTTTGTCCAACAGCGAATTAAATTTGCAAGTACAATTTATTGGACAATTGTCTTCATATGATGAAATTTTCTTCAAGATGATTACACGATTCAGGTATTTTAAATTTAATGAATACACCACTACCTTCGACGTAAAACCCCGGCGTATTTTTATAAAGATTTACAAAAGACGGGAATAGTCGTTTGATCATGGTGCAATCGTTACACATAACATCTCCAGAAAAACTAACTCCTACAATTACATTCAAATCGTAATATACGTCGTATAGTGACCGAATAATATTTTCATTTGACTTAATATATCCCCAGTCAAGGACAGGTTCACCGCTCCAAAAATATACGTTTATAGAAATTGTTCGGGGGGCATTCAATTTTAAAAATTTACTTAAATTAAATGTATCGATCTCGAATGATTCAAATGCGACCATTGATACATTCTGATTTTTAATCAACAGCTACAATAAATCGAAAGTATGTTCCCACTTGTATATAAGATGAATCACCACGTATCTCAAATGTCTCCAATTTACTGTGTTGCCTAAAAAGTATAATAAAGTTTTACTGGCATAATGACGTAATAAACATATAACTTATTGCACTTACTGTGTGTAAAATGGATTGTCTTCAAACGATAAAGTTTCTAATCGTTTATTTGTCTGGAACATGGCAGGATCAATTGATTTTATATTGTTCGACGGAATTCTAATATATACTAATGTCTCCAAATCTTTAAACAAATTTTTTGGTAGGTTGTCCTAATGCAGGCCTTTTAGCGTGATTGATCGAACTTTTTTTAAACCACGAAACACATGTTCGTGTAACACTAACTGTAGTTTTGACGTTTGAATTGAAATTTCTGTTAAGTTTTCGTTATGCTCAAATAGATTTGATACATTAAATGCGTTCGCATCATCCAAATCAAAATTTGCTAAAGCAATAAATGTCAAGTGCTTAAACTTTTTTAAATTATCTTGATTTAAGTTAATTAATTTATTGAAAAAAATTTGAAGAGTATCTATTTTGGCGACGGCGTTGCTGTTAAAATCGGTAAGATCAACGGCGCCATTATTTTCGAAAACACAGTGTCCACAATATAAATTATTAAAAAATGTTGTGGATCTAAAACCAAGATTTCTGAAAATCACGGTACTAAATTTGTTAAAGTCAAAGTTAAAAATGTGTCACTATTCATTGCCGCGTATTCATCAAACTGAATTCTTATTGGATATCCAACACGGTACGTTGTGTTGAAACACGGTAAACTATTAAATTTCCGGGCAAGATCATAATAATAGTTTTCGTTATCAGTTGCATTATTGAAGCACTTTTTAAAATGCAACAGAACACCATTCTCTATTTGAAACTCTGTAGACTCGCGTACTTCTAAAAACTTTAATGAGTCGTAATTGTAACACTCGACGCAAATTTCGACTTGTTGGCGGTATTCATTACGTATTGTAATATTTAAACTTATGTTCGCACCAATCTCAGTTAGTTGATACGAATAAAGTGTACTAGAATCAGCACTTTGGCATAGCACATCGCAAACTAGCACAATAAGCACAAACAACTTAAAGAACTTTTTGTGTGTGCGAGCGTGCACGTATACGCACGCTGCGCAGTGATAAGATGACAAGAACCAACAAATTTTTTTATTTTTTATTTGTAGATGTAGGCAGTAATTGTTTTGTATATTAGTATGTTTTCGGTATTAGTTTAGGAACTGCACAAACGTAGAGGGCATAAGTGGTGAGCATGACTTTTTCAGTTTTTCTACAAATGCTTTTTGTATTTTTTTTTCATTTAAAACAAAAAATATACAGTTTTATTTATCAAATCTAAATTTAATTATGAAAATTTGAATTACACTACCATGTAACAGATAAAAATTACATTGCTTCTGCTCGATTTTACTCCAATCTGTTTTTCTGTCCTATGCATGTTCCATTCAATTCGTTAATCTATTTATTACTTTTATAAATTTCGTTATACATTTGTTTCATCCACAAATTTACAAATATATCATTCCTTTGTTTATTCAAATAGTGCCGATAATGATGATGAAATGTAGATGATGATGTAAATGAGTTTTTTGAATAAATATAAAATTATTAAATTCCTTCGCAGTTTAATTATTTTAATTTGTCTTACACAATAGAGAATGAGGGCTGCCTCCCCAGGCCTTCGCTTGTATATGTATTTGATATACTAACATTGAGAACTCCTCAAATCCGCGTAGCATTCTTATCCTCCGCACAAGGGTAAAGTGGTAAGCCGAATGCTAAGTCATCTCGGCTACCGAGGAAAACAGTAGAATACCAGAAACAGATTTGATATAACTCTACAGGAAGGGGGGAATATTTTTGAAAAAGGAAAACGACGCATTAGTCAAGTGTTAAGTTTTATCAAATCACAGCGGAATACCAAAATTTTAGAACAAATGTTGCTCAAAATACCAAAAGCATTAACTATTGAAGCGGACTGAAGCCAAATCATTTTGTTTTATTTTTAAATTGTAGATTTAAGGAGTAATTTTTCAACAACTTTGCACCATCGGCTGATGAGATGTCTGCTTTTTTTGGAAACAAATACTAATCTTATGGGATGAACTTTATATTTTTCCGGGTATATGAATAAAAATTCTACCACCCAATGGCACGTCAACGAATTTGTCGCCACTACACCATTTTCTTATCAATTAAATAAAATGTGCCATTTTAAACAGCAGTTACGACATATTACGACCCTTCCTTGCAGAGATTTAATTTCTTATCAAATAATTTTTTTTATTTCAAATCTTGAACTAAAGAAATTAAAATTTTAATTATAGACTTTTAGGTTGGAAGTTCCCAGTATGGACATGAATAGCCAAATTTGACGGATGTATAACAAAAATATCAACCCATTAAAATGAAAAGAAAATTTTGAATTGCAAAAACGCAAAATGTCGCTACCAAACAAATTTCTTAATACGACGATTAATCTTAATTCTTCGAAGTGAAGCGAATTATCAAATAAGTTTATGAAGAATGTCGTAACTAAAACAGATTAAATGGTCGAAAACCCCAATATTACCGTACAAGTGGTGCAGTGGTTAAAGCTTTTGCACTTGGACCGGGAGGTACTGGGTTCGAATCCCACCAGAGGCAGGATGTAAAGCGAATCTTCTTCATCGATTACGATCGGTAATGATAATAAACGAAAGTTAAACCCTCTGTTGGAGTGCAGAATTCAGCGCCGACCCACCATTCATCTCAGTGTGGTTGACATGGAGCTTGCAACGTGCAGGTGGTATACTGTAATTGTGTGCTTAGGTGGAATGGGTGGGTGTGTGCGTGAATGAAAAGCGGAGTATTAATTGACCTTAAC
Organism: Nephrotoma flavescens; assembly: GCA_932526605.1. NCBI lineage: Eukaryota > Metazoa > Arthropoda > Insecta > Diptera > Tipulidae > Nephrotoma > Nephrotoma flavescens. The sequence goes on along the minus strand of OW052221.1, from coordinate 138,084,066 downwards.
AGGACATTAAATCCATTAATACTTTCTTTAATAAAAAAAAACAAAAAAAAAATATTATGTTTATCAATAATTTAAACAATAGAAATTCAATTCCAGAAGAGTGGTTTATAACCTTTTGCAAAAAGAAACCCTATTAAAGTTAGTCGAAAGATGGTAATGCAGATAGTGTGTTTGCTATCTCAGCCGAAAAATTATTTTATAGCTGAAAGATATATCACTTGATAGATCGACTATCACCTTCAAGTAATCAGAATACAGCAAAAATCTATAAGGAGTTATATAATTTTACCAAATTAGTCCAAATCGGATGATTCGTAAATTTCAATAAATTTGGAAATTTCCGAAACTAAATTAGTAAAATGTTCTGGGGGGTGCAAATGGTTGACAGACTCCACGAGGTATTCTCGGATACGGGCGTACCCTAGGCAATGTATAGTAACACGAACACTTGTGGTAACCAATCCCTTCGTATGAATATTGCAAATAGTCAATCCAACACAATGCAATGGACCAAAACACAAAAAGATTACACCATTTTTCAAATTGGCTAATCTACACTCATCGGGGGCCGGTTCAATAGATCCTGGGGGAACCACTTATTGCATATTAGTGAAATAATTTTTGAAATAGTGAATCCGTTTCAACAGCAATCAAATACAGAAAGAACGTATGCCAGAAGTAGAAGCAAACGCCGGTCTGCATCCGATGATTTCATCGTCGGTAGTAATGAAAATGATGGACATTCTAATCTAGAAAAAGAAAATCAAGCACTAAAACAAAAAAATGAAGACATGGAGCTTCTAATCTTAAATCTTGAACGCGAGTTAGTCTGCCTAAAAACAGATAAAACAAATTCAAAAACAAAACCATAAACAAAGAAGCGCCAGACAACGAAGTTCAACCTGCATAAAAGAGACAAGTCGCAGAAGACTACGAGAAAACAAGACAAGAGAAATATAAAATAAAAGCTGAGACCTCACCAGAGGTAGAAAAATTACCCGAACGGCAACCAACTCAACAAAATGAAGCACAGTGAAAGGTAAAATATCCAACACCGATTTTTATAGTACGAGTAACGAACTATTCAGATAGCCAAAGTGTAATGAGTACTGTTACGGAACAAGAATACAAAATGACTGCTCTGAACAATAATTTATGGAAGATTAACACTTCCAATCCAAACGCATAAAGAAACTTGTCAATAAAGCTGAATACGGAAAAATATCAGTGGTACACGTACGAAAATAAAAACGATCGTTCCATCAAGGTCATGTCAAGAGGGCCCAAACTGTGAAAGTAATTCAATAATTGAGGACCTAGAAAATATAAAAAATTTAAAATCCTTGATGCCGAGAACATTATTAAAAAAGAGAGACGTAGCGGAGAGAATTGACTAGAAGCCGTTTCAAAAAAGGACTTCCCCTATTATTGCTAACGTTTGACAAATCTGAGCAAATGACCGACTCATTACGAATAGCTATTTGAAGAAGTAGAACTATTTTTAACTAATGAGAAAATTTGTATATGCTTAACATCAGAAACACATTTTAAAAGCAACCCATACAATACCACACATCCAGCAGAACGGCCAAGAGAAGGGTCAATTATATTTATTAGGGATAATATTAATCATCATGAAGAATTAAAAATAGAAAAAGAATCCATGCAAGTAACCACCGTGATGGTTAAATTTAGTTATCACAACACATGTAATATATCTGCAATATATTGTCCCCCACGATATAGCCTAAAGAAAGAAAACTTCATTAACTTGTTCCAGAAATTACTAAGTAACTTCATTATCGGAGGTGACTTTAGTCCAAAATATTCCTTCTGGGGTTCAAGATTAGCCTCTCCAAATGGCAAACAAATACTTGCAGCTGGCCAATACTCAAATTGTGAATTTTACTCAGGAGGGAAACCAACGTACTAGCCAACTGATCCTAACAAAATTCCCGACCTTATATATTTCTATTTACATCACAAGTCTGATCGGTTTCCTGTTACTATGACGGTTAGTGAAAATGTATTAGAAAAAATAAATTCAACACAGCTCACAAACAACAAAACAAATTGGGAATTGTTTAAGCAGTTAGTAGAGGAAAAATAGAACTTCAAGTGCCAATCAAAAGTAAGAATGAAATAAAACCGGAACTAGACAGGCTCCTTGATGTCATACAATGGTCGGCTTGGGAATGCGCCCCCAAATAACCATTCAGTAAAGAAAACTTCGTTATTTACCCAACAGAAGTAAGAAACAAGTGCAGGAAAAAAACAATAGCCCGAGAGAAATGGCAGCCACATTAAACAACTTGCGCATCAAACTTAAGGCTCTTATAAAAGCAGTGAAAAGTGAAACAATTTGTAAATACTTTTGTTCTCTACCTCCAACTAAAGATACCGACTATTCCTTCTGGTAAGCAACAAAAGGGCTAAAACGACCAAAAACTCAAATCCCCCAATCAAAACAAACGATCTGAAATGGGCTAGAAGTGCGAAAGATAAAGCTGACCTATTTGCTGAACATCTTGAAGAAATATGTCAACCTCTAGGTCCACAGACCAGTTACGAAAACACTGCTGATACGCCCAGAATATCTGACTTCAAAGATATCAGGCCTGTAATATTGAAAGAACTAAAAGCTGAAATTAAGAATATAAAACCAAAGAAAGCCCCCGGTTACGATCTGATAACAGAGTAAATAATAAAAGAGCAGCATAAAAAAGGCACCCGCAAAAAAATTGTGTCAATGCAGTGGAAAGTAGCAGAAGTAATAATGATTCCGAAACCGGGTAAGCCCCCGAATGATATAAAATCTTACCGGCCAATTTCACTTCTACCAACACTAGCGAAATTGTGTGAGAGGCTGTTGCTCTCTAAGGATTAAAAAGAACCATAGAACAAAGAAACGTTATCCCAATCAGTTTGGTTTCAGAGAGAAACACTCAACTATTCAGCAGGTTCATATGCTTACAGATGTTATTGAGAAAACACTAGAGAGGAAAAATGTTTGCTCTAGTATCTTCTTAGATGTGGCGCAGGTCTTCGATAAGGTGTAGCACAGAGGTTTACTCTTCAAACTTCATATAGATTTACGGTGAGGAATCATACATAGAGAATCGCCACTTTTGGGTGAATTATGAAGAAGAATATTCCGAGCTAAAAAATGAGTCCCGCAGGAGTCCCGCAGGGTAGAATTTGGGACCTATTCTTTATCTACCCTACACCAGAGATTTACCTCAATTAAACGATGTCACTGTTGGTTGGCAAATGTTGCTGATAATACTGCAGTTCTCTCAGTAGGAGAGCTTGTGAGGAAATCATAAACTGGACAAAAATGTGTCGTATCGGGCTCAATGAATCGTAATCATCGCATGTGAATTTTACTAATCTTAAAGTCAGCTACAAACCTCTAATCATTAACGGTCAGCCGATTCCGTATGAAAATAAGGCTTAATATCTAGGGATGAGCAGAGGCTCAGATGGAAAGAGCACGTTTAAAAAAGATGAACTTAAAATTAAATATCGAAAAATGTATTGGCTGCTCGGGAAAAATTCGGAATTGTCAACCGAAAATAAGTTGCTATACTTGTTGATATATGTGCTAAGCCTGTATAGACTTACGGAATATAGCTCTGGGGCTGCACAAAGAAAACCAACACCAAAATAATACAAACTTTTCAAAACAAAGTGCTACGTGGTATAAGTCGTTAACGCTCCGTGGTACATTAAGAATGATGACCTTCATAGGGACTCAAATATCCAGACGGTTCAGGAAATAAAAAACTTGCTGTAATTCGTGGACAACGTATTCATCAACATGTAAATGAAGAGCTTCGTGGTATGTTGGAGTCACATGCAGTAAGACGATTGCAAAGAACGAAACTAATTGATAATGGATTAAGGACACCAGTGCAAAGGCTACTTTAGTAAATAACCTAAATAAATGGAGATGGCAAATGGACCTCTTCTCATACACAAGTGACTAAATAAAGAAAGAAAAATTACTAGATGAATTGTATTCAGTTGGAATAATTTAAATAAAAAAAATGTTCTGAAACTTTTGAGTTAGCCACTTCAACATCACACTGTGTTTATTAGATAGGTCATATGCGTAGGTATAAGCCAGACTTATTATCGGCTTCCGCTATATTCAAATATAGCTGGAATTATTCGCTGGCCGGACTAGTGGCTTACATAAGGTGATAGAGGAACGTTTAACGTATTGTAACGAATGGTTCGTTCCATGTTTCCTTTCGTTTTGTTTTTCATAAATTTAAAACCGTGTTTAACACTTTTCATTGGTTTTCGCAGTACGTAATTTTGGGCCAGCAGCGTTCGTGAGTTAATTATCGTTGTTATCTGTGTTTAATATCATCGTTGCTCAATGTGCAATTGAAAAGTGGCCCAAAATGTGTGTCTGTTTAATCTGTAATATTTTTGGGCTGGTCCAAAAATTTAGAAAACTGCATTACCATTAATTACATTCTCATTCCGATTTTTTTTTACAACAGAGTACTACAACAAGCTTTTATTTCACAAGCCAACACGAAAAAATAGTCAATTTCAAAAAATCAGTCAGTATTCAAAATACGAGTACATAACGGTATTACGTAAGATTCTAAAAAAAAAATAACAAACTATATTCCTATGAGGCGGTTTTCACAGGGGTTGTCTGAGAATTCGGCCACTGTCCAGAGTTGGTCTGGGCCATCTGAAAATCAAATAATGTAGCCTTAACTCCAAACGAGGTGGAAAGAAGGTTCGTGCCAGTCTCAGTTAGTAACGATTTTCAACAAAAAATTTACTAAGAAATTTTCTTCGGTGGCGGTTGTTACAGGGATTGCTTGAGACTTGAGCTACCATCGAGAAATAGTGTAAGCCATCTGGAATCCAAATGATGTAGCCTTAAGTCCATACGTGTAGTGTACAATTACACGTGACTTTCAAAACATAAATCGTTTTGTGCCTTATTGATGAACTTTAATTATAAATAATATGATGTCGATACAGTATCTAAAATCAACAATTAACTATGTCAAATGCTGTTGAGTAATAATAAAAGAAAAATTTTCATAATAAACATAAATCTAATATACAGTTCGAAAATGATCATACACTCGGAGTTTTGACAAAGTTTTACAAATGATAAGGATTATAGAATCTGTTTTGCATTTTTTTTATTAAATTCAATAATTTTAGAAATTAACAAATCCAAATATACAAAATAGAAATTCATTTACCATCATAAAAATCATGAATTTTTTGCAACGAAAACGATCATACACTTCTAGTATGATCATAGAATAAGTCGGTAAGAATGATAATTCTTTTGTATTCAAATAGCACTAGGCATATAATTGGGTACTGGTTGTATACATGTCAACGCAGTACGAGACAACAATATATTTTGGATTATTTGCCTTTCTTTGTTACACAATATACCTACCTACTATGTAATCGAGCAAAAAAAAAAATACAAACGTTTATTTCTTGGCTTCAATATTGTGTAACAAGGAAAGGCAAATAATGCAAAATATATCGTTGTCCCGTACTGCGTTGACATGGATACAACCAGTACCCTATTATATGCCTAATGCTATTTTAATACAAGAAAATTATCATTATTTTCTACTTATTCTATGATAGTATGATCCTTGATTTTTTTTAAATTATTTATATAAATTAGGTTTCATAATTTTAATATCGAGGTGGTCCTCTTTTTTAAAACCTGTTTCAGTCTTCTAGGCAGTGATTCTAATAACTTCTTTGTAACTTCCGGTAAAATTGTATCCCATTCTTTCATTATTGTTGATTGCAACGTTTTTTTGCTGATAATTCTATATTTTCTAGTTTGGCGTTCCAGGTGATCCAATGAATGTTCATTGGAGTTCAGGTCAGGAGATTGGGTTAGAGAATGTAACTGGTTTGGGACGTTATTCAGAATCCCTTCTTTCACAGTGGGTTGAAAGGTTTCAATCTTTCGTACCAATGGGTAAGATTCCAATATAAATGCTCGAAGAAATTGGTACGAAAAATGATGATGCGATAAACTGGGTTTGGTGGTAAATTCCGTTTTAGTATCTTAATAAATAAAATGTTTGATAAGCGTAGTAAGTATTTTATTTATTTCACTTGTGAACAGCTTGATGGTCGGTGTAAAAGAGAAATTTTATTTTCTTATAGTTATGTTTGTTAAGCTGTACTATAATACATAAATGGCTTAAAGTAGATAGTTTTAATAATTCTTAATAGAGGTCCAAAATTCTACACAACAATTTTATGGCAACATTTGTGAGGTTTCTAATTTACATTTATAATGTTTCTAAAGGTAAAATAGATTAAATTTAACAGTGTGTTATGTATAGCTGTCAGTTACTCTAATGTAAACAAATGAAAAATAATTTGTAAGTATTAACTAATATAAATAATAATTGTTATGATAATTTTCTTGTTAATTTAAGGTTATGAAAAAAGTAAAAATATTGGTAAACTAAAATATTGGACCATCAAGATTTAAGCTAAGTATTTATATAATGTTAAAAAGTAACTAAATCTAATATTCATATTGTTTGATTCGTAGATGATTTGCTGGTAACTTGCTGTTCCAACAATTCCTTTAGAATACCTAGGTATTTCCAGAGATCCAAATTTCCATTTACAAAAACCAGTTTTCCTACCCCACTCGCCGACATTGAACCCCATACCATAACCGAACCACCATCATGTTTAACAGTTGAGATGATGAGTTTTGGCTCCATACTTTGGGGTGGGTAGCTTTATTAACCATCTTCTCCACTTCTAAAGCTAGTTTTGGAGTTTTTTCGACCTGTTCGCTGCCCGATTTCAACAGATTGTGCGACGTTGAATCTGGATATTATTTGGGCCATGGTAGAATGACTTCGGCTAACTTATTTTCCAATTTCGCGCACAGATTTTCCAGTATGTTACATATTAGTTACACTGTGCTTGAATTGCATACTTTTTTTGCGTAGCAAGCTGGGCACCCGAGGGGTAAACCTAATTCAAGTATGCTGAATTCAATGGTGCTAGTCCCATTTCAAAGTTAGTCCCCATTTTTGTGATATCGCTTTCGACATATTCAGAGGCAACTCTGAGTCAAAAATTTGTCAAAATATACAATCATATTCACGTTGATAGCTCCTGAACCATTAAGATTTTCGTTATGCTTTCTTCAGCAAAGTGGTTGCGCAAGCCAAGACAAACAACTTTGCCGAACATATCAAGGCCGAAAAACGACATCTACAATCACATTTTTGTGTTATTTTATTTTTTGCTTTTCATTTCGACGAAAAACACGTTTTTTTTATCATTTTTGTCCATTTATTGAATTTAAATCGATCGAATAAACATCTCATCGGCAAATATAGATACAATAGAAGCTATTTAAAAGCTATTTAAAAAAAACTAAATTGATTCAGTTGATTTTTTGTGATTTTTCTCAATTTTTTACTAAAAACTTAACATTTTCTAACTTTTAATTTTAATTTTGATTTGTTCGTGTCGTCACCCAAGAGTACATCTAGCCTTTTGCCGCTGTACCAATGTTCGAGGATTGCCGTCACTTGGTGAAAACGCTCGCCTTGCTCATCGGATTCGGCTGGTGATTGTTTGGCGAACTTTTCCACATGACAATGCAAAAAATGTATTTTCAGTGACATTCTAATGTTTATATTATGAAAAGCAGTCAGCATATTTTCAATATATCTGCGCCAATCATCGGCTCGGTTAATTCCGAGAACATTCTTAATAACTTCTTTTACACATTTCGATGCCACAAGCTCTCGTTCACTAAGAGCATTTTCAAATGCATCATCTTTCATCAGATGACGAATATCTGGTTTATTAAGTATTCCTGTAATAAAAAACAAGATGCGAGATGAAATTTCATTTGATCAAAACTTAAATTCGAATAGATGTAAACACCAACCTTCTTTTATTTTCATTCCACTTAACCGTGGAAAAATGCGACGCAATTCGACGAACGCTTTTCCATCTGGATTCAGCGCTTTTATAAAATTTTTAACTACTCCAAGCTAGATATGAAGTGGTGGTAGCAATATTTTTTTAATTGGCACTTTTAAATGTTGTTGGTGGAGCCTCAACGATGCTGTCGTATCGCAATCTAATGTTCTCACGTAAAGAACAGTTCCGTTCGTTGTATTGGTCGCCTTTAAAACGAGTATCACATAAGCACATAAAACTCATGTTTTTAGTGTAACCCAATTGCATGCCACTTAAAAGAGCTATCACTTTTAAATCTGCACAAACTTTCCATTTATGGTCATTGTATTTAATCAAATCGATGATTTTTTTCATTGATGCATAGGTTTCCTTTGTGTTTGTGCTGAGTTCAATTGGAATGGAATTCTTTGAGTTGGTAACGTGAAGGAGAACTGCCTTTAAGCTGCTTTTAGAGGAATCGATGAACAATCGCCAATTTTCAGGATTATGCATTGTGGATACCAAACCTCGGATATCAGTGCAAAAAGCGAATAAATTATTGTCAATTGATTTAAAAAAAAATGAGTGAGTCCATTAGTACTCTCAAGGAGATGTGTAAACAAGGCGTGTGTATAGTACGTGGGTACAGTTTACTTTGAAGGAAGAAGGAATGCAATTTTACTAACCAGAGTTTTTCATTTGTTTATTATCGTTAAATTGGTCTATTACTGTTTCGGTATAATCGACGCAATTGGATTTTGGTAGCTAAAATAAGATATATTATATACTGTCGACTCTAACTTTAAAAATTATCATTGAAAAACTGCACAATATGGTCGTCCCATATCTAATAGTAAATATATTTCGATCTGAGTTCATGTGCAAATCGAATTCGTCTCGCAGGAAAGTTTATAAGTGGTTCAGCTTGAGGAACAGCAACATTAATATTGAAATCCCCGCTCATAATCACCGGCAAAAGATGATAGTCTTGGAGAAGTTTTGAAGTTCTTTAGGATATGGGGCAAGGACGAAATGTATGAACTTCATTATGTCTTCGAAAGATTTATTCGGCGAGGTTAATACAACTACAGAAAGCATCTTATTCCCATTGAGAAGCTGAAGTTCAGCCGTATATATATCATCAATGAGTTGTGTTGTTACGCTCATACCAATTGTTTGTCCAACGATGATTTCTTTATGCGAGCTGACTTAATGGTATGAGTATTCTATTTGAATTTTTATATATTGTTACTCTGGCAGCTCACTCACCGTCTCTCTTGAACTGAACGCAGATCTGGAAATGCAAGAAAATTGAGCATCCTTGCGTGACTGTGTCAGTTAGGTCGAGGTGATGTGTATGACCTAAGACTCTGACAGTTCAATGTTAAAAACCAGACGTCATTATTATCTCGTACAAAATTCGCCATTACAACGGATAAAGCGGATTTGTGGTGAGGCGCGATAGCTAATTTTGAAGAAGACCCATTGAGGTCCCATTTTTACGTCCATGGTAGACGACATGATCATCGATAGCCGACGTGATGAACAGTCCTTCGAGGCTCGTTACTCGTGCTAAAGCAATATACACAATTTGTTAACTGTGTCTTTTATCGTAAGAGTATATACTGACTATCTCGTTGTAGGTACCACCGTGTGATGCATGAATTGTGGTGGCACATGAAGGTACGACGCTTTACATTAATTGTTGTTTATGCTTAACATTAATTGTTGTTTCGATTAATAGTTGAGCTTTTTCTAGAAATGGGCACCAAACATCGGTCGGTATTCGTTTTCTGCGCCCATCCAGCTTCAAGCCACCTGACCTTCTTGCCAACTTGTGAATTTGAACCGAAATCCATCCCGAGTCGTTTGACATTTTTTACTGTCGACGTTTTCATCGTTCTCGTTGTCCTGGTTAGGATGCCTGTGCATTCGATATACTTTAGACAGCCCATAGTTCCATTCGCCAGTCCATTTGTTACGTCAATATTGGTTTGGAAAAAGTACGGCAAATTATTTGTGTCCACTATGCTCATTTTATGGATCTTTCGACGGAATTGCTACTCCGGCAGCCCACTGACCATCTCTATTGAACTGAAAACAGCATTCAAACGTAGGAATATTAACAAGTTCGTCATTGCGCAGCCAGGTCTCGAAAACCAAATGAATTGAGCATACCTGCGTGACTGTGATCTGAGACTCTGGCAGTTCAATGTTAAAAACGAGATGTCATTATAACCCCATTCAGTAGAAGACATGATCATTGATAGCCGACGTGATGAACAGCGCCTAGAGACTCGTCAATCGTGATAAAGCAATATACAGCAGTTGTTGACTGTGTTTTTGATCGTATGAGTATGCAATTTTGTAATCGTAATTCGTATTTCGTATCGTAATTTTTTTTTTTTTGATTTTTCTGATCGATGGAAATGACGATGGTTTCTATTTCATTCATTAAATTAATTTTTTCATTTTCCCTACTATTATACATATACATAAAAGCATGCCATGTATAGTAAAAATTGTTTTTGTTGAGTTTCTTGCTTTTTTTTCAAACGAAGTAGGTATACGTCATTTCCGTTCGTTTCATTTACAAGTTTACTCTAATACAAAAAATTTTGGTAGGCGCGCGTAAAGATGTTTACACATCAAAAAGTTCGTAAAATGACGATGACGATTTATTGCTCCATATATCCGAACATTTGAAGCCAAAATGTTCACTTGTTTTAAATCCTTTGACAAAAGAATGGCTTGCCGCTGCGATAGTTTCAGGCGTCGTACCATAATATCCAAACGACTTTGCGAGATTTCAATGTGATTGCATGGCGCAGTGACATTTAATGGTTGATATATTGATACAGATGTTTCTCCGGTTTCACCTGATTCAAATGTTGTTGGTAAATAATCCTCAGTTGGGTTTGATCTTTCCGGAACAGGTATTTCATCTGAATGCGGCAGCGGTAGATGAGTATTTCTCGTTGCAGTGTATGTCAAAGAACCGATTTTGTTTCTGTTTGTACCGAGAATATAATTCATGCACCCATAACATTGAACTGCATCATGTCCTTGTGGATCGACCCATATCATCGGGACACCAAATGGCATTGCGGCTCCAGTGTTTTGCCATCTATGCAGATGGAAAATGCATGTTGTACAAACAAAAGATGGCGTCCAATTTACACCACTAATAACTATTTGTGAAAAGCATAGTCGATATAAATCAGCGGTTTCATCACTTATTTTGCGGCGATTGCTCATAAATGTAAATTTTCCACACACATAACAAAAGCACTTGAGTTTAAAACACCTATCCATACTTTTTATTTCACCAGACGATTTTCACTTTATTTTTTGTGTCCTTTTGTCACTTTATATATTTAGATGAAAAACTTTTTATTTTTAATTTTATATTGTAGTTTTTAGTTCTTACTAATTGTGCCAATTTTTTAACTTTTTTAGAAATATCGATTTCGAGAATAATCTCTTCTTCGGTTTATTTTTTGCTACTGTTACATAATTTATTTTGAAGCTCTTTATATAGTGTAGCTATAGGCGCTGCTGTTTGGTACCCCCTTTGTTTTTAAGTTATGGAGGTCGTAAATTTTATTGGGGTTTTGTGTTTATTTTGTCGCGAAGTAAATTGTGGGTGTTTTTGTTTTTGTATATTTTCAGGGTGTGAATTTTGGCCGTAATTTGACTCATGACTCATGAGAAATTCGTGTACGTACAGTATACAAATGTCTCATGACTCATGAGTCAAATTGGTACACCTGTCTAAGTTCAGTCTTTTTTTGATTATGTGCAAAATGGTGAAATGAATGAATTGAATTTAGCGAATGGTTTTCAGTTTTTATGTGTTGTACGAAACTTGATTTTATGCACTTGTGATGTGTTCTTTGTATCTTATCTGAGATGAGTGTTTTGTTTGGCCTAAGTATGCCGAATTCCAGTTGTATTTAGCCTTACCTGTGTACTTATGTTTCTCGAAACGGCAAGGTAGTACCCGGAGTCTTCTGTGAGAAGCTTATGCCAAAACTGACAAGACCCTGCCTTTAACATGCGAGAAGGCTGGGTCTACAGACGAATGATTTTGTAAAAGTTGCATGGACGAAAAAGAAGAAGAGACTTTAGATAACTCCCTATGCTCGTGTCTGGCACTATCATACAGAAGGCATAGGTATTTGGGCGTGTCCAGTGTGACCAGCCTTTCAGATCTCGCTGAATGTGGAGTGCGAGATATTTTGCGGTACGTACGTAGCTCCGAATGGTTTTGAACAGGGGTGAAGGGAAAATAGTTTCCTGTGGTATCACAACGGAGCACTCCTGAACTAAGTGTGCGGAAGTGCCGCTCCAAGCTAACCTTGGTCTAAGTAAAACACACATATATGGAAAAATAACACAAAAATGTGAATGTAGATGTCGTTTTTCGGTCTTGATATGTTCAGCAAAGTTGTTGGCCTTGACTTGCGCAACAACTTTGCTGAAGAACGCATAACGAAAATCTTAATGGTTCAGGAGCTATCAACGTGAAAATGAGGGTATGTTTTGACTGAGAGCCAAAACATGTTGATATCGATATCTCAAAAATGGGGACTAACTTTGAAATGGGACAAGCACCATTGAATTCAGCGTACTCGAATTAGGTTTACCCCCGGGGCCCAGCTTGCCACATTTTTCAACTAGCACAGTGTTATTATTTGGCGTTCTTCGTTGGTAGTTTCCTTTCTAACAACGGCCGAACACCTCGCAATCGTTACATTTTAGTTTGTATAAGCATGTATTTAATATGAAAGAGGTTATAACATAAATACAAAGGAGGGCCAACTCGATATTAAAATAATTATGAAACATAATTTATGTAAATGATTTAAAAAAAATCAAGGGTCAAAAAAAAATCATGATTTTTTTTATTATTTTTTATTACGGTAAATGAATTTTTATTTTGTATTTTTGGATTTGTTAATTTGTAAAATAATTTAATCTAATAAAAAAAATGCTAGCTTAGTAATTATTTAATTATAACTGTTATGTACACCTTAGCCGGCGTAAGTGACCGTTCAACCAAAACGGCTATGACCATAATATTTTTCTGTTAACATTCCACTCACCAGTAAAATTGTTACCGATGGCGCCCAAGGCTGTTGAAAATTTTAAAGCAGGCGCCCAAGTAAAGTGTTACTGTATTTGAAATAGTTTTTTGAGAATTTTCGTATGTTTAGTATTTGAGATATAATCCATTGGACTCATAAATTATTCGCTGGCCGGACTAGTGGGTTAGATAAGGTGATAGTGGAAGACAGAACTGCTTTTAAAAGTGTTTGTTTGGTGGAGACCCGGCACAATTTAACTTATACGTAAATGAAATCTAATAATAATAATAATAAATAATATAAAGTATAATTATTATGATTTTAGAACACATTCGGGGTAATTTATTACAATCATTACATAAAAATATGTTTCGCATTGTGTAGATTACAAATTTGTTGTGTTTATAAAATTACAATTCGAGTTATTCAAAATTTTTGGTTGAAAGAAGACGAATCATAATTAAATAATACCAACAATTAAAAAAAAAACTTGTTTTGATTAGATAATAGAAGTTTTGTATACTTCACAATTTAAACATTCCAGTTTACATGTTCTTAAGCAGCGATTAGTTTATTATTAATGAATTAGCTATAAAACGAACACTTAATAAAGTAAAAGTGCCAGTTAAAATTTCAACGTGTCACGGATAAAATGTACCGAAATTTATTTGTGTTTGGTGTGCTACTGTGTGGTGTTTTATGCCAATTTTCGGAGTCAAATAAAATTTACTCGTATCAACTTCCGGATGATAGTGAAACAAAAAGTTTAAATGTTAGTATAGATACCGAATCACATAATCAATTCCTAATTACGATCGAGTGTTTCAATTACGATTCTCTTAAGCATTTTGAAGTGCGATTATACACATCAAAACAGTTTGAGTTACGTAATGGTGTTAAATTGGTTTTCACTAAGTGTTTTAACAATGCCACCGATCATGGTAACTATAATTACGGTTTAGCCAGATGGTTTAACAGTTTACCACATTTTAACAATGGATATCCGTTTGGAATAACGTTCGACCAATACGCAAAAGTGAAAACGGATGCATTTTTTGAGAATTTTGATTTTAACAAATTCAATACAGTGTCGTTTACAAATCTCGATTTTACATCTACGACGTTTTTGAATAATTTATATTGTGAACGCTGTATGTTTCAAAATATTGGTTTTATTGATTTTAATGATTTTAATAATAACACCCTCAACAAAACTAGATTACTGGAAATAAGTTATGCCATATTACAAAATTTGATTCAAAACAATTTGAAAAAATTTACCGGGCTAACACAATTTGAAATAAGTGATTTTGAGCTGGAAGATACGAACGTCTTTAATGTACCCGATCTATTTGTCCATAATGGAAACATAACAGGAATTAAAATCGTTAGATCAACGCAACAAATTATATTACATGCTAATGTATTTCGTGGCTTAAATCGATTGCGAATAGTTTATTTAGAAAACCTTCACTTGGATGTAATTCCAAAAGATTTATTTAGGGACTTAACAGCTCTACAATCAATACAACTGTCATCGAACAATATAAAAACTTTGGATGGGACCACTTTTCAAACAAATGAAAGATTAAATTTATTATCTTTGCGTGATAATCCGTTTTACACAGAGTAAGTTTTATAATGTTTTTTTTTAATTAACTGAGATCAATAAAACATAGAAATGTTTCAGGCAACATGAGAAATTGGAGGTATTTCAATACAGCGGTCAACGGGGAAATTTCGAATTTGGGAATTTCACATCACATTCATACGACTTGTTGGAAATGTTGATTAAAAATGATAAAGTAAAGAAAATTGCATTCCAGTCAAACGTCATCGATAAATTTAATTTAGCAGAATTTACTACGTTACGAGCTGAACGCGAAACTGTATTATCCGTGATTTTTCGAGGAGGCGAACTGGCTCTTGACTTGGAGTACATTAAGTCATTGGGAAATATTATTCGGCCGAAAAACATTGTACGAAAAAATGTTACTGTTATGTATAATATACAGTTTGCGGGAGATGCAATGTGCTACGATTGTACTATGATTAAACGATTATTTCCTCATTTTCTAAGGATGTATACAAATACGATTGGGTTTTATTTCGAGGAAAGTCGTCTATTTATCGGATTTAAAATACCAGAAGCATGT
The DNA here is from genome assembly GCA_932526605.1 of Nephrotoma flavescens. NCBI lineage: Eukaryota > Metazoa > Arthropoda > Insecta > Diptera > Tipulidae > Nephrotoma > Nephrotoma flavescens. The sequence goes on along the minus strand of OW052221.1, from coordinate 138,068,855 downwards.
AAACGTCTGGATGAACGCTTTGAAAATACTTTCGATGAAAATTGTCCCTCTAGCTGTGCTTGTAAATATAACCCGCTCTTGGACAAGGTAGCAATCGATTGTAGCAATCAAAATTTTACAGAAATACCGCATATTGTATATCCTGGGCAATTTGATAATCTAGATTCAATTGAATTAAATTTTGAAAATAATTTGATTAGTAGTTTGTCGTTGAAAAATCTGAATGGAGACGTTTTCAGTAAATTGTCGTCACTTAATTTGAAAAATAATAAAATTGCAAGTGCGCAGCCCGACGAGGTGCAGCTGCTGAAAAACTTGGAAGTATTTAATCTATGTGATAATCCAGTGTTAGAATCTGTGTATAACCGACGTGAATTAAGGCTAGCAACAACTTATATCAATCTTAAACATTGTTTTACAATGGTAGATAAATTTCAACATGCAGTGAATTACATAGTAACGAGAAAATTACATCAGGTTAGCACTTATTTGGATGGTTTGTCATGCTCTTAAAACTGTATATTTTTAATAATAAAAGTTAGTCGTCTGTTGATAAAGACACATTCATTATATAATTCATTTTACTGCCTTGGTAGTGACTTTTTTTAGAAACCTACGATAACCTGTGGTAACAACATAATTCTGTTTCTTTCTTGATACCGTTTTTTCAGTTTTTTGCTCGTGGCCGTGGCAATATGAGTTCCAAATGTAACTCGTGACATTTTAAGGAAATTAAGTCATTTCTCACGCGACCATGATGAAATATTGTATGGATAAATATAATTGTAAAATGCTTTTTACAAGTAGTTCTGGAATGAGACCAACATACATAACTAGGTTATTTCAAAGCCGATCATGATGAAATTGGGTTTGTAGAATGGAAATGGAATTCTAAAATGGATTTCTGAAGTATGGCCAACTGAAATGTAACTAGGCCAACTGCAAGTTCTGGAATGTGGCCACCTGAAAGGAAACTGAAAAGATTTACAAATAGTTTTTGGAAGAATTCTTGAATAGTGTAAAGTGGGGAAAAAATATTCAATTTTATTTTCGATGAAATTGTTTATTTTGGATTGAAATAAAGTTTTAAAATAAATGGCTAAAATATGTAGGAATTAACACATAGGAATTGAACACAAACATACCAGTTCAAGTATTTTCCTTTTGGTTATCTTCACTCAGTCTGTCAGCCCAATTCCACTGATTGTATCTAGTTAATGAGCATTTCGTTGAACTGCAGTTATACAATTTTCATTTTTAGCCATTAGAATAGTATCAGGTACAATTTAGAATAGTGCCATGTAAACAATTTATGGTTGCTAAATTCTGAAAAATGTTTTAACAATTCTATATGATTCTATATGATTGAGCAAAAAACTCTCTTGATTCATCGAGTCATCAGCTTAGCGGAATCACATTTCCATATTATATATCCAATTTTATCATGATCGGTGTAAACTGTGGTCTGTGGATCATGTTTTATCGTGATATGTTTTTTTCTTTTTTCTTCTCACAAATTTTTCTCTTATTACGGACGTGTTTGATTAATGCAGACGTGTTGTTTATAATTACTTATAAAAAGTGGTAAATTTATTGAATTTTGGGCAAGTAATGCAGTTTTGTGTTTAAAATAATGGTGTAATACAGGAAACCCTCAAAGAACACGATTAGTTCGTTCCGTGCACTTTAAAACCGTGTTGTTTGAAACTACAATAAAGAAAATTAAAAAAATTTTACGTTTTTTTTGTTATGATATCCAAAAAACAAAATAAAAGAGAATAACGAAAATCGTATTGTTTGAACCCGTGTAATTTGAAGAAATGGGTATCTGTGTCCTTCGAAACCGTGTTCTTCGAATACCGTGTTCTTAGAGGGTTACCTGTATATAAATTAGGAATATTTTATGGGATTAATGTAGTTTATTTATGTTTTTGTTCGGTGGTTCCGTTTGGTCACACTATTGGATGTTACGTCTGGTACTGTATTGTTATACGTGTATTTTTTACAAGTATTTAATTTGTTTGTTTAGGTAATTAAAATGAATAAAAAATATTATTTAACGCACCTAACCAGTGAAGAATTACACGCGATTTTGGATGAAATTCCTTCGAGTGGCTCTGACGTATTGGATAGCGACGAGGAATTAGAGATTGATTCGTTTCATCCTGAGCAGAATTTATGGAAACTTTCTTTACGGAAGTCGTTAATCGATATTGATTGAAAAAATGATGATGAATTACTATTGAAAATTTTTTTTAAAAGGCAATGTAAGGTGGGCAAGAAATGTTAAGCGTAGGCGTAGTACTCTAGTGCAGCTGTTTGACGAACCCGTAGGGCCTAAAATTTCGGAGGATCCGGAAATTTCAAACGACTTGGAATATCCAGTAGATATGTTTCTCAGGTTGTTTTCAAAGAATTTGTTCGAAATGATAGACTTTCAAACTAATTTATATGCAATTCAGAGACATGGTGAAAAGATGACACCAACTACAGTTTTAGAAATAAAATATTTTTTCGCTTTAAATCTTCTTATTGGAATAAAAAAGCAACCAGCTATCGTGATCATTGGACATCAAAATTGGAATTGCAGGATAATTTTATTTCAGCTGTTATGTCTCGAGATAGATTCACTTGGCTGCCTGGTCATTTGCATATAAATAATAACTTACTGCAGCCAAACAAAGGAGAGCCAGCTTATGATAAGCTATACGAAATCAGGCCTATTCGTGCTAACCAAAATGGATTTGTTTCGCAATATATATTGGCAAAATTTCAGATACTGCTGAAAAAAATTTAAGAGCCTGAGTAATCAAAGATCTGAGCAAAGATTTAGTAGGGAAACATTATTAATTATATTTTGATAATTATTTAAACTCAATACAGTTACAAAGCGATTTATTGTGCGATGGTATATATGCATGTGGAACAGCACAGAAAGGGCGTAAGGACATTCCAACTAATTTGATGATAAACAACAAAAGTTCAAGGGGAGATATGGCTGGAAACTAAGCAAAGATGGAATATTGGCCTTGATTTGGATCGATAAAAAACCTATTTTATTTCTTAGCAATTTTCATAGCCCTGAAGATGAAGAAGTAGTTGAAAGAAAATTGAAAGATGGAACTCACGCTGATGTTAATTGTATAAAATTAGTAAAGGATTGTAACGAACATTAACCCATATGTTTGTTATAATGGTTTACTAATTTCGATCTTTCTGACCTGTTAAAATCTTGCTACGAGCTAGACAGAAAATCTAAGAAATGGCGGCGAATTTTGCCCCACTTCGTCGATTTGACTATTGTAAATGCATTTATTTTATATAAAATTGAAACAGAAGGCGCTGGTTTGACTTTGAATCTATTCGAATTGCATGCATTGATTGGAGCTGACTCTGTAGTACCACAAAAAGATAGAAAAATCAGCATTGAAAAGTCGATAAATAGGTTCAAAGTTTAATTTCTGTTATTCTGGATTGACTGATTCCACTGAATGCTGGGCCGCCATATCGCTTTACACTTATCATCAAATTTTTGTAGAAGAATGTAAATAAGCCAGGGATTGCGCGTCTCTCTCGCGCGGTGAAGTAGGACCAAGAGCTTGCAGTCCTCATGTGACTTCGTCAGAAGTGTCCATCAGACATTTGATATTAGCTGCAGTGGGGTTTTGAATTACCGGCTGCTCCATGAATGTGCGAATGAAAGAGAATGCACTTAGACTCGGCGACTAGTGTATGGTGATAGTGTACATATCGAAGAAGAGATATATATTTTTGGCTGCTTAACCTTGGAATGTACACCAATCTGCTTGATTTTATAAAGAAGTTCTGGAATATGGTCACCTGGAAGGAAACTGAGAGATTTTAAAATATTTTTTTGGAAAAATTATGGGATATGGTAAACTGAGAAAGAAAGAAGCAATTTTATTTCCGACGAAATTGTTTATTTTGGATGGAAATGGAATTTTAAAATAAATTAATAAATATGTTTTAAATAATAGATGTGAAATTCAATAGGAATTGAAAACAGACCTACCAGATGAAATATTTTCCTGTTGGTTACCCTGAAGTAGTTTGTTGTTTCTCAGCTCCATAACACAGATTTTATCTGCTTATACAATTATACTAATTTTAATTTAAATCTCTTTAGGATTCAAGGAATGCTTGGGCAAACTACAAATTCTCTCGATTCACGGAGTCATATGCTTGCCGGAAACACATTTTCATATTACATACCCTATTTTATCATGGTTGGCTAAGAAATGTTCTAGTTCCGTCCAGCTAGTCAATAGTTTTTGAAATAGACAATTTTAGTGGAACGAGCTACATATTTGTTTTCTACGAGATAAATATGGAACTAAATTTAATGATTAAAATGAAATTTCAATAACAGTGTTGGATGAATCTAAAGTTTAATGAAGCCACCAATCAGGAAAATGGTGTGTCAAACATTTATGTCGATTCACTGAAAACTGCAGTTCAACAGTTTTCAGTGATTCGGGTCATTCTAAGGTGAAATGTTGCTGGAAATTTGGGTCATTTTACCAAAAATGACAATTCACCGAAAATGATTATTTAATGAAAAAGCAGTTCACCGAAAATGAGAGTTCACCGAAAACGATATTTCGATAGTAAAATAATTGACCGTAAACGACAATTACTCGAAAAAGACAATTCATTGCATTCACCTAAAAAACAATTCACTGAAAATGACAATTCACCGAAAATTAAAATTCATCAGAAAGAATTTTCATTTTCGATGAATTGCCACTTTCGGTAAATTGAGTTTTAGGTAAATGGCCGTTTGCAATGACTTGTCGTTTTCGATGAATTGTCGTTTTCTGAAAATTATTTTACTGTTGAATTATCTTTTTCGGAAAACTCTCGTTTTCGGTGAATTGCTTTTTCGGTGAACCTGCTTTTTCAATTGTCGTTTTCGGTGAATTTTCGTTTTAAGTTATTTGTTTCTTTGGTGAACTGTAGTTTCCGGTGAGTTGTCGTTTTCAGCGCATAGTCGGTTTCAGCGAATTGTCGTTTTCGACTAATTACTGATATCTAATAGATCGGTAAATTGTAGTTTTCGGTGAATTTCTTTTCGGTGATTTATCTTTTTCTGTGAATTGTCCTGCTACCCATTTGTGCACTAATTTACGAGATATTATGCAAAAAGTAACACTGCCTTACACTTCCACTCGCCACCACAAATCTATGCGCGAAACATCTTACCCGCCAAGATTTTGACAGCTAATAATACCATAAAACTATAATATATAAATATAATATAAAAATATAAAAATGACCTCCAAAGCTATTTGTATATGTAAAAGCTATTTGCATACGTATTTGTATAATCATAAAGCAAGCATATCATATATGTATGCTAAACTGTAATTGAAGAAACTTTCATGTGGAAGCAATTTGTAACCTACTCTTGAAATCGGTGGAAATTTTCGTAATCGTAGTACAATATTTGCTAAGAAAATCTTTATATTACTAAAAATTTTCGACGGCTACTTTAATCATTTTTTCAAATTTGTATGTAAATTTTCTATTGTTTATTTACCTACTAAGCGAATAATTCCATATCGATTTACCCAGTCGAAATTTTTCCGTTAGTAGGGGGAAAAACTATGTTTTTTAATTTAAAAAAAAGATAAGAAATTTAAAAAAATTATTAAAGCAGCCGACGAAAATTTTTATTAATATAAAGAGTTGCATAGCAAATTGTATTCTGATTACGAAAATTTCCACCGATTTCAAGAATAGGGCCTGGTGTTAAGCTTTTCTGGTACCAAAGATTACAACGTCTTTTTGTGGCGGTGTTAACCGAAGCGGTAAATACCTAAAATCCTATTGCTCCTGTGCGTATCGCATCTCATTTAGCTGATATGCGGTCAGAGCAAAGTCAAGGATTGGCAGTTGGAATACACATTTTGATATAATAGATTAAAATCTGTTTTATCGAAGCGCTTATTGAGAGTATCTTTTGTGTATATATTTATAAAAATGCAAGCAGAGTTTAATTGAAGTTATCACCGGCAAATTTTATTTCGCTGTAAGATCATGCCATAAAAGGTAAATGAAAATCTTATGTTACCATTAGCGTCGAGCTGATGAAAGCTTATTGTTTTGGCATTAGTTTAATTTTGTGTTAGACATCAATTATACCAACACACACCCCCTCATATTGGTTACCCCTAGAATACTTACGTAGCCGGCAAAATATTAGTTCTGAGCTACACTGAAAGTGGTTTTTACCATGAAAATTAAGTTTTGAAAATATTTAAATTAAGAAAGGAATTTTTGTTAACAACATATTTAAATTGGTGTCATACTTACGGTGCCTGAATATCGAAACCGCCAGAATAGTGAGTTATTATTTTATATTTAGCATTTCAAAATTAATTACATTTCAAATCATTCAATAAACCTTTAAGCTGTTCTGCTTTTTCCTCCGATTGCATGTACTCTTGTGGATAAGGGTATGATGACCCCACTCGGCAAACATATTCATCAAAAACATCGTTATATGTTTCAATCCCTTCAATTTTAACCGTCCTATTGCCTGCCACTATCGGATTATCGCACAAATCAAAAACCTGAATGTATTGTGATTGCCCGGCATCCATTACAACCGATTCAATTTTGTTATTCCGCACGAAAACGGTTGACAGTTTTTGCAAAACATTTTGATCTTGAGATGCAAACGATAAAATTCGTAATGAATTATTATCAAAATGTAATTCAATTGAGTGGATTTTGTTGAATTGTACTGGGTATGGAATAATCGGAATTTCTGTTAAATTTTTATTATTACAGTTGATTTTGATTTTGTCCAGTAGCGGACTATATTTGCAATTACAATTTGCTGGACAGTTTTCAATGAATTCATTGTCAAAAAATTCTTCCAGGTGGTGACATGAATCTTGGATATTAGGAATCACAAGGACACGACTTTCTTCAAAATACAATCCTGGTGGTTTACGATAATTGTTAAGATACCGAGGAAATATTTGTTTCAGTATAGTGCAATCCGTGCAGAATGTACCATCAGCAATGGGCAGCCTGATAACAACACTTAATCTACTGGATTCGATTTCATCTTCCGATTTTATATTAATACCAATTGACCGTGCATACTCTAAATCAAGTGTTACATCGTCACCTAAAAATTTAACATCTAAGGGTCTCTTACGATTAGTTTGAAATTTCGTGAACTCATTCAAATTAATCGGATTAATTAAAATCGATTGGAATAAGACTCGACGAACTTTCGGATTTTTAACAAATTGCTCGAGTATGTTCAAAGTGTGTACGGTGAAATTTCCCATGAATAGTTCTACCGTACTATCTCCCAATTTAAAATGGTCTATTCCTACCTGTGGCCTAAAAATAATATTGTTATTAAGTTAGACGATGTGATATCAAATTAATTTAACTTACTCTGTAAAGATCGGGTTGTCGGTGAACGTAGCGAATGTTAACCGACTGTTATTCTCGAGGCTGGTTGGCTCAATTCTTTTGATATTGTTGGAAGATAAATAAAGTGATCTTAATCTCGTTAAATCTTTAAACAAATCTTTAGGTATGTGATCCAATTTTAGATCCTGAAGCGTTAATTGAATAAGATAATTTAAACCTGCAAATACTCTTTCGTGCAACGTTATTTTTTCCTTTGAGTCCTCAATTGATATTTCGTGTAATGCTGAATTGTGTTCGAACAACTCGGGTACATTAAAAGTGTTATAATCATCCAGCTCAAAATATGTTATTTTTAATCTTCTAATTGAGCTGAATTTTTGTAAATTTGATTTATTTATGTTAAGCAATTTATTAGATTGCAAAGTAAGTTCCGTTGTATTCAGATCGGTATTAAAATTGTTGAAATTCACAACGTGGTTGAATTCAAATACACAACCTTGACAATTCAGTTGATTTAAAAACTCGGTTGATTTAAACCCAACTTTGCTAAATGACACATCTCTAAATCTGTGAAAATTAAATTGTTTTAAAAGCACATCACTATTCACAATCGCGTACTGGTCTAATGAAATTCGTAGATGATTCCATTTTTTGGTTGGTTTAAAATTTGTTAAATTTGTCAACACACTCATTAAACTAAAGTTATAGTTGTGATTATCCGTTGCATTGTTAAAACAATCAAAAAATTCGATTCGTAATCCGTTGCTTTCGGTAAATTGTTCCCAATGAATTGGTCGAATTTCTAGGAATTTTAACGAATCGTAATTTCTGCAGCGTATACATATCCTTGTAAAAAATGGTGAGTTGAACTCTAGGTTGACCTCCAGACTTGCGGTGTCTACATCACTGGGAAAGTATTCCGTATCCAAATCAGCGTTCAAACAATCAAAAATCAACAGCCATACTACAAGGTTCAATAACCGATGCTGTAATTTTTTGTAATCCATTATATTGATATTCCGATGCTACACAAACTGAATTGTACACTAATTCAAAATGTTTTATTGACAAGTATTTTATACACACTATGGTAAGCAATCTAAAGAATTGAAAACAAATCTAATAATAGATCGTTACAATATTCCCAATGAAAATTACGCAACATGCGTTACATCATTTAAGATTATGATGATGAGCACCTACTCCAACTTGTCGAAAATTGTTGTCGTTAAAAGGTCAAACGTTCAAGGACCAAATTGTTTATTAAAAGATTCATTAAATTGAAAATAAGTACATGCGACAAAGAATACACTCCAATTCTTATCAAACATTCATCACAATCGGGTAAAAGTTGTGAATTGACACATTATGATGTCACAAAAAATAAATTTTTGAAAATTTACTGTCCTTTGGTGGGCCCTAAAAAAATTGAAATTTACCCACTGATATTATCTATGATAAAATATTTAAAAAAACGACTTACTGTGATACGGTAGTGATTACGACCAACAGGATGTGTGTAATTGTACGGCACCAAATCGTTAACTCCACGTCTGTTAAAATGTTAGTGTTTGACAACTTTAAATTTCTTTACGTCTAATTAGGAGTTTACGTTTCGTTGTATAGTTTTGTTACGACTGACGTAAAATATTTTTTTTTGTTCTACGAGTATTATGTATACAAACAATAAAACGACAAATTCTGTTTGAAAACTGGTTTTAACTTTTTATATATTTAAAAATTCTTTAGTTAGGAGGTCAAAAATTATTTTAGTTGAATTGCCTGTTGAAATATACAATAACATTTTGTTGTTTGATTAGCACATCACAAAGGTAAATTATGTTTTGTGTTACTCTAAAAGTCAATCAGAGTTTAGATGTTAAGGTTAATAAAAAGTGTAGCTACACATTTTAATCAAACGTGTAGTAACATAAATTTATAGAATTTGCTACATAAGGTAATAATTAGAGCTTTTACTAAAATGGTCCAGAACACTAGCTACACATTTTAACGAGAAGTGCCAAATAGAAAAACTGTAAATACTTAAATTGATAAAAATTGTAGGTACACAAAAATGTAATTAGAACTTCAAATAGAAAATGGTGAATTCTGGTGAATTCTCAGCTCCTAGTTAAAATATCATGAAACGGCTTACTGAAAACGCCTCGAATTAGAGCTACGTTAGTTTCAGATGTACAGTAGGCACTTAAAGTCTACATACACCACTAAAATAAGCAAAATCGTGATACATGAAACGAATTAAACAATGTAATATTAATTAAATAATATATTTAAACAAAAAAAATTATTGTTGGACAAAAAAATTTTTTTAAAAAAAATATTTTTTAAAAAATTTAAAAAAATCATCGGTTTCTAATTATTCTTGAATTATTACAAAGTACCGTTATTTTTTTATATAAATACCTAGGCACCTAGGAACAGAATGAGAGTTAAATGGAATATCTAAAATTTTTGGTAAAAGTTGAGCAACCATACAAACAATAGTGCGACACTTTGATAACAGAGGAAATATTCAAAATAAGCACGATCTGGGCATGCTAAAAAACTTAGCGCATGGGATGTTCAAACCATAATTAAAAAAATGGCATCCAATCCGAGGATTAGTGCTCTAAAAGTAGCGGTTGTGATTCAGAATAGCACTGGTAAGGATGCTCATCCCGAAACAGTTCGTCGAATTTTGCGAAACGAAGGGTTTAATGGAAGAGTGCTTAATCCTAGTAAGTTCAAGAAAATTTGGCGAGAAATTAACCAAGATATGGCTCCAAACAATTTAGTTCCCACCGTTAAACGCGGCGGTGGCAATGTAATAGTTTGAGTATCTATAACTGCTGTCGGAAAATTGGTATTTATAGAAGCTAACATGGATCACCGAATGTATTTGAACATATTGCTACGCCCGTCCGTCAAATGCTTAGGACTGAGCACCAGGATATATCTTATATCAAGATAATGGTCCAAAACATACGGCGATGGCGGGTAAGACAATGGCTTCTTTATAATGTGCCAAAACAACTTCATCCCCGGTCAGTAGATCTCATTGCAATAAAGCATATCTAGTATGAACTGAAACAAAGGGTCCGAAAATATAGGATTCATTAAAAAGTGCTCTTTCGAGTGCATGAGCTGAAACTTTGTCAGCGATTACTGAGAACACGGCTTTATCAATGCCCAGGTGACAAAGCGCTGTTTTTTAGTCTAATTGTGGCCCGGCTAAATACTAATTTAAATTCTTAAGTGTCTCTAAGCATGAGCTTTAGGTTTTATTTACTTTATGCCCAGCAAGGTTTTTACGATAACTTTTCATTTGCGTAATGTCTCTCGAAAGCATTAATGCGATACGCTATTCGCAATGTGTTTTATAAATATGCGCATTGCGGCAGATATTCTGAAAATGTACGCAATTCAATTGAAATTTTGGTGGTCGTACCGCTCTCCTAAGTGGTCTAAAACGGAGCACAACTTAAGAACTTAAGTCTGACTGGTTGAGGCATAACACTGTGCGATACAATTTCAGAAAATGTAATCATTAAAATTCGCTAAGGCATTATGATTATACTTTGGATGTAAGTTTAAATTATTTTCAATCTTTTTGTAGTTTGGTCACTGGCACTGCAGTAAACACACTATCCATCTGGCTATTATCCAGAATGACCCAAAATTTCTTGGCTACTTTTCAGAATAACCCAATTTTAAACTTGGTGTGAATTAAAGTTAATCTAGCGACAACATTTGAGAATTATATTATCATATGTGTGACTTAGCACTTTTCATCGAATTGTATGTGATTCATTGGTATATACTTGATCCGAATTATGTGCTAGTATGGAATGTTGTTGTCCATCATTTATGGGCATGTGGATATTGCCACATATTACATAATATTACTCGGGAAATGCATAACGTCTTTTACCTAACAGATAGATAAATTTTTCCGCAATAAATTAATAATTTCGAAAAAAATTCTAACGAAACGTAACCGTTTAGTTTAGTTGGAATATTTTATTTCAAGTCTATTTTTGAAATTTTCAATGTCAACTGCCACCTACAAAAAACGGAACTTCAGACAGATGAAAAACCAATAAATCCAACTTCTACTTCTGCCAGTAATTAAAATTAATACTTTATTATTTTACTTCATTAAATTAAATTTATTAGAATATAACAAATACGACCTTTAAATTATCATACCGGCTTAAATTGGCCAATAATTTTCTCTACGATTTTCTCAATTGTCTTGTTCATAAGTGTGGCCCGGTTGCTAATACTTTGATTTATCATACTAAAGCCAGCAATTTGTTAGCCGAAATCCTGGCTACTCAATCAATTACCAAGAAAAATTGAATTTAAAATTTTGTTTTTTTTGCGATCGCGAAGTAAAATTCGCCGCTTCAATAAATAAACAAATGTTTGTATTGTTTACTGCGCAACTGCAAAAGTAAACAAAAATTCTATAAAAATTATAATTTGAAATTCAAATTTTCTTGGTAACATTGATTGAGTAGCCAGGATTTCGGCTAGCAAACTGCATGCTTGTAATGCCCGGTTTGCATGAGAAAATTGTTTTCTTCTACAAATGCAGGTAAATAAGAAAGAATCCGCTATATAATATATTCAATATGCCAGAAAGAAATAAACATATTTAGTAATGGCGTAATTTTTTTTATAGGATCATTATTAATTTATTTTTAATGAATTAAAATGCGAAATTTACATTTTTATCTATGGTGTCTGGTTTTATTATGAATCCTCAACATTTATAAATACGAAATATTTTTTTTTTCTTATTAATTTTAAAAATGTTGCCATAAAAATACTCGGATCGAGTATATTTTATGGCAACATTTTCATTTTTATGGTGATATTGCTTAAAAATTCTACTGCAAAATTTTGTTGGGATATATTACTTTTCTTGTCTTTCATGTGCAAAAAGTCAATGTTATATCTTATTCATTTTGCAGAAGAAAAATGTTGGTCGAATGTAAACCGGGCTTAAGCTGCTCGAGTATCTTACCCCATAATCATATTTAATGCTTCGTCTATGATCAAAGCTAGCCATATTCTTAATATATGTCATTCTGCATGCTTTACTTATACATTAAACTTAGTCCTTCATGATGGACTTAAATGTAAAGAAATTCAACAAGTTCTAGTAAAAAGTAAATAATTGGTTATCTATTTTAAATGCTGTAATCTGGTAAAACAAAAGTTAATTTCTGAGTAGGGGAGTAAAATTAACACCGCTCTTAAGTTGATTCAAGATGTCGCAACGCGGTGAAACATTTTCTTTTTATAATGAATATTTCTAAAATGCCAAAAGCATCATAATACCTTACGGTATCACACTGGCGCTGAATGGTGCTGAATGATATTGCATCGATACTCAATATATTCGATGAAGCTATTAAAAAAATTTCAGGGTACTATGCGAAACAATGTCTTTATTAATTATACCTCTTATTTGTGGAATATGCACTAACATTTCCGTTTTACAACCTACAACGTCAGAGGGTATTACATTTCTCAAGTCTTTAGCAGACGGAGTGAAATGCCTTCTTTTAAGGAAAACATCATTATCACGTGGTCGATTTTGTTCAAAATCCGACAGACGAAACATGACGTTTTCGTATACTTATAAGGAGTATAGTATACAATTTTATATTATTGTGTGTAATTTTTCTGTGGTTATGTTTGTTTGTTTTTTGCGAATGTAAGCATCAACAATTTTGAATCGGTACAAATCGATTCAGATTTTTGGTGCTTATGTTGTTTCGTCGTCTCACTTTTTCGACATCTCACCAGGTATTGGAGTGGCGAGTTAACACGTTCGCGCACATGACTGCTACACCAGTCATGCATCTTTTTCGTTTTTTAACACGTTGGCGAAAACATCTTTCATTTTTAAGGAATAACTGGACATATTTTTCAATTCTCACAATACATTCCCCTCCGCGACGAAATGTCATTGCAATTTTAAAAGTTATTAAATGTGTTTAGAACACATTTAGAAAGTGTGCGTCAGTGTGTAAAGAAAATTTTTTGTAACTATACATATTTTAATTTTTTTTTCAATGCGATGTCGAATGAATGTTTTGTTTTCGCAGAAACACAGAATCAGAAATTATTTTAAAACTAAAATTAAATAATTAAATAAATTTAATTTTATTTAAAGCATGTTTGCCTTGCATTTACAAATTTTAAATTATAAATGGAAATGATATCTAAAAATGTCATCCAAAAAAAATTAATAGCGCACATTCGCACTAACACAAACACAACTTGTCGAATTGCGAACACAATCGACCCCCTGAACTTTTTTGAGTATGCTAATTAAATACGCGCCGTAGACAATACGGCAGACCACTGATTGAAAGGGTGTCCTTGTCTCAATACAATACGGCAGAACAATGATTGAAAGAGCGTTGATCCCTAATTTTGTTAGTAGATTTGAGAATTCCTTGTCTTAATTTTTGTTGGAACTCTCAAATTTTGAATAGTATCATGGTTCTTCTGATATTTTGGCTATGTAAGCAGTAGCACTATATTCTTTGCAGGTGGGTGCAAAATGTAATTTACACAATTTTTTTTCATGTAGAGTATATGTAAAATATATACACTTATATTTTACATGCCGTAAAGTAAATAGTGAATAAAATACTATTTTTTCGTTACAATTGTACTTTTCAATTGTAGCGACCTCTTTTTACTCTATTTTTTTTACTAAATCTAGTTAGTGGAAAATTAACTGTGTACTCGACCATTTTCCTTCCTCCGACCGTCAAAAACTACAATTTGACGGATGAATAATAATAATAATAATATAAACTAAATCATACAAATTTGAAAACATTCCATAAAAGTTTCTGTCATTTGTCCTGAAATTTTAGATAATACAAATTGAATGAGTTTATCGATGAGTTAGCTTATATTCGCAGCATTTGCTTGGCAATTATCATGTATAGACAACTGGCCACGAACAAATGCAATGAAGATTGAGATTGAAAAAAAAAATGATTGAGTCTATTTCAGCTGATACTAATTGTGAATACAAAACACAATCGGTAAAAACGGTTGATAATACAGCTTTAGTTAAAGGTCAACAAGAGGAGGAACTACCGAAAAGGTTTCACAGAGTTCATTCGTTTCAGGGAATGGTGGTCTCACAATCTAAACTCAACCAAACGCCCAGGCGATTAAAATAAAATTAAACTAAACAAGCAAGCGGTTCAAATTTAACAAACCGTTTTTCGATACTTATCGTAACATCACGTTTCTCTATACTTATCGAAAATTGTGTTTCCAGAACAAATTTGCTTCCTTTTTCGCAATTCAATTATCCTTTTCTATTGCGGTTGCACTAGAACAATTTTGTTACTTGTCCCAATTTCTTTTTTCGATAAAGTATCACATATAATAAAAATAGATGATAGAAACAGAGTAGAGAGACATAATGTTCTATTCGAGCTTGTTGAGATCGTAAAAAAAACAATAAAATTGAAAATTAAAAAACGTTAAATTTTATTCGTGATGACGACTCTTTCATTATGAATTTCGATAGTATCGAAAATGGTGATGTTACAAAATCCCACCCCAGGGCCGCTCGTCATTCATTGAAAACAAATCAAAGTAGCCAAAAAGTGATTGGCAATGTCAGAGGGGGTTCACTAATGAGAACAAGCACCATGTGTGTTGGAATTTTACTTTATTCAGCTTTATTCTTGTTAAAAGGTGTTAGTTATATATAAATGTCTGCTGTCTAAACAGTTTACAAGAATCAGGAAAAATTTCAAAAATATGAAAAGAATGTGACAACGGTTCGAGGTAACTGCATATCCTACTTTTTCTATAAGAACACTTCAACCGTATATAATTGTAACAATAATATTTTTGGTTAATTAGCCACAGGTTTCATAATCTAGATACAATGTATGTTTGCAAACCATAGAGAGGATAAATCAATTTAAAAATTAAAACTAATAGAAATTATGTCCTCAAGTAAAATATTAATAATTACAATAATTCAAAATTTTTGACTATTCAAAATACCAAAAACAAACAAAATAAAAAAATACAAAATTTCAATATTTTATAATTTAATGGATAATCAATAAATATTGAAACAATGTAATGTTAATTACATACAAAATTTTATGTACACATAGGATAATTGGGTTGTTAAATAGACGAATATTGAAAATTACACATTTGAATAAAATTAATTGAATATGGGTATGAATGCATTTTATAGATAATATTTATGTGCATAAAGACTATAATTATAAATATATGCATGGCTATTGCATATATTGTATATTTGCTTATTTATTTGGTTTGTAATTAAACTTTTATTATTTATTTGGATTATAAAACTATGATTAAGGATGTGCCTACAGTCCGTAATATATAGATAATATAGATAAAAACTGGCGGGGTGAATATGTTGTGAACAACACCCGACTTTCTTTTATCACGAATGTATACATAGATCTCGTGATTTCTAAAGCGAGAAATTAAAAATACCAGATTTTCGGCAATACCGCCTTTTATGATCAAACGTAATTTTTTTTTTGTTTTTTTTTCCATTTTTAAAAAAATTATCCAGTGAATCTAATGTCCTTTGAAGGTCAATTATTACCCCTCCCCCCCCCCCCTTTTCATTCAGGCACACACCACCCATTCGCTCAATTACACCTGCACTTCGCAAGCTCCATGTCAACCTGTGCACTGATATGGACGGGGGCCCGTGAAATATTCCATAGATTTTTCCATAGATTAAATTCGTATACGTATACACATCTAATTGGAATTCTGCCAATTCCAATTGGAATTTTAAAGCCTTTCTATGTAGTTGTGTGGAGTACACTGTTATGATTTTTAATTTGCGAAATTCTTAATGAAAAGTAAAATATTATGTTTGATTTTACATTATTTTAAATAGTTTAGAAAGCATAGAACAAATTTTTATATAAATTACAAAATTTAAACATAATTTTAATTCAAATCATTGAAATAAAATAAAAGTGAGATAGAAACAAGAGACAGGTGTATATTCATTGAATTGACGATATTTAAAAAATAAGCACATCAAGATAAGTTTAATGAAATCGAGCAAATTTTATCAGTATATTTATAAGACGTATATCAAATTGTCTTAATTAAAATGGCAGAAAAATATAGTATCTTATAAATAAAGTAAAAATTAAAATTTTAATTGATAAATTACGGAGAAAAAAATATTACTGTAACATAACCATAAAATATTTAACCAAAATATTGTACTAAAACAGTCGGGACGCAAACCAAATATACTGAACTCAAACCAATTATAAATTTCTCATTGAATTCTAATAAGAAAATTCCAGAGATTTTTCCAGAGATTAAGAAACTACCGAATCAACTTAAGAATTTTTTTACATTTATAAGCAAATAAGAAGGTCCTTTTTAAGCAGTAAAACTTAATAAAAAATGGTACCAATCAACTAGAAGCGTGCATTATTAAAACAAGATGCGTTTAGGTAGGTGCCAGATCAACTACTTAACGAATTAGCAAGAATTGAATCACAATATTCAGATATAGTCGTCAATAGCCATCAAAATGTTGTAAAAAAAAACCTACTGACTACTGACTACTGATAGGTGACTCTGACCTGAATCACAAATATCAGAAATGGCTAATATTGGCCATCTAACTTTGAATAAAATAAAATCAGTACACCGAGAATAACAAAATTCGTAGCAAAATATCTGAAGCCGAGCATTATAAGCACTAGGTGGTTTTGGTTAGGTGACTCGATGACCAACATTGTGTACGGGCCAGACCTGAATCACGATCTCTGGGAATGGCCGAACATGGCCATCCAAATTTGAGTAAAAATGATATCTGAACACCTTGAACATCAAAATTCGTAGCAGTAAACCCGAGGTCGACCATTATTTGCATTAGGTGGTTTTGGTTAGGTGACTCATTGACCAACTTCATGTACTAGCCAGACCTGAATCACGATGTCTGGGAATGGCCGATAATGGCCATCCAAATTTGAGTAAAACTGATATCTGAACACCTTGAACATCAAAATTCGTAGCAGTAAAGCCGAGGTCGTGCATTCTTAGCACTAGGTGGTTTTGGTTAGGTGACTCAATGACCAACTTCATGTACTGGCCAGACCTGAATCACGATCTGTGTGAATAGCCGATAATGGCCATCCAAATTTGAGTAAAAATGATATCTGAACACCTTGAACATCAAAATTCGTAGCAGTAAACCCGAGGTCGACCATTATTTGCACTAGGTGGTTTTGGTTAGTTGACTCAATGACCAACTTCATGTATTAGTCAGACCTGAATCACGATCTCTGGAAATGGCCGATAAAGGCCATCCAAATTTGAGTAAAAATGATATCTGAATACCTTGAACATCAAAAATCGTAGCAGAAAACCACAGATCGGCCATTGTTTGCACTAGGTGGTTTTGGTTAGTTGACTCAATGACCAACTTCATGTACTGGCCAGACTTGAATCACGATCTCTGGGAATGGCCCATAATGGCCATCCAAATTTGAATAAAAATGATGTCTGAACACCTTGAACATCAAAATTCGTAGCAGTAAGCCCGAGGTCGACCATTATTTGCACTACGTGGTTTTGGTTAGGTGACTCAATGACCAACTTCATGTACTAGTCAGACCTGAATCACGATCTCTGAGAGTGGCCGATAATGGCCATCCAAATTTGAGTAAAAATGATATCTGAACACCTTGAACCTCAAAATTCGTAGCAGTAAACCCGAGGTCGACCATTATTTGCAGTAGATGACTTTGGTTAGTTGACTATATGACCAACTTCATGTATTAGGCAGACTTAAATCACGATCTCTGAGAATGGCCGATAATGGCCATCCAAATTTGAGTAAAATTGATATCCGAATAACCTGAACATCAAAATTCGTAGCAGTAAGCCCGAGGTCGACCATTATTTGCACTAGGTGGTTTTGGTTAGGTGACTCAATGACCAACTTCATGTACTAGCCAGACCTGAATCATGATCTCTGGGAATGGCCGATAATGGCCATTCAAGTTTGAGTAAAAATGATATCTGAACACCTTGAACCTCAAAATTCGTAGCACTAAACCCGAGGTCGACCATTATTTGCACTAGGTGGTTTTGGTTAGGTGACTCAATGACCAACTTCATGTATTAGGCAGACTTGAATCACGATCTCTGGGAATGGCCGATAATGGCCATCCAAGTTTGAGTAAAAATGATATCTGAATCACGATCTTTGTGAATAGCTGATAATGGCCATCCAAATTTGAGTAAAAATGATATCTGAACACCTTGAACATCAAAATTCGTAGCAGTAAACCCGAGGTCGACCATTATTTGCACTAGGTGGTTTTGGTTAGTTGACTCAATGACCAACTTCATGTATTAGTCAGACCTGAATCACGATCTCTGGAAATGGCCGATAATGGCCATCCAAATTTGAGTAAAAATGATATCTGAATACCTTGAACATCAAAAATCGTAGCAGAAAACCACAGATCGGCCATTGTATGCACTAGGTGGTTTTGGTTAGTTGACTCAATGACCAACTTCATGTACTGGCCAGACTTGAATCACGGTCTCTGAGAATGGCCGATAATGGCCATTCAAATTTGAGTAAAAATGATATCTGAATACCTTGAACATCAAAATTCCTAGCAGTAAACCCGAGGTCGACCATTATTTGCACTAGGTGGCTTTGGTTAGTTGACTCAATGACCAACTTAATGTACTGGCCAGACCTGAATCACGATCTCTGGGAATGGCCCATAATGGCCATCCAAATTTGAATAAAAATGATGTCTGAACACCTTGAACATCAAAATTCGTAGCAGTAAGCCCGAGGTCGACCATTATTTGCACTACGTGGTTTTGGTTAGGTGACTCAATGACCAACTTCATGTACTAGTCAGACCTGAATCACGATCTCTGGGAGTGGCCGATAATGGCCATCCAAATTTGAGTAAAAAT
Organism: Nephrotoma flavescens; assembly: GCA_932526605.1. Lineage (NCBI taxonomy): Eukaryota > Metazoa > Arthropoda > Insecta > Diptera > Tipulidae > Nephrotoma > Nephrotoma flavescens. The sequence goes on along the minus strand of OW052221.1, from coordinate 138,049,406 downwards.
GATATCTGAACACCTTGAACCTCAAAATTCGTAGCAGTAAACCCGAGGTCGACCATTATTTGCAGTAGATGACTTTGGTTAGTTGACTATATGACCAACTTCATGTATTAGGCAGACTTAAATCACGATCTCTGAGAATGGCCGATAATGGCCATCCAAATTTGAGTAAAATTGATATCCGAATAACCTGAACATCAAAATTCGTAGCAGTAAGCCCGAGGTCGACCATTATTTGCACTAGGTGGTTTTGGTTAGGTGACTCAATGACCAACTTCATGTACTAGCCAGACCTGAATCATGATCTCTGGGAATGGCCGATAATGGCCATCCAAGTTTGAGTAAAAATGATATCTGAATACCTTGAACATCAAAAATCGTAGCAGTAAACCCGAGGTCGACCATTATTTGCACTAGGAGGTTTTGGTTAGATGACTCATTGACCAACTTCATGTACTGGCCAGACCTGAATCACGATCTCTGAGAATGGCCGATAATGGCCATTCAAATTTGAGTAAAAATGATATCTGAACACCTTGAACCTCAAAATTCGTAGCAGTAAACCCGAGGTCGACCATTATTTGCACTACGTGGTTTTGGTTAGGTGACTCAATGACCAACTTCATGTACTGGCCAGACTTGAATCACGATCTCTGGGAATGGCCGATAATGGCCATTCAAATTTGAGTAAAAATGATATCTGAATACCCTGAACATCAAAATTCGTAGCAGTAAACCCGAGGTCGACCATTATTTCTACTAGGTGGTTTTGGTTAGGTGACTCAATGACCAACTTCATGTACTAGTCAGACCTGAATCACGATCTCTGGGAATGGCCGATAATGGCCATTCAAATTTGAGTAAAAATGATATCTGAACACCTTGAACCTGAAAATTCGTAGCAGTAAACCCGAGGTCGACCATTATTTGCACTAGGTGGTTTTGGTTAGGTGACTCAATGACCAACTTCATGTACTAGTCAGATCTGAATCACGATCTCTGAGAGTGGCCGATAATGGCCATCCAAATTTGAGTAAAAATGATATCTGAACACCTTGAACCTGAAAATTCGTAGCAGTAAACCCGAGGTCGACCATTATTTGCACTAGGTAGTTTTGGTTAAGTGACTCAACGACCAACTTCATGTACTAGTCAGATCTGAATCACGATCTCTGGTAATGGCCGATAATGGCCATCCAAATTTGAGTAAAAATTATATCTGAACACCTTGAACCTCAAAATTCGTAGCACTAAACCCGAGGTCGACCATTATTTGCACTAGGTGGTTTTGGTTAGGTGACTCAATGACCAACTTCATGTATTAGGCAGACTTGAATCACGATCTATGGGAATGGCCGATAATGGCCATCCAAGTTTGAGTAAAAATGATATCTGAATACCTTGAACATCAAAAATCGTAGCAGTAAACCCGAGGTCGACCATTATTTGCACTAGGAGGTTTTGGTTAGATGACTCATTGACCAACTTCATGTACTGGCCAGACCTGAATCACGATCTCTGAGAATGGCCGATAATGGCCATTCAAATTTGAGTAAAAATGATATCTGAACACCTTGAACCTCAAAATTCGTAGCAGTAAACCCGAGGTCGACCATTATTTGCACTACGTGGTTTTGGTTAGGTGACTCAATGACCAACTTCATGTACTGGCCAGACTTGAATCACGGTCTCTGAGAATGGCCGATAATGGCCATTCAAATTTGAGTAAAAATGATATCTGAATACCTTGAACATCAAAATTCGTAGCAGTAAACCCGAGGTCGACCATTATTTGCACTAGGAGGTTTTGGTTAGATGACTCAATGACCAACAAAATGTACTGGCCAGACCTGAATCACGATCTCTGGGAATGGCCGATAATGGCCATTCAAATTTGAGTAAAAATGATATCTGAACACCTTGAACCTCAAAATTCGTAGCAGTAAACCCGAGGTCGACCATTATTTGCACTAGGTGGTTTTGGTTAGGTGACTCAATGACCAACTTCATGTACTAGTCAGATCTGAATCACGATCTCTGAGAGTGGCCGATAATGGCCATCCAAATTTGAGTAAAAATGATATCTGAACACCTTGAACCTGAAAATTCGTAGCAGTAAACCCGAGGTCGACCATTATTTGCACTAGGTAGTTTTGGTTAAGTGACTCAACGACCAACTTCATGTACTAGTCAGATCTGAATCACGATCTCTGGTAATGGCCGATAATGGCCATCCAAATTTGAGTAAAAATTATATCTGAACACCTTGAACCTCAAAATTCGTAGCACTAAACCCGAGGTCGACCATTATTTGCACTAGGTGGTTTTGGTTAGGTGACTCAATGACCAACTTCATGTACTAGTCAGACCTGAATCACGATCCCTGGGAATGGTCGATAATGGCCATTCATATTTGAGTTATATTGACGTCAGTGTTATTCAAAACATCTAGAAGATCAAAAGTCGTAGCAAAAAAACTGAATTTGTCATTTGATAAGAATAGCTTATTAAGCTTAGTTTTTACCTGTATTTACCTATGACAATGATAAAAATCTGGATATTTGGAAAAGGGGATAATCATTGTTTAACTCTATAAAAATATTAACTACAGATAAAATATTTTTATAATTGTTCTTATTTGATTTAGAACTAATTAATATATCACATACTCAAACCTTAATCGGCATTTTCAAGTTGAAGTTCTTTTAAATTAAATTCGTTTAAGGAGATGTATTTAAAATACAAATATAGGTAGATATAGTAGAACGATCTGATGTTACTGAAATACAAACATACATACGAGTAGTTATATATTTACGCCTCATAAAGCATTAGAAAAATAATTTGATTATATGAGAAAAAGCCTCATGCCATTTTTCGCTTAACTGGCATCTGACGTAATATTTTTAGAACTAGAGCGAATTTCTCAAAAAACTAGTTTTAATATAATATAAACGTCATAGTTGACTGAAGTTCGACATTATATTATAAAAAATGTTTAATTAGTTTACAATTCATGTAATAAAATAATGCTGAAATAAAATAAAATAACATAAGGCTTTTTCTCATATAAACAAATCGCATAGAAAGTGGCGCTAACTAGGTGGCGTTTAAACGATTAATAATTATTTCATCATTGCCGCTATATATGGCCACGATAAAATAAAAAAAATTATTGAATTTGTGTTAGTGTCAGACATACTCGATTATACATTTCCATAGAAAAATATTCCTACTATACCAGGGCTGGGATGTTCTAACATCACCATGTTTCGATAATTTATCGAAGTTTATTTCTCGTTTCTGTAGAATAAAATTTATCTCCGTTTCAATTTTTATATCATTTACCAGCCTGCTAGATTACAATATTGTGATGTTTTTACTGTGTTTCTATCACCAAATAATTTTTTTTCGGTTGTAGAACGAAAATAAGTGAAATAGATATTGTTCAAATATAGTCTAGTAGGTCGTGATAGCAGTAGAGACGAAATAATTGAAAAACGAAACAGAAGTCAAATTAATTCTAGAAGAAAGAGACGTATGCTTCGATAAAATATCGAAAAATGGTGATGTTAGAACATCCCAGCCCAGATTTTTTGTTAGGCACCTTTAATTTTGATTATGTTTCCTTATCCCATTTTCAACCAAAAAATAAAATTAATAAAAATTGCTCAGTTTAAGTCCAAACCACACAAATGTGTGAGTAAAAAAAATATTGTATGTAATGGTTGGATTCCGATTTGGTGGATTTGAAGTACAACCAACACAATTGTGTCAAAGTTATAGTGTTTTTGAAAGATTTCACTTGATTTGAAGTACAACCATATATTAAAAATTATCTATATAGGACGTTCGTGTTCTTTTTTCTCTTATCTTATCGTAATTAGGTTTTATGTTACGGTGTCACTTTTGTCGTTTTTTTTCAAACTTCGAAAAAATATTCGAAGTAAAATCAAATGTCAAAAAGTTTACGATTTTTTATACTTTCCACAGTAAAAATGTACAGAAGCATATCACAGTTGTTCTGAAGTTCTAAGTTCAACTCTTTCGCGGTTCGTTTATCCCGTTCTACCTTTTCGCCGTTTCAGCCAATCACTGCCTTAATGCTCTAAACAGTAGGATAATTTGTAAACGTGTAAACTATAATTTATCTTGCCTTTTTACAATATTCGCATTCTCTAATTGCACTTCAGGATAAAATTTAAAACAGTTAAGATAAATAAATATCAAAGCTTAACACACTTGTGATTTATGTAGATTCACATTTAGACTTTGAGGGCCCGTAACTACCGTTCCTATTTAAATTTCAACATTATTTTTATGGATACAAGTTGTTCTAAGCAGCATCTGTTTACAAACAATAGTTGAAGTTGTTATGGGTTGTGGTATAGCTAATTTTACAGGTGAAAATTTTATACAATAAATCATCTTAGCATTTTTAAATCGTATTCTTTAAACATTTTTTTACCCAAGATAAAACAACTGACGACAAGTGAACAAGATAACATTAAACGTTAAAACGAAATTTTAATTTATTTATATCCTTAATAACTCAAAAAATAAAATCACTAGAAAGGTAAATTCTTGCATATACATCAAAGCCACACATAGCCCCAAAAACCATATTGAAATATAGTCGGAGTCGGAAGTTATTCTAAATAAAAATTAAGATACGGTTAGATAAAGATATAAAACAAATCAAATGTTTGAAAGAATATTACAACAGTCAAATAGGTAAAGAAATATTTCGTATGGTAAAGTTGTGTACAATATAAATTTTATACACAATTCATCCGTTCAATTTTGATTAACCTTAAAACCGCGTTTGGTGCTCCAATTGATTTTTGAAAGAAAATAAATTGTTTTTTGCAGTGGATTTGTATTGAAACAACATTACTATGAAAGTCACACATCGTTACTTTAGTGTTTCGGAAGTAATACATATTCTCTTGATTGTTGTTGTATTTGGTAAACACTTGTAAAGGAAATTTCTACCATAACCGTGTTATGGGGCATACAGCGCCCCTAATTGTTTCCCATATATTTTGCACTATTTTCTCTGAAAACGATACTAAACCAAAAAATAAATTGTTTTTTTTTATAAATAAATTGTTTTTTCCATCGTTTATAACGGAATTCGATATTCATATATAAATACTTGTACGTTATTCACTATTTAGTTTTGTAGTTTGTTTTATACGATAGTTTACATCGTTTATTTTGTAAGTAAATCATACGAGTAGTGCCGTAAAATGGAAAACCAAAACAGTATCAATGAGATTATAAAATTATTGAACCTGCAAATCAGAAGAGAACTTTCAGCAAAGGAGGAAGAACAACTAACCAATTTATGGGTCGTTACGGCCATTGGTTAATAACGGCCGAGAGAATATCGGCGACACTGCAGTAAGCAATAGTGATTCTGATAGTAACGATGAAAATTTTGGCCAAGCAAATGCTGATTCGGATATGTATGGTCCAGCAACGATAGGACATACCCTTATAGACCCACGAATACTGGATTTAGCCGAAGGTTTACAAGAGGCAGCGGGCAATGAAGAGGAAGTAGTGGTAGCGGATAATAATTTGACATCGGCTCAGTTTGGACCAATAAAAAGACATGTGGCACGAAACAAAAATAATCCTCATGTGTGGTGGGCATTACCGAGTGAATCTGAAGAGCAGCGTACTGCTGCAGCAGAACAGAAACGAAAGCAACACAGCCTTCCAATTGTAAAGCAAACGTTCGATTCAAAAGCTAATACATTTAAATGCTTACTAACACCAAATATTATTTCGAACGTGGTGTTTGAAACAAATCGCAAGACATGGCAGTTCTACCAATCATGTACCACTCCGAACGCTAGAAAGTGACATGACACAAACGAGGATGAGGTATATGCTTACATTGCTGTTCTTCTTTATGCCGGTTCTGAAAAAGCATCGATGGTACCAGCAAAAGACTTATTTCATAAAACAAATATGCCATTTTATCGTGCTGTAATGTCATTAGAACGATTTGAACAGCTAACTCGTTTCCTTAGATTTGATGACTCACGCACAAGACCCATGCGTCTGAAAGACGACAAATTAGCTGCATTCCGCTACGTATGGAAATTGTTCTTAGATAACTTTCAGGGATTGTATAAACCATCTCTAGAACTAACTGTTGATGAATAACTATTGATGAACAACTAGTTGCTACTAGAGGCCGCTGCTCCTTTCGCCAATATATCCCGAGTAAACCAGGCAAATATGGATTAAAAATTGTTTGACTGGTTGACGCGTGCACCAACTATCCATTATAACTGGTGAAATTTATGTTGGAACGCAACCGACTCAGAATCGAACTAGACACGTAGCAACTGACCTGGTCTTGCGATTGTCGGATAATTATTTGAATGGCGGATATAATATAACAATGGACAATTTTTACACCAGCATTCATCTAGCCAAGGTACTTGTTAAAAAAATACTACTCTAGTGGGAACAGTAAGATCAAAGAAACCAGAACTGTCACATGATTTTGCAAACGCAGATGTAGCAAAAAAGCGAGGCCTATTTATCTCAATATTTTGCTTTTCAGCCTCAACTTGCCTTGTTAGCTACAGAAGTAACACAAAAAAGAATGTATTACTGCTATCAATGGCGCATGTCTCACGAGTGATTGATGAAATCAAACGTAAACCTAAAATAATTCTGGACTATAACAAGAATAAAGGCGGCATTGATATATCGGATAAGATGGTGAACTCGTTCACGTCTAAGAGAAAAATAAATTGCTGATCGATGGTATTGTTTTTTAACGTAAACGACACAGCACCTTTAGCAGCATATCATTTATTTAGTTTGACAAATCCGTCGTGGTCTCAGGCTAGATCGAGTAGACGAAATATTTTCCTTAAGGCCTTGACGGTGGAATTTGCTGATTGCCATATCAAAAATCGTATCGAAGAAAGTAACCTAAAAGATTTCGCAATGGCAACCATAAAATTGTGTAGTTATACTGTTAGAACTATAAATATATCTCCACTAATTCAAAACGTGTTCAAAACATTATATTCGGGTTTGCCAAAAATGCTTCCAGACAAATGCAGGCGCAATAACCATCGACGAGGAAGTAGAAGAACTGTTCAGTGTAGTGCCATCAACGTCATCTGATTTACCTCCGACCAAAAGCCAAATAACACATTCTCCAGTTTAAAAATTTTTGTAACTTTTTACTATTAGATCGTAGTTATTATAATTTTTATTTTAAATAATTTATTTTGTATTCTTTAAATAATATAATTAACTGACACAAACATGGTCATATGTTTTTTGTATGTGCACGGATCTAAGGTTAATATTGTATATTCTAAATCGTTTAAAGGTTTTTCTTTATTCTAAGTACAAAAACACATTATTATGTAATTATTATTTACGATATGTTTTTGAAATCCAATCAAATCTGTGCTAAGCAAATCTCAATTTCACTGAATTTCATTGCTGAAGACAAAATGGCCTATTTAACTTTTTCTGCTCGTGTGAGTTAACGATATCTAAGTATAATAGTTGGATCTTGGAATCTTGAATATTTTCTGTAATCCCGGGATTATCTTACAAGAAGTTCGAATAAATTATAAAAACTATGCGTTTTAACAGTTTGAGTCCCAAGTAGCGCGATCGCGCTGTTGAGATTTTATGTCGAGAAAAGCGAAAAACACTTACACTTAATAAACACATTTATTAAATACTTGTTTTTATTTCGTAAAAAAAAAAAAAAAAAAAAAAAATTGTCCGAAAAGGTTCAAAAATCACTCAGTCAATTTCGGCTTGTTAGACCATCATCAGCCAAAAACAGTAGATACTCCTGATGATGGCGTAACAAGCCGAAATCGATCGAGTGATTTTTTAAAGATTTGGACAATTTTTTTAATTAAAATATTCAAAAATTAATTTTTTTGCTGCGAAATAAAAAACAGTTGTTTAATAAATGTGTTAATTAAGTAAAAAATGTTTAATTAAAAATCATCATCATCCATATTTATAAACCCCGCATGAAGATTTACTTATGGGTTTCAAACACCACCGAAAAGAGCCTACTTCAATCCGACCTCAATAACTTCTCCGCTTGGTGTGCAAAGATCAACCATGAGTTGAACGTGGGCAAATGTCAAACAATCAAGTACTTTCTCAAACGTGCATATTTTATTTCAAGTGACTATTATATTAACAATGATGCCAATACCAGGGCCAGTTCTGTCCGTGATTTGGGTATCATTTGTGACAGCGAATTAAATTTCAGACGTCACATTGATCGTATTATCAATCAAATAAACTTTCCGCTCGGTTTCATCAAGCGTTGATCGAAAGAATATGACGATCCTTTTCTTACGAAGGTTCTTTATTCAACATTCGTTCTTCTCCTGCTCGAGCATACTAGCTAGGTGTGGTCGCCTTATCATGAGGTTCATTTAAAGAGAGTTGAAACAGTTCAACGTAGATTTCCTACGTTGTTGAGTTGTTAACTGGTTTGATATTTTGGTTATATTTTATTTTGTTTTATTTATTTTAATTTTGTTTAAATCTGTGTGTACTAAGCAGACTCAACTTCGTTGCTTAACTATCCACTTAGTTTGCCTTCTTATAATAAATTTGATGTTTATACTAATTATTTTGTTTACCGCTTTTTAACTTCTAAATTTTCTCGAATTTCACTGATTTAGCAGTTTGATATTATTGGTTACAATTCGTGAATCAGAGGGGTAAAAGTTTGTTCGGAATTATTGTTACCATAAGTATTAATATGGCTGTTTCAGCACATTTTTTGTTATTGAAAAATTGTAAGAAAATCGTGAACATATAAAGAAACATAATCAAAATTAAACGTGCCTAACAAAAAATCTCGTATAGTAGGAATATTTTTCTATGGAAATGTATAATCGAGTATGTCTGACACTAACACAAATTCAATAAATTTTTTTATTTTATCGTGGCCATATATAGCGGCAATGATGAAATGATTATTAATCGTTTAAACGCCGCCCAGTTAGCGCCACTTTCTATGTGATTTGTTTATATGAGAAAAAGCCTTATGTTATTTTATTTTATTTCAGCATTATTTTATTACATGAATTGTAAACTAATTAAACATTTTTTATAATATAATGTCGAACTTCAGTCAACTATGACGTTTATATTATATTAAAACTAGTTTTTTGAGAAATTCGCTCTAGTTCTAAAAATATTACGTCAGATGCCAGTTAAGCGAAAAATGGCATGAGGCTTTTTCTCATATAATCAGTTTATTTTTCTAATGCTTTATGAGGCGTAAATATATAACTACTCGTATGTATGTTTGTATTTCAGTAACATCAGATCGTTCTACTATATCTACCTATATTTGTATTTTAAATACATCTCCTTAAACGAATTTAATTTAAAAGTACTTCAACTTGAAAATGCCGATTAGGGTTTGAGTATGTGATATATTAATTAGTTCTAAATCAAATAAGAACAATTATAAAAATATTTTATCTGTAGTTAATATTTTTATAGAGTTAAACAATGATTATCCCCTTTTCCAAATATCCAGATTTTTATCATTGTCATAGGTAAATACAGGTAAAAACTAAGCTTAATAAGCTATTCTTATCAAATGACAAATTCAGTTTTTTTGCTACGACTTTTGATCTTCTAGATGTTTTGAATAACACTGATGTCAATATAACTCAAATTTGAATGGCCATTATCGACCATTCCCAGGGATCGTGATTCAGGTCTGACTAATACATGAAGTTGGTCATTGAGTCACCTAACCAAAACCACCTAGTGCAAATAATGGTCGACCTCGGGTTTACTGCTACGAATTTTGATGTTCAAGATGTTCAGATATCATTTTTACTCAAATTTGGATGGCCATTATCGGCCATTACCAGAGATCGTGATTCAGGTCTGACTAGTACATTTTGTTGGTCATTGAGTCATCTAACCAAAACCACCTAGTGCAAATAATGGTCGACCTCGGGTTTACTGCTACGAATTTTGATGTTCAAGGTGTTCAGATATAATTTTTACTCAAATTTGGATGGCCATTATTGGCCATTCTCAGAGATCGTGAATCAGATCTGACTAGTACATGAAGTTGGTCATTGAGTCACCTAACCAAAACCACCTAGTGCAAATAATGGTCGACCTCGGGTTTACTGCTACGAATTTTGAGGTTCAAGGTGTTCAGATATCATTTTTACTCAAATTTGAATGGCCATTATCGGCCATTCCCAGAGATCGTGATTCAGGTCTGGCCAGTACATTTTGTTGGTCATTGAGTCATCTAACCAAAACCTCCTAGTGCAAATAATGGTCGACCTCGGGTTTACTGCTACGAATTTTGATGTTCAAGGTATTCAGATATCATTTTTACTCAAATTTGGATGGCCATTATCGGCCATTCCCAGAGATCGTGATTCAAGTCTGGCTAATAGATGAAGTTGGTCGTTGAGTCACCTAACCAAAACCACCTAGTGCAAATAATGGTCGGCCTCGGGTTTAGTGCTACGAATTTTGAGGTTCAAGGTGTTCAGATATCATTTTTACTCAAATTTGGATGGCCATTATCGGCCATTCCCAGAGATCGTGATTCAGGTCTGGCCAGTACATGAAGTTGGTCATTGAGTCACCTAACCAAAACCACCTAGTGCAAATAATGGTCGACCTCGGGTTTACTGCTACGAATTTTGATGTTCAAGGTATTCAGATATCAATTTTACTCAAATTTGGATGGCCATTATCGGCCATTCCCAGAGATCGTGATTCAAGTCTGGCTAATACATGAAGTTGGTCATTGAGTCACCTAACCAAAACCACCTAGTGCAAATAATGGTCGACCTCGGGTTTACTGCTACGAATTTTGATGTTCAAGGTATTCAGATATCAGTTTTACTCAAATTTGGATGGCCATTATCGGCCATTCCCAGAGATCGTGATTCAAGTCTGGCTAATACATGAAGTTGGTCATTGAGTCACCTAACCAAAACCACCTAGTGCAAATAATGGTCGACCTCGGGTTTAGTGCTACGAATTTTGAGGTTCAAGGTGTTCAGATATCATTTTTACTCAAATTTGAATGGCCATTATCGGCCATCCCCAGAGATCGTGATTCAGGTCTGGCCAGTACATGAAGTTGGTCATTGAGTCACCTAACCAAAGCCACCTAGTGCAAATAATGGTCGACCTCGGGTTTACTGCTACGAATTTTGATGTTCAGGTTATTCAGATATCAATTTTACTCAAATTTAGATGGCCATTATCGGCCATTCCCGGAGATCGTGATTCAAGACTGCCTAATACATGAAGTTGGTCATTGAGTCACCTAACCTAACCAACGTCACCACCTCGGGTTTACTGCTACGAATTTTGATGTTCAAGGTGTTCAGATATCATTTCTACTCAAATTTGGATGGCTATTATCGGCCATTCCTAGAGATCGTGATTCAAGTCTGGCTAGTACATGAAGTTGGTCATTAAGTCAACTAACCAAAGTCACCTACTGCAAATAATGGTCGACCTCGGGTTTACTGCTACGATTTTTGATGTTCAAGGTATTCAGATATCATTTTCACTCAAATTTGGATGGCCATTATCGGCCATTCCCAGAGATCGTGATTCAAGTCTGGCTAATACATGAAGTTGATCATTGAGTCACCTAACCAAAACCACCTAGTGCAAATAATGGTCGACCTCGGGTTTAGTGCTACGAATTTTGAGGTTCAAGGTGTTCAGATATCATTTTTACTCAAATTTGAATGGCCATTATCGGCCATTCCCAGAGATCGTGATTCAAGTCTGGCTATTACATGAAATTGGTCATTGAGTCACCTAACCAAAACCACCTAGTGCAAATAATGGTCGACCTCGGGTTTACTGCTACGAATTTTGAGGTTCAAGGTGTTCAGATATCATTTTTACTCAAATTTGAATGGCTATTATCGGCCATTACCAGAGATCGTGAATCAGGTCTGACTAGTACATGAAGTTGGTCGTTGAGTCACTTAACCAAAACCACCTAGTGCAAATAATGGTCGACCTCGGGTTTACTGCTACAAATTTTGATGTTCAAGGTGTTCAGATATAATTTTTACTCAAATTTGGATGGCCATTATCGGCCATTCTCAGAGATCGTGATTCAAGTCTGGCTAGTACATGAAGTTGGTCATTGAGTCACCTAACCAAAGCCACGTAGTGCAAATAATGGTCGACCTCGGGTTTACTGCTACGAATATTGAGGTTCAAGGTGTTCAGATATCATTTTTACTCAAATTTGGATGGCCATTATCGGCCATTACCAGAGATCGTGATTCAGGTCTGACTAGTACATGAAGTTGGTCGTTGAGTCACTTAACCAAAACCACCTAGTGCAAATAATGGTCGACCTCGGGTTTACTGCTACGAATTTTGATGTTCAAGGTGTTCAGATATAATTTTTACTCAAATTTGGATGGCCATTATCGGCCATTCTCAGAGATCGTGATTCAAGTCTGGCTAGTACATGAAGTTGGTCATTGAGTCACCTAACCAAAACCATGTAGTGCAAATAATGGTCGACCTCGGGTTTACTGCTACGAATATTGAGGTTCAAGGTGTTCAGATATCATTTTTACTCAAATTTGGATGGCCATTATCGGCCATTACCAGAGATCGTGATTCAGGTCTGACTAGTACATGAAATTGGTCGTTGAGTCACTTAACCAAAACCACCTAGTGCAAATAATGGTCGACCTCGGGTTTACTGCTACGAATTTTGAGGTTCAAGGTGTTCAGATATAATTTTTACTCAAATTTGGATGGCCATTATCGGCCATTCCCAGAGATCGTGATTCAAGTCTGCCTAATACATGAAGTTGGTCATTGAGTCACCTAACCTAACCAACGTCACCACCTCGGGTTTACTGCTACGAATTTTGATGTTCAAGGTGTTCAGATATCATTTCTACTCAAATTTGGATGGCCATTATCGGCCATTTCTAGAGATCGTGATTCAAGTCTGGCTAATACATGAAGTTGATCATTAAGTCAACTAACCAAAGTCACCTACTGCAAATAATGGTCGACCTCGTGTTTACTGCTACGAATTTTGAGGTTCAAGGTGTTCAGATATCATTTTTACGTAAATTTCAATGGGCATTATCGGCCATTCTCAGAGGTCGTGATTCAGGTCTGGCCAGTACATGAAGTTGGTCATTGAGTCACCTAACCAAAACCACGTAGTGCAAATAATGGTCGACCTCGGGTTTACTGCTACGAATTTTGAGGTTCAAGGTGTTCAGATATCATTTTTACTCAAATTTGAATGGCTATTATCGGCCATTATCAGAAATCGTGAATCAGGTCTGGCCAGTACATGAAGTTGGTCATTGAGTCACCTAACCAAAGCCACCTAGTGCAAATAATGGTCGACCTCGGGTTTACTGCTACGATTTTTGATGTTCAAGGTATTCAGATATCATTTTTACTCAAATTTGGATAGCCATTATCGGCCATTCCCAGAGATCGTGATTCAAGTCTGGCTAATACATGAAGTTGGTCATTGAGTCACCTAACCAAAACCACCTAGTGCAAATAATGGTCGACCTCGGGCTAACTGCTACGAATTTTGATGTTCAAGGTATTCAGATATCATTTTTACTCAAATTTGGATGGCCATTATCGGACATTCCCAGAGATCGTGATTCAGGTCTGGCCAGTACAAATATTTGGTCATTGAGTCACCTAATTAAAACCACCTAGTGCAAATAATGGTCGACCTCGGGTTTACTGCTACGATTTTTGAGGTTCAAGGTGTTCAGATATCATTTTTACTCAAATTTGGATGGCCATTATCTGCCATTCTCAGAGATCGTGTTTCAAGTCTGGCTAGTACATGAAGTTGGTCATTGAGTCACCTAACCAAAACCACCTAGTGCAAATAATGGTCGACCTCGGGTTTACTGCTACGAATTTTGAGGTTCAAGGTGTTCAGATATCATTTTTACTCAAATTTGGATGGCCATTATCGGCCATTCCCAGAGATCGTGATTCAGGTCTGGCCAGTACATGAAGTTGGTCATTGAGTCACCTAACCAAAACCACCTAGTGCAAATAATGGTCGACCTCGGGTTTACTGCTACGAATTTTGAGGTTCAAGGTGTTCAGATATCATTTTTACTCAAATTTGAATGGCCATTATCGGCCATTCCCAGAGATCGTGATTCAGGTCTGGCCAGTACATGAAGTTGGTCATTGAGTCACCTAACCAAAACCACCTAGTACAAATAATGGTCGACCTCGGGTTTACTGCTACGAATTTTGATATTCAGGTTATTCAGATATCAATTTTACTCAAATTTGGATGGCCATTATCGGCCATTCCCAGAGATCGTGATTCAGGTCTGGCTAGTACATGAAGTTGGTCATTAAGTCATCTAACCAAAACCACCTAGTGCTAAGAATGGTCGACCTCGGGTTTACTGCTACGAATTTTGAGGTTCAAGGTGTTCAGATATCATTTTTACTCAAATTTGGATGGCCATTATCGGCCATTCCTAGAGATCGTGTTTCAAGTCTTGCTAGTACATGAAGTTGGTCATTGAGTCACCTAACCAAAACCACCTAGTGCAAATAATGGTCGACCTCGGGTTTACTGCTACGAATTTTGAGGTTCAAGGTGTTCAGATATCATTTTTACTCAAATTTGGATGGCCATTATCGGCCATTCCCAGAGATCGTGATTCAGGTCTGGCCAGTACATGAAGTTGGTCATTGAGTCACCTAACCAAAACCACCTAGTACAAATAATGGTCGACCTCGGGTTTACTGCTACGAATTTTGATGTTCACGTTATTCAGATATCAATTTTACTCAAATTTGGATGGCCATTATCGGCCATTCCCAGAGATCTTGATTGAGGTCTGGCTAATAGATGAAGTTGGTCATTAAGTCATCTAACCAAAACCACCTAGTGCTAAGAATTGTCGACCTCGGGTTTACTGCTACGAATTTTGATGTTCAAGGTGTTCAGATATCATTTTTACTCAAATTTGGATGGCCATTATCGGCCATTCTCAGAGATCGTGTTTCAAGTCTGGCTAGTACATGAAGTTGGTCATTGAGTCACCTAACCAAAACCACCTAGTGCAAATAATGGTCGACCTCGGGTTTACTGCTACGAATTTTGAGGTTCAAGGTGTTCAGATATCATTTTTACTCAAATTTGGATGGCCATTATCGGCCATTCCCAGAGATCGTGATTCAGGTCTGGCCAGTACATGAAGTTGGTCATTGAGTCACCTAACCAAAACCACCTAGTGCAAATAATGGTCGACCTCGGGTTTACTGCTACGAATTTTGAGGTTCAAGGTGTTCAGATATCATTTTTACTCAAATTTGGATGGCCATTATCGGCCATTCCCAGAGATCGTGATTCAGGTCTGGCCAGTACATGAAGTTGGTCATTGAGTCACCTAACCAAAACCACCTAGTACAAATAATGGTCGACCTCGGGTTTACTGCTACGAATTTTGATGTTCACGTTATTCAGATATCAATTTTACTCAAATTTGGATGGCCATTATCGGCCATTCCCAGAGATCGTGATTCAGGTCTGGCTAGTACATGAAGTTGGTCATTAAGTCATCTAACCAAAACCACCTAGTGCTAAGAATGGTCGACCTCGGGTTTACTGCTACGAATTTTGATGTTCAAGGTGTTCAGATACCATTTTTACTCAAATTTGTATGGCCGTTATCGGTTATTTCAATTGATAGTACATGATGTTGGTCATAGAGCCTCCTAAATAAACCATTTAGTGCTTATAATTCTTGACTTTGGGTTTTTTTTTGATAATAAGTTTTATTTTCTATTATTTATTCTAATCGTTTTAAAGTTTTAATATATTTTAATATAAATCTCGATAATTTCAACATAATACGTGTAAGAGTTTGTTGATAAATTTTTATTTTAGAAAATATTATATATTTTTTATTTAAATTGAGGTTTGAGTCATTTTCTAAAAAAGACTCATACTTATATGATTGTACTAAAATTTCCAACATGATTCTTTTTTTTCCTATTAGAATTTGAATTAACAGTGTGATACTCATACATACATAACATCTATGGAAAGTCTGGAATACTTCACACCCGTTATGGACGGTGGGTCGGCGCTGAATTCTGCACTCCAACAGAGGATCTTAGTTTTGTTTATTAACATCAGCTATCGTAATCGATTACGAAAATTCGCTTCCAGTGGATTTCGATCCAGGCTCTGATGGGGTTCGAACCCAGTATTTCCCGGCCCAAATGCCGAAGCGTTAACTACTGCACCACGTGTCCGGTGAATTTTTCCGCTATAATTTCAGAAAATCAATTAGGGTAATCCTTGTGGAAAGTTTAACCTTTATATTTATTTGAATCTTTTAATTCCTTGTTATTTTTTGTCAACGTTATAATTATCAACATGATTACAAAAATTAAAAAAGTTCCAATGGAAGATACCACTTCCGGTAGACTGATTTCAACCAAATTTCGCAAGTATCGCTCAATTAATGGAAAACGCTTTGACGATGATACCGCTACCATAAGAAGCCTTGGCAGTGTAATCCTGTAGAAGATATTGTTGCCTTTATGATCAATATATAGCTCAGGCTTAGCGAGATCTAAACGAAATTTACTCTCCCAGATTTACAAAATCTATGACTCTTTTGATTAGGTGTCTCTGGCGACTGTATCAATTAATATACTTTTCCAAAAATTATGAATCTAAAACATAGGATGGGATGATGAAATTCCGGCAGACATTAGTCAGCCATGGATCGGACTAAAACAAAAATTTTCAAAATTTGAAACCATCGCAGTTCCGCGACATTGTTTGATATCTTTAACTTTTAAAGTGTATCTAAATCCACGCATTTAGTGATGCTTCGGAGATGGCATACGCTGCTGTCGTATATTTACGCTATGAAGATATCCAATATTGTATCAAAACATGATTAATTATCGTAAAGACACGAGTCGCTACGAAGCATCAAAATTCAGATCCACGAGCTGTATGTGAAGCTTTACTTTGATGAACACGATCGAATTTAGTACTCTCATTTTATATATTTATATATTTTGCTCCAAAATTGTCTTGCCGTGGTTGTCGATCAGTGGTACTTTGAACAGTCAAGTGAAATCCTGTGTGCATCGAGAGGGATTAGTCCAAAATTGTTACCAAAATTTGATTTATGGTGTCACGGCAATAAGTGGTTGACGACTAATGAACAAATTTGGCCGACCACCAAACTAACACAGTTTCAGACAATGTGCGGGGAACGACGAGCAGTACCAATCGAAACACATATTCACCACATTCACCAAGTTACAAAATATTGCATCAGTACTTTTTCGCATTTTTTATTCAAAGAATTTGACATTTTATTGATTTGAATGCAAGGCCTTGCAATTCACTATGATCAAGGAAGTTCAACGCAAAACGTTTTTTGTTGATATTCACGAACTTACCAACGGCCAGCCAATTAATCACAAAACCCCACTTGCCTCATTGTTGCTATTTATAAACAAAGACGTAATGAGAGTGAAAGAACGTCTATCGAATCGAGTGTGTCAATTCGACATGAAACATCCAGTTTACCTAAAAATCATATACTAACCCAGATGTCAATCTACGAAACCCATTTACTCAATCAACTTTCTGGGCCAGTTTATGTTATATTTTTACAATTATTTTTGTGAACCACGCAGGCCAAATTAATTTTAAAACAAAACATGGTCAAGTTAAATATTCGGGTGTGTAAGAATCAGCAAGCGCAAAGTTATGTGAGACACTTAACTGCGGGAAAATGATTGCGCTTCAACAAATATATCGACTAATATTAATTACCGATTAGCATACAACAAACAAGAGACAAAACCTGCAACATAACATCGAACATAACCAGCTAATGCCTAATTATTCATTTGTAAAGGTTGTCCCAAAATTTCCGCAAGATTTGAATTAAATAGAAAATTAATTTATTTAGTGTTTGCAACCAAAAAAATAAACCAGTTTGACAATTACTCTAAATGAGACCTCAATCAAGAGACAATGACTACCGCTTGTATCATATATACCAAATCTATGCAGTTATACTGCGAATTTTTCGTGACCCGATAGCATTTGCATAACTTTATTCGCAAGTCTTTCTGTTATAATAGCGAATCGTCCATTCAACATTATATCTATTGGAATGACTCCAGCTAAATAGTAACCGCTTCGGTTGACACCGTCCTGTATGCTTTACTTATATCGAGGAGAACCGCTCTTCTTGTGCTCATTAATATTCAGCCGTAAGTTTTGGATGTAACCACTAATCTTTCGTCAATCTTGGCAATTGTATTTTGTTTCATGCCCCACCTTTCTTTGTTTAAAAGGATTGTGTTTAAAAGGAATCCGAACTGCTTATCTCTGTATCCTCCGCTACTTTGAAATATGTTCCACAATCTGCCAGTAATTAATTTTTCAAGTAGTTCACCTTAGACCGGTAGCAGCATGATTGGCATGTATGCTTGGGTGAGGCCTATATCACCCCCCTTTATGAAGAGTATCACTTTGCTGTTTTTCCAGCATTTAAGAAAATTATTTTATGCAAGGCGAGAACAAGAATTCAGGAAGCTAATAATAGTTGATCCAATTATTGGCCATGATTATTGCATCTGTATTTTGTCATGGCCATGTACCTCGATGTTGTCATTGGCAATCGAGTATTCTACACTATTAAATTATTCCACTTGATTCGTTTTTGGTGCTATGTAGCGTGCGTATATTGTTTGCTTGCTTGTGTCTGTGCTGAATTTGTGCACGAAGCCTTATGGTTCTGCATTACCACGTTCCATAATGAATTACTCTAACCTGCTTTGCCAGAGAGCACCGCGAATCTCGAACTTCGCCTCCCAATTTTATACACACTCGTAAAAAATTACAAAGCGTTTTGTAATCAAAAGTAGTCGGGCATACAACTTTTTGTTTTGCAAATTTGGCATTTACAAAACGAAATTCAAATTTCCCAAATTTTTAAAGTGAAATTCTCAACCCTGCAATGAACACAGCGTTTTGTTTATCTTGTGTAAACGAACAATACTGTGTTATGTCAAAAAGTTTGGATAATAAATGGCCATAGGATGTTTTGTAATAGTGAACATCCTTATATTTTCGAATTGTTGTTTGAATTTTAATATAGGATTAATTGTGTGTTTTAAGTGTTGCTCCCAGAATTCAATGACTATTTTTATTAGCGAAGCTCGTCGCGTCTTTGCTTTTGTAACTCTTATTTTTTGCTGCCGTTATTTGGAGATTTTATTGTGGCTATTAACCAAAAATTTTTGTACTTTAGTTTTGTTTAGGTTGTTATTAAGAGATTTGTTTTGGAAAACGTCAAAATTATTCATATATACAAATGAAAATACCTCACAAATATAACTGCATGACATAAAAATTTCCCTTTGCAAATATTTGCAATCATGTTAGATGGAAACCAATAGTAAAATGAAAAACGAAATTAAAAATATTTTAATTATATAAAAATTGATTAACTTATGCGAATGCTCTTTCATATATAACAACACTTTTTGTTGTTTCTTAAGGTGCGAACACATATAATAAAGATGGGTTCCTACACGTGAGCATCCAATATGTAATTGACCGTACGAGAAGCATGGATATTCCAAATTTAAACCAAAAACTTGAGTAACTGGCCTTGTGATTTGTTAATGTTCATAGCAAAAGCTAGTTGTATTGGACATTGATTTCTTTTAAAATTTAGTGGCACATCTGATGGAATTATAGGAATGCGTGGGATTAAAACTTCTTCACCTTTGTATTACTGCCAGTTATGGTTGCTCCAGTTAAATATGTCATTAATTTTGTAACAGCAAGTCGCGTACTATTACAAAATTTTTGTTGGTTAATATTTCGTATTGGAATGATCCGGTCCATGCCAATCTAATGAGTTTAAAATTTGTGTACGATAATTTACCACTTGTTCTTGATCCATAACACTTGATCTATCTAGAACGACAGTATTTATATCATTAACGCCCTAGTTTTTTGCTGCCAATATTGCTCGTTCATTAAACCAATTATGACTTTTGAATTGTTGTACGATATTTTTGTATACGCTTTCAATTAATTCTTCTTTTGATTCTTTTAAAATACAACAATTTTGTGGAAATGTTATTAAACAAGTTGCAATATTTATTTGAATTTTTTCGTTTCCAATGTAATTGGTTTGGGAATGTTAAAGCTAATTTATTTTTTTGCAATATTTGTTGATTAATTTAGTTTTTGAACGTTTCTCCAGAAATTAGATGATTTTAAAGACGCATTTAATTTATCAGCTGGAGTTGATCGTGTTGTGTCAGGTAGTGTCTGTTTAAAATCACATGATAATAATATTGTTGTAAAACTATCGGTTGGTTATTGCGTACATCTTCTAATGTATTATCTAAAGCTTCTATTGACTTTTTATGTGCCATTCACTGCAAAGTTGTTAAATACGTTACATGTTGGCTCCCAATTACTTTTCAAATTAAATGGGAGATTCAGTGCTGAATGAGCTATTCTACCGCCATCTATAATAATGTTACTGCTATACCTGAAGAAGTAATTGCTAATTCTATGTTGTTTTGAGATCTTATATTGCCCAAAAGTAATGACGTCTAAAATGTTTTTCCAGTTACCTTGGAGGATCTAAAAAATGTAATCCACCTCTTTGATTATTAACAGCTTATAGAATTGTATTATAAACATGGTTTTGTTGTTGATTCATTTTTTGCAAATGTTCTTGTAAATACTCATTCAATAAAACTTAAAGTCCAAAATGTCAAATCAAAATGTTTTTGAAGTGAACATTTTTTTAGCGACGTACTATTTCTTTAAAATTTCTTGTTACACAAAATAGGAAACGGTTACACTTAAGGGAAATAAGAGAAATCGGCTTTCTATACCTTTCATCATCATCGTACCAAAAACAACAGCGGCCCCACATGTTGATTTGCAAAAAACAAAAGCCAATAAAGTAATCAGTACGCCGAAAGTGACCCCCTTTGGTAGGTAACAAAAATCCTATTTCGGCTTGCGAAAAATGAAAGTTAGTAATGTAATCACCCCCGAAAATGACATCCATAACCGAATTATAGACGCACTTAGTATGATTAGGTATCGAAAAACAAAAGTCAATAAAGTAATCAGTACCGCGAAAATGACACCCATGTCGGTATTATATGCGTAGATGCCAAAATAGACACCCACACCACCACCTCCACTACCACACCTTGTGAGAAACAAAAGTGAGTAATGTGATCAGTTCCTCTGAAATTGACACTGAAATTGGCTATCAACGTATATTTAGAAAAACAAAAGTCAGTAACGTAATACGTACCGCGAAAACCCTCAGAATAACACTCATATCGGCATTGTCGGCGTAGATAGTAGTTAGGTACCAAAACAACACGATCGCCACCTCCATTCATCATGACTTTGGCGAAAACCCAAAGTTAGTAACGTAATTAGTACCCCGGAGATCCCGAAAATGATACACATATCAGCATTGTAGGCGTATAGATATTAGTAGGTACCAAAAATGCCATCATCCTCACCTCGCCTTGAGAAAACCAAATCATTCCGCATAAAATTTTGAAAAACCGATCTGCTCGGATATCGATGCAAAATTAATTTAGAATATTTTGGCAATTAGTAGTTTCTCTTGTAAATGATATCTTTTCAATGTAATTGCAAAAAATCGATAAAGCTCCCATTGAGGCTGTCACTTCCGATGGACCGTTTTCGGTCAAAAATTACAGAATCTCTCCTCACGACCCTTAGAACACATACAGTATGTGTAACTAGGGTGTACGGCAAAAAACTAAGTAAAAATGAAACTACGATTTTTTTTTGTTTTTATTATGAAAGTTTATTGTACTGTGAAAGTTTATTGTTATTTTCTAGGGCGCTACCAGCTAATACATAGTAAAGTCACTATTACTGTTAATAATTGCTTGGCACCTTTTGTCCATACGATTAACCAAATTTTCTGCATATCGTGATGATAAGTTTTTCCATAACTTTCGGATCACTCGCGCTAGATGGCTCAAATTTTTTATGTGGTACGTTTTCAGCTTAATCTTCAAAAGTGCCCGTATATTTTCGATCGGATTGGCATGAGGTGACTGAGACGGCCAATCCAATGTTGTGATACCCTTTTTTAGTTTAAACTTCGAACAGAGTTTGCTACGGTGTTTTGGATCGTTGTCTTCTTGCAAGATCCAATTCGAGTTCCCCGCTCCAAACTATTTACGGACAACAAACTTCGTGCAAACATTTTTTTCATGAAACGTGGCTTTAGGGTCCGTGTGAAAACGATTAATTTACCAAAACCTTGCTTGGTGACGCATCCCCATAAATGCAGCTTGAGCGGGTGCTTAACCCATTTCATCCTATAATTATTTTCAACCCAAACGATGGCAAAACGTTTGCAAAACCCGTTATAAAAACGTTTGCATTTCCTGATTCTGCAAAGTCGAATCAACCAAAATAATCGCAAATCAAATTATCCGACAAAACAAAAAATTCTGGTAACACGGGCGTACCATAAATACTGGCAATGTTCGTTTTCATTCATTTAGGATGAAATAGGTTAGCAGTTCGACAAATCCTTTTGTTTTGCTTAATTGACCAAATACGCCTTTTAACATTGCAACTCCGTCCAATCCTTGTTTATGTTCATACGCCCACTGTAGTCGCTTTTCAATGAATTTTTGTGTTAGCAGTGGTTTGACCAAAGTATTTCGATATGGGTAGCCATGCTCCATCATTCTATTTCGTATGGTAACAGATAACTGTATGATGGCGTCATCCTCCGTTTTTCCTCCTATTGACGATTTTGCCTCTATCTGGCAAATCGTCAACATTTTTATACATTGAATGTGTAATCCACTTCTGCACAAATGTTTCCGACTTTTTATATAGGTATTTTGCTGCACTTTCCACCGACATTTTTAGTCCTTTCGGATGTACACTTAAAAAACCGCTTCAAATCCTTTTTTATAAATCGCACTCATTTCTTTCAAGTATGTTATCCGCTAAACAGTTGCAGTTAAACTAATGTTTGTTTTAGAGCGCCCAAGAGGAATCAATACAAAGCCTATAGTTTTAAGTACATTGCTGCACATACTGTACACAAATTTTTATTGAAATCGGTGCAGTAGTTTTTGAGTTTATCGATCGGAAATGCTCCTATGGAAGCTGCAACTTCCGGTGGACAATTTTCAGCTAAAAACCATTCTCGATATGATTCGTTTTAGATTAGCGACACTAATACTCAATCGTCGAGGGGGACCAGCTAATACAGCTTACAACTCCGGAGCTTGGTATAATTGTTCGAATTTGATCTCATTCACATATAGTTGATATAATCTCGAGCCACCGTGCTTTCCGTAATCAAATATTAAAAATTATTATCACAAGTTGCGTGTGTGTGATATTCACTCAATTTTATTTAATTTAAAAGAATATTTATTGCACTAAGTATGGAATGTAATGTCGTTTTAATGTCCGCCGCTAGTTTGCTAGGCACCAATTGTTATCGGCTTATTCGCATAGACCTTCGATTTAATATAGCCCCAAAGAAAGAAGTTTTATGGCGGTAAATCACACGATCTCTGTGGCCAGTTCACGTCGTCGTCGCGCAAACTAGCCGTGTCTTCAAATTGCTCGTGTCTATCGTGGTATGCACTTGAAAAATATGTATTGAAATCAATATTGATAAAATAAAGAATTTAAATTTAAATTGAGCCCTTCAGTTTTAAATTGTCGTGTTCTAGCCATTAAACTATAAGTATAGAAATAGGGACGTAAACACTTTAAGGCAAATATAACAGAATCACCATCTTTAATCCTAAATATTATTTACACCACAAAATATCTCGACGCATATAATTATTTTTCAGCTTAGCAACTTTGATTTATTTGCCCGTAATCACCCTAATATTGATTTATAATGGTCGAACCTAAACTAAGTGAGGGGTTCATTGTACTGTTATAATATTGTCGTACAAGTCCCTTTTTCAATATCACACATACAAAATTTTTCATTTTCATTTATTTGTCTCTTTAGTCAGATCCACCTGAAACAACACTAATTAGAAATACATAGTTATTTATTAGTAATCCGGCCAAAGGTTAATTGTTTTCTAAAAATAGACGTGTAAGATTACGAGACAACGAAACGCAACATGTAAATAAAATTTAATTATTTCCAATTGATCGATTATGTTTAATTAATTATAAAATAAAATAATCGTATTTTAACTAAAAACACATTAAATCATCATCTGCTTTGCATAAATTGTATCCCAATTTAAATCGTTAAAATTTTGCAAACGAAAATAATAATTTGTTGTCGTTGTTGTTACATGTTTGGTTTGCATAAAATTATAATGGGAATTAATAATGAAATCCTAAAGGCAGTCACGTTTACTCATTACTCAATCCATGATATGCTCGTACACACAAAAAATATTGTATTTTTTTAGATAAATTAATTGAAAAATATTACAATTTCATGGTTTTAAATTGATCACATCTGGTGGAAAGTCACTTGGGTTATATTTTTGAAATTTGTTATTACAGATAGCAAAGGAGAGCTGGATTTACAGTGGTGGGGAAACTCTCAATTTTGTTCCTTTGGTTTTATTGAAACCAAAAATTGCATTGAGATCGCTCAACAGTAAAATCTATCTTCTAGGTATGTAAATTTTAAATTAAATGTTGAATTTAATGTTAAAAAATTATTTACGTAGGGGAAGGAGTAAGTATCTTCTTTCCCTCACCTTTAAAAAGTATCAAATGAATAAAGAGTCGCACAATGTGCAAAATACCTACACTCCAAGTATATTTTGCTGAACTGCTAATTTATCACAAGATGCACAACGTGTTGCTTACATTTTGCTGATTATATGCTTTTGTCGTCTTAACTCTTCCTCCGTAAAAAAAATACGTAGATGTTCTTCTCAAATGTAAGTGTTGGAGTTAGTCCGCTTGGTTCTGAATGGAGTTTTTTTATGGCGCAAGCACAATCATCTATCTCAATTATAATGTGAATGGTGTTTTTGGTGATATTGTTAGTTTGGGGATTTTTGACCATATTATTAAGATTTTCACAACACCATAAGTTTCAGCGATTCTCTTGCTTGGTGGACCATACCATGTTATAAACGGGAATGCTCAATCATTAAGATATGGGGAATATGTAGTAGCGGTGTGAATATGACGCCGCCCTTTGTTATTAAAATTAGACACATTTGCTTGTTTATAAAATGAAATAATTATTTGTTCAAGGTATACTCTATCTGCAGGTAAAACTTTCCCCTATTTTTCTAGTAATTAACGAATTCGCTCTCTTAAGAAATCCTGATATTTGGAGGCTATCCAATCAATAAGCCAATTTTCGATCTCGCGAGAACTGAACTGCTGTTTAGAAAGAGACGACTGCATCGACCCAAATAAGTAGTAATCTGAAGGAGCTATGTCTGGTGAGTACGGCGGGAGTGGTAGAACTTCTCAGTCCTGTACTTTTAAATAATTTTTCACAACGCTTTGTCGTGCTGTAAAATTAGTTTGTTGTCTCTATTCACTCATTCTGGACGTTTATCCTCTATAGATCGCTTCAAACGTATTAGTTGTCATCGGTAGACATCGCCAATGCTAGTTTCGCCTGATTCGAGCAATTATAGTTATAATATACCACACCTTTCTCAACTCACCAGATACAGAGCGTTTCCGAATGGCTTTTCGACGTGTGAAGTCTGTTTCTTTTAAGTCATGACGAAGGAACCCAGTTGCTAGGTTTTTGAACCATTCCGATTGTTTGTAAACGTTTTACAACAGTTGGTCGCGGTCACCATTTAATGCTACAGCCCCTTCTGATTGTGTTTGAAAAGAATCTCCAGCAAAAAACGTTTCCAATTCAGCATTTTTTTGGGTGGTTTTCCATGCTTTTTAACTTGAACGAGAAGATCATCATTTTTAAATCGAATTTTTGCAAGTTGCATTCGGTGGAGCATGCTCACCAGAAATTTCGACAAACAAACGTTTCCGCTGCACACACTCTTTGCAATGAAATAATATAATAAAACTTCCGGCAAAAGATGTTTAGGTATTTGGAATAAAATTCGACATTTTCTACGAGTTAATAATACTAGTTGTTTACACTTCAACCTACAGCTGCCATTAAGTACTATAGAATACCAGTTTTTCCCATTTGTAGCACCAATAAGCAGTACTAATAATAACACCTATTGGGAAAGGTCGCAGTCGTATAACACACCAAATATATAAAAAGTAAAAGCCTGGGATGAGATTTTTGACATACTTGTGCATTGAAATAACCGGTACACTGAGAGAGCAATCGTGTTGGAAGATTTTGATAAAAAATTAAGAGCTCTTCGAGTGTTAAGAACCAGAATTTCTGGCATCTTTTAAAGCTGCGGTTTATTGTTCCCAGCGTAGTGCCATATCACTGCGTCACAAATTAATATTTTACATGTGTAAACAATATGTAGATAATTTAAAGGATTGTGTCGATAGTGTAGATAATTTAGACAATATGTCGTCAATAGCGAAAATTACGGTTTCTGTTAGTAATAAACAAAATTCTATGATTTACATATATGAAAATGGAACCATATCAAGATGGAGAGCTATATTCGCACTCCACATTTGTAAAAGTTTTAGCTTGGACAATTTCGAAAAACCGAAAAACGACAGGCATTTGTCTTAAAAAGTGGTACTTTTACACAGTAAAGTTTTTATGCTAAATAAATTCAAAATTCATATACAACCTTTACGATCAAAGTTACGACAGAGAGTTGGGCTTCTTAATTGATCGAGTGATATGAAAATGACGCCAGACTCTGGTGATCGTAAGTATACCAAAATATATTCGAGAAATAAACTTTGAACTAACCCTAACGAGTCCGCGAAAACTCTCGGCCCAGATACTCCCAAATACTATGAATAAAATCGTTGTGTTATTCGAGGGTACGTTCACTTATGGTTGTATGTTATAGTACAGCATGGGCCTAACACAATTCCGGGAATTTAACGGATAAGCTTAGGTGCATGCGCTCATTTTAAAATCATCATTGATCCTGAGCACTGAGCAGTGAAAAATACAAATGTGATGAAGAAATTGTTACGATTGACGCAAGCGGATATCGCCCAATAATTTTAATCACTACAACGATGATCACTTCAGCTTGTTTAAAGTGCACAATTACTGGACATAACTAAATTTCATTACAGTATCGCGTGCACGTGTTCTACATCGAAAGTAAATGATTGCTGGAAGTTGCGCCATATTATTATAACCAATGCATTTGAAGAATTGAACAAATTAGAAAATGTTATAATTTCTGAACAGATCTAAGCCGACATATTAATTTAGAGGCTCAAGTTATTTTATTGTATCAAATTTTATTTTAGAAGCGACCATAAATATATATACACGATAGTTTTAATTTCAATTAATTTCAATGCCTCAATGTGGAACTGGAGGTTTTCTACCTATCGTCATTATTTTTTTCAGGTGACCCTTTAATAATTTGGAAAAAAATCTTATCACAGTTAGGTTTGGATATATTTTTCAAAATTATTATATTTTCGAAACAAATGACCTGGGGCGGTATGTTGTACCATCACTTCGAATCGAAAAAAGTCGAATCGAAAAAGTGAAAGTTGTATCATTTTTGCTTTTCGAAAATGATACAACATACCACCATTCGACTTTTTCCGAATTTCGATTCGAAGTGATGGTACAACATACCGCTCCTGATAGTGATAACTAATAATAAATCTGGGGCGGTATGTTGTACCATCACTTCGATTCGACCTTGTTCGAATTTCGACTTTTTTCGATTCGAAGTGATGGTACAACATACCGCCCCTGTATACGGATTTTGTCTCAAAATGTGTAAAACGAAATGAGTGTAACCGGAAAGATATAATAGTAGTATTTGTGTTTGTGTTAGTTTCGTGCGTATGATTGTTGTACTGCATGCAAGCCACGTGTCATTCTTTTTTTGTTTATTTATATTAACCCTTTGAGTGCCAACATGATTTCGGCTAGTGTATTGAAAAGCACGATCGCGCTTTTTGGCACTCAAAGAGGCAAGAGACATATTTTTGTGTTGTTTATGTATTTTCATTTTTTTTTATAGTAAATAATTTATTTTTAAAATTTATGAAATTTAAAATAAATTTAAAAATTAAATATAAAATATATTAGCATGTTAAATAATCACACTCCACAGCCCGAGAGCAGACGTCATGTGCTGAGAAAAGGAAATAAGCACCATACCAATTAAACTGCGTTATTTTGATACTGTTCATCATACAATTACAAAGACATAATTGTGTATTTTGTACACAGTGTACGTATTTGATTTTTTTTTGCTTCACTCATTTTAAATGAGTAACTCACGAGACAAAATCGATATACTATGGTGAACGAAAACATTACATATTTGTCCTTTCACTATGTAATATAGAGCTTATTAATGACTAAAACAGATGGCATTGCGAATAAAAAGTTTGAAAATATTTGAATATAGTTGTAATATTTTGGCAATATTACATCACGATATTCTCACCCATTTGTTGTGTGAAAATTTTAATAGCAATTTACATTGGGAAGCTATAAGATGGCAACATTGTACGTAAAAATTAAAGCGAAAAATTATAAGAAAATTTTTATAACTGTCTACGAATTTTCTACATACTCTACCGCAAATCGACATTATCTACACAAAAATCAATTACCTACACAATTTTCGACACCAACATGTATTAATTATGAAATAAGCCTGACGCACAACATCAAACTGTGTTTTTTTGGACGCGAGAAAACTCTTCGTCAACGACAAACGGACTCTGGTTATAGTATTAATAGAGGGGTCGTGTCGTGTTGTTTCATATCATGCCTATCTCTGAGTGTTTAATCCCGAATAAATTCTCTCCCTGAAACAGAATTCACCTGGAACACATCGATAATATTACATAAACCTAAAACATCGCATATACATTAACAATTAATTAATACTTACCTTGCCATTGTATAAATTCATCTCGATTACCTAGAAATTAGTTTAAATATTATTTAGATAACAAACCAAAAACATATGTAAACAATATACATAACATAATTTGTCCTTGAACTTGATCTTCAAATCACAACAAATTATGTCATGCATATTGTAACACAAATAAATATACACTAGAATTTCTCTATATAATTATTAACACATATAGATACTTACCTTTTAAACAATAAGGATAATTGGTTACCTAAAATAGTAATTAAGTTAAGATAAAAATTCAGTTATTATGTATATTAAATATTTCTTACCAGTTTGTTATGACATTTGTGCATCACACAATTACTAATGTAATTATCTTATATATTGTACTACCACCAATGCAATTCCCATTTATTATAAACTGCGTTTAATACCTAATATAATTTGTAATGCCATCTAGTGGCAATTAAATTACGAAGCGATTGATAACCCTCTATGGTAAATAGACCAACATTTTTGTAAATAATATTTATAAAAACAAAATAAAATTCTCTTTGTCATCAACCATCATAGCGACAAGTAGAAAAATCCAATCATCAGTAAAAATTGCATTTCGTGTTAAATAAAACTAAAATTAAATTGTTACCCTAAATGACATTTATTTATTTCAAAACCATACCGTCAAAACGGAATATTATTTCTACACTGAGAGTTGCGCAATTTTGTATAAAGTGAGCATCCTTTAATTTATTTTAATCGTAATGTGAGTGATGAGGTACCCGGGTACCTATTGCATTTTGAAATGTCTATTTTTGTATGTTTCAGTCGTAATAAATACTTGGAATTTTATGAGAACTACTAAGTCAATTAATAGAATGCGATTGCAATAAGAAATGAGAACTTTCTCTACTTGAAGGAACGTGATCCGAATTACCAGGTTTACAAGTATTAAATGCCGATTTCAGACAACAGATGGTGCACCAATGCAGTTTAAGCTATAAAAATTGGACACTGCGTTATTTTGTTGTGTCATCAACGAGTGTCAGCCGCGCAAGCTTGATAAATTGGAAAAGTGTGTGTACAGGATTAGGTTGTACAGAATTTGTAGACAACATTAATTTTTTGTTTTCATTTGAAAGAAACTGCTGCTGAATCATGTCCATTACTCCGAGAAGTTTATAGTGAACATACTCCATTGCAAGATATGTGCGAACGATCGTTTCAAAAGTGGTGACTTCGATCTTGCATACAAGGATCGGGGAAAACCTCCAACAAATACGAAGATGCGAAATTGCAAGCTATGTTGGATGAATATGATTCGTAAGCACAAAAAGAACGTGCCGAGCAATTGAGCATTATGCAAGAAGCTGTTTCTAATTGGCTATGAGGGATGGGAAAAATTTGGAAGACCGGTAGATTGGTACCACATGAGTTGAACGATAGGCAAATGGAAAAGCGCAAACACGTTTATAGGGGATGAAAAGTGGATTTATTGTGAGAATCCCAAGCGCAAAAAATCATGAGTGGACCCAGGCGCACCATCCACATCGACTGCAAGACCGAATCGTTTTGACAGAAAAGCGATGCTCTGTTTTTGGTGGGACCAGAGGGGCGTGGTCTATTATGAGCTGGTAAAACCAGGGGAAACGGTTAATACCACACGTTACCATTCTAAACGTTACTGTATCTCGTTCACCTAAATTTTTATATAGAGCCTCGAACTTCTAGTTATTTACTACAATTGAATGATCGTAGCGGATTACACCTTTTGGAATACATCCCATGCATGTATTTTCTTGATTTATAGTGTTTATCGAAAAAGTTGGATTCAAAGATTTTAGTTTCAAGATATGTAGCGTTATTTACGTACGTCGCCACTACAATTTTTGTTTGTAGGATTTCCTTCTTTCTCTTTCTTTTGTACCCATATGTCATTTGAAATATGCAATTTTGAAAAATACTTTTTTTAAAAAATGCCATTTTGTGAATGCCGTTTTGAAAAATGCTGTTAACAAAAATGCCGTTTTGTATCTATGTCGTTTTATACCTTACGCCGTTTTGAAATATGCAGTTTTGAGAAATGCCGTTTTTAAAAATGCCGTTTTAAAATATACCATTGTGGTCGGGACCCTGCTTCATCCCATACGGCAAATCCAGTTCGCTACACGTTGGAATCAGCTGAAAAGTTCAAGCCCATGCAGCTTACTCACCAGACTTGGCTCCCTCCGGTTACCACTTGTTTCCATTCATGGGTCCACGCACTTGCTGAGCAGCGCTTTGATTTGTTACGAAGATGTGAAAAAATGGCTCGATGAATGGTTCGCAGCAAAAGGAGAAAATTTTTACTGGTGTGGCATTCATAAATTGCCCGAAAGATGGGAAAAATGTATTACAAGCGATGGAGCATACTTTGAATAAAGCAGTTTTTATCATTCTTCCCCGAATTTAACATGTTTTTTTAGTAAAAAGATAAGGAGGGTAGAGAGAAAGAGAGAGAGAGAGAGAGTAATTTTGTAGAGTAAATTTTAATATTATATTTTATTGTTTGTATTTATTTGATTAAATTTAAGTTTATATTTTTATTTATTTCATAAAAACTAACCAATTTGTTTTTTTATCACTATGAATAATTTTTTTGACTGTTGTGACACGTTGGTTAATTTGTTTACAGAATGTTCTTCTCAAACTAGCGCATGTTTCAGCTAAGGCTATATTATTTTTAATTTATATAATTTTACCTAAATCCGTTATACATTTTATAATTGAAAAAGTAATCGTAAACATTTTTTTTAAATCCCTGCCATCTGTTCTGGGGCTGAAGCACTCCCTGCTCTTTCGCGATTCATTTTCCTGTCCTACTTTACGCAATTACTGCCAAATCGAAGAAGTACTGTAACCATTCGCATGGGTATGGAAAATTTATATTACCGGATTGAAATTCAGGCGGTCGTCTATGGCCGGCTATGGCTCATGGAAAATGGTCGTGGAGATTTCCGAATTTCAATTCCGATCTTGTTAGACCGCACATAAAATATTATAAGAAACCTGTAATATAAATCAAATAAAAAACCTCTTAACGAGGTAAATGTTCGAGTGACGAAAGCCGAATCCAATTCACAAAATTTCTGATATCAAATTTGTGCCGAAACTGTATAGAACGAAACTGTTTCAATAAAAAAATGGAAAACAATAAAACAAAATTGTTTCTATTGAAGAATGGTTCAATACGATTTATGTTTGGAAAGTATATGCTCTTGGCCTCGAAATCGTAAAGACTTATATTATATTTTTTATGTTGAAAAGTAGGGTCAGGTCTCATCATTAGGTAGTTTTTTTATTATGTTCAGCACGATAGCCTACGTTCTGGTGTACTGTTTCTAGTGTCTGGAAGACGATTCTATTTCTTTATTTTGCATGCAATTTTTCAATCTTCATTTTGTAGTCTTTTAGTAGATTTTATTTCAGAATCCTTTACCACATGCCACAAACAGGTCATGCCGGGTGTGATCTTATTACACACCCACCCGGTTCTCGTAGGCTATCGGCTGAACATTTGTAGTTTAGTTTTTAGTGTATGTTACAGAGTAGTAAAAATTTAGACCAGATGCATGTGTTTTTGGTAGAAATTCGATTGAGTAATTCAACAATTTTTTTTGCTTGTTTCTTGCTGTTTTGTCACTAACTGCATGCGGCTACCATTCATTTTTGATTCCTTAAACAATACAATAAAATATACATATTTTAGTGTGTTAGTTGGAAATAAAAGTTAATGGTAGCTAGCCTCTCGCTGATATCCCATCTTCATGCGATGGGAGGGGAGATAAGATCTTTTTTTCAAAGAAATCATCATAATGATAAAAAAATATCGATTTTATGCAAGGAGACTCAAATGTTCAATGTTTTTGGTGATTTTTTCG
Organism: Nephrotoma flavescens; assembly: GCA_932526605.1. Lineage (NCBI taxonomy): Eukaryota > Metazoa > Arthropoda > Insecta > Diptera > Tipulidae > Nephrotoma > Nephrotoma flavescens. Next base: position 138,016,365 of record OW052221.1, on the reverse strand, counting down.
ATCACATCAATTTGTCAGTTTTTTCATTTTTTTTGTTATGAAAAAAAAGTCACTGGTAAAAATTCTCTTAGCAATGATAATAATATGATGTATTTATATTTCGTCGGCTCAGTATTATCTTGTCGTAAGTACCAAAATGTCGTTTTTCAGTTTTTTATACTAGTATTTTTAGTTTTTCTTCCGCTTTCTAAATCTACAATCCATTTTATCCTAGGTTATATGGTTTCTGAGTTACAGAGAATTTATTTATCGTAAATCCACACAACATCGTAAACTTTATATTTGTATCGTATGTCACAAATTCTGGAGATACGACAAAGTCGCTAACACACATTTATAATACAAATGTCGTATGTCCAGCATAAACAAATATTTTGATATACGTCCAATTTTTTTCTGTCACAAAATAAACCAATAAGATCACAGTACTCCACCACGTGAGCGGAATATATATAAAGGTTAATCGCAATTTTAATTCAGTATCCTGGTTATTATTGAATGGTGCAAATCGCGGTTATTTTTTATTTCCTATTGTTTATTTTGAATTTTTTTTTAATATGTTATTTTATTTTGAAACTACTGAATATTTGTTTTTGAAAATAAAAGATACATTCAGACGATGTTTACGAATGTTTTAGTTGCTTTCTAATTTGTACCATTAACAGTCAAACGTTCATTTTTATAAAATAATCATACGTCTCCTAAGATTTTTACAAATTTTATCGTAAGTCCATAAATTTTAATGTGATTTATGTATTTGTTAGTCAGAAGGTGTTTGTCGTATGAGCAAATTTTTTATCGTAAGTCTATTGTTTGGTACAACTTCGAAAATTATACGACAAATTGGAAAACTGTTCGTGATTTTCCGGAAAAACTAGTGGATTTATCTAAAGTGTAGGAAGTGGTAATCAATATATGGTATGATAGGTTTGGAATTATTCTATTAACTTCTCGATGTTATACTATCTAAATAAGCTTTCAAACTTAAAACTCAATTTGCCAAAAATGACATTTTTGGACTTACGACAAGATAATACTGAGGCGACGATTTGTTTCATTGTAATACGTTGATTCACTATCATGGTTCGTGCAACGGACCGATATTAGGGTGCAATTGAGCCAAAAAATGAAATTTTGCAAAAAATTAAGGTGGCTTTTAAGTTATGGAGGTCAATATCTAAAATATACGAGTTTTCTGGGACAAACGGTTGATGTCATATTGTAGGTGAGGTTTGTGGCTAACAATCCTGAAAATATGAACCAAAAGTCTTGGGCTCAGTTTTTAGCAATTCGGCCTAATGTGGCCGGCCGATTTCGCATTTTTCAGTTTTTTGGAAAAAATGACCCTGCAACCTAATTTTTTGAATTCTTTTTTTTGCTATTTGATAGCTGGCGTCAATACCTTTCTAACGATATGCATATGTCCAGGGTATGTCGAATAGATTCAGCACTGTGGACCTGGCAAAATGGCCAAAAATGGCCGTTCAGAGACCGGCCGCGGCCAACATGGCGGCCAAATCAAAAAGTTGTAGAACAAAAGTTGCTTAGTTTTTTAAGTACTACAACCCCTGAAATATGAGATCAAATAAAAGAGGTACGGACAAACAAACATATATACCAAAGTAAGATTATATGGTGACGTCATAGAAAAATTTAAAATTGTCATAACTTTGGTCGAAATCATCCGTTTTGGACGTTTGAGGTGTCGTTGAATTGGTATTGACGTCTACAATCATAATTTGCCAGTTAGAAAATAATTGGGGCATTTTTTGGGGCAGTTTTACGCGAAAAACTGATTTTTTGGGGCAATTTTTGGAAGGTCATATCTCCACTCAATGTTGGTAGAAATTCATGTTTTTATACATTATTTAGGTTTATTTTTCAAGACCTTTCCAATGGTATATAACATGATCCTGGCGGCCTCAAAGTGAAAAAGTTCGAAATTTACTGTATAATATACTTCGTTCGACTTCCAGCACAGTAGGTGCTTTCGTCACTCGTTTGGACTGCCGTCCAAAGTGATCGAAATCGATAGTTCATGGAAAACGACAGTTCAAACTGATGAGAACGGGATTATATAACATGCCTTCTGTGGCACTGTTTTGACTTACCGATTAGGAGAAAATTCATAGACTTTTGGTCTCAATATAATATTCTTAGACTACAAATGGAACCACTTTGGTGTAAATCATTCAAAACAAATATTAATTATATTGGGAATTATTTTTACCCAGAAAATCTCTAAGGGACACAAATTTACACTAAGCTGATTTATGATTAATTTCTATACTTTGTATGAGAACTTCTTGATTGACGTTTGAATGTCTTCTTGGAGATCTGCAGCCCCAGTAGTTACGTTCTCGATCGCTACGATAAAATTAATAGTTTTCCACCACTATAGAATCTAAATTGTTTCCTTTATCTTTTATCTTTTAATGAATCGGATATGAGAAACCGCGTAAATTAAAAACCTCTTACAAATTACATATATGTATTCAAATATAGCGCAGTGTTTCAGAAATTTTAAAAAAATTTGGAGAAAATTTTATGAAGAAATTATCTTATCGGACCCCGGAAAATAGTCATATTTGTTCTAATACTTGATCAATACGTGGTCATGTTTTAGTCAGATTTTCTTTTTTTTAATAATATGTATTTCTCATTTAATAAACTATTCAACCAATCTACACATGTTTATTTTTATTCCTAAATACACTTACTAGTACTGAAATTGTAAGTATATAATAATAAAGTTAGAAAGGATAATATACAACATTAACATAACTTAAACTAACAAAATCCAAAGAAATAGTTTTGAGTATAATAATTTGGCCACCCTCTGTATATACCAAAGCAAGATTATATGGTGACGTCATAGAAAAATTTAAAATTGTCATAACTTTGGTCAAAATCATCCGTTTTGGACGTTTGAGGTGTCGTTGAATTGGTACTGAAGTCTACAACCATAATTTGCCAGTTAGAAAATAATTGGGGCATTTTTTGGGACAGTTATACGCGAAAAACTGATTTTTTGGGGCAATTTTTGGAAGGTCATATCTCCAGTCAATGTTGCTAGAAATTCATGCTTTTATACATTATTTAAGTTTATTTTTCAAGACCTTACCAACGGTATATAACATGATCCTGGCGGCCTCAAAGTGAAAAAGTTCGAAACTTGCTGTATAATATACTTCGTTCGACTTCCAGCACAGTAGGTGCTTTCGCCACTCGTTTGGACTGCCGTCCAAAGTGATTGGCAGACAAGTGAAAGAGAAAAAAAATACCCGTGCAACACTCGCACAGCAAAATTCAAAAATTAAATTTTCGCTAACATCATAGATGCCATTGCCATCCCATACGCGTCACTTACTAACTTCACATCTCCACACAGAATATGTTTATGCTCTCATTCTTATAATCATAATAATAAAAATAAAAAGAACAAGAAATTCAGTTTGATTCAACATAATTATTAGAAATTAAAATAATTTATATTTTACATATTTGTACCAAAATAATTATATACAATAGAAATCATTTGTAATAAACAAGAAAAAAAATCATAATTTAAGACTTATTATATATTATCTTAATTAATAATCAATTAGAAATAAAAGGAAATTCTTAAATTAATTAATTTAAAATGTATAGAATATTCAACCATTGATTAATATACTTAAAATTACAAATATTATAACTTATAACTTACATCTAAAACAAATTGTAACGCGTGCTTAGCTCCCAATTAACGAAAATAAAATTGCAACAAACCAAAAATAATAAACACTTATTTTCCAAACATTATAAATCATAATAATCAATATTTATTAACAATTAATGGTTCACGAAAACCATATACAAATGATGACAGAAACCTATCCATGAAAATATTAATCCCTTGATCCTGGGAAACCGAAATCCAAGAAAATGGAGGGATGATCTGGTAAACCCACAATAAAACAAAGGAGATCTAAATAAACAACAAAAAAAAAAACAAAATTAATAACTAGAAAGTAATAAGAAAAATCACTAGAAAAAAAAATTAAATTAGCAATGTAGACCACCACACGAGATCCTGCCCCCTTTCGGTAAGTAGTTAATTTTTGGGCGCCATTTGCCGCTTGGCAAAACCGAAACACGCGTTAATTTACGTTTTCTCGGCTACGATGTTTGGATGAGCGTTAGGGCGTGGACAATTGGGCTAGCGATTTCGTGTGACACTATGAAAAAAAGAAAAAAAAAAACACTAATTACCAAAATATCCAATTCAAAGCTTGTCACAAACTTTGCTTAAATAAAATAAAACAAATAACTAAAATTTAATCTCTAAGCGATCTGAACCATCAATTTTGCTGCTTTGTGGTACAGCACGGAGCTCTGGCGGATTCTTTTTACATGGCGGCAGCATTCTTATCATAGAGCGTTTAACACACGTTGTCCCAGTGCTCGGAGTAATAATTTGTTCTCGTGGTGTAACTCGAATCTTGCGGTGTCCGAAAATCATCCAATCACTAACAGGTGCACATACTCGTGGTTTTTGCACTGTCCCAAAACACTTTATTACACAACACCAAGTTATTATTTTTTTTTATATAATCTTTATCGGATAATAGTTAATTTATATGTATTTTTTTCTTGTGCACGTAATAATCACCATAAAAATAATACTATATATATATATATATATATATATATATATATATATATATATATATATATATATATATATATATATATATATATATATATATATATATAACATCTATATCTTAAGTATACTTATCCGACTATCAACTCGAGGGTTATACTTGCGCGATGTGGCCACACTTCATAAAAATCAAAATCTTCTAAGTATTCTGCTGCTCCCACTCCAATGATGATTTTCCGCAATCGTTAGTCCGCTCGCTTGAGGTGGTAACCGCCTGATGTGTACCGCTCGATGTCTCAGATCCAAAAGAAAGCTCTTTATTTCTTTTGTTTTTTAATTTCCAACCCAAAGCGATAGATATTACTCGAAACAAACCAAAACTTGAAAATTGCAAGTACCAATTATCCAGCTTTCGGTGCTTTCCAAACAAAATTTAAGAGCTAAATATAATAAAAAAAAACATAACAAAAGAAATTCATTACAATGTACCAACTATATACCAAAAGAGGAAGTGTTGGTAATCAATATTATCATAAATACAAAATGCATTCCAAACAAGAAAATAAAAAAAAATGTATTAATTTTGTTTCTTTATGTGTATTGTTACCCCTATTCAGATGAATACCAAATCGAACCAACAAAATCTCTACACTCAACCTATTCAGCTATGCTACACACAATTTTGGTTTCTGGATTCAAACTATTGCGCAATAGATTTTAATTTTTAATTTTAAACCCTTATTTTAAATTAAATCATTAAATTTTTTTGTCTTGTTTTATTCTGTTCTCTCGAAAATAAAATTTAAACAAAAATCTACATCTCAAAAATGTCCGTAAATTTTTTTATTTTCATTTCAATTTTTTTCATTTCGGATTCACGGTCAAAATTTTTACGTCGCAGCCAGCTACGTAATAAAATTTTTGTCCGTGAATCCGAAATGAAAAAAATTGAAATGAAAATAAAAAAATTTAAGGACATTTTTGAGATGTAGATTTTTGTTTAAATTTTATTTTCGAGAGAAAAGAATAAAACAAGACAAAAAAATTTAATGATTTAATTTAAAATAAGGGTTTAAAATTAAAAATTAAAATCTATTGCGCAATACTTTGAATCTAGAAACCAAAATTGTGTGTAGCATGGCTGATTGAGGGATTTGAAGGAAACAATACTACGTCGTACTTTTGAAGCATAAAAAAAATGTAATCGCACGTAAAATTTGTTTTGGTTTAGTATGCTCCAAAACTCGATCATTACAAAATACTTCGTTGGGCGCCGTTTATCGATGAACAACGGAAGACGATTACGGTTGTAGGACAAGAACAACTATAGTTTTGTTTTCGCGCACGTATTATAAAAACGTATTAGTACGGTTTTTAGTTAATTTTAGGTTTAGATATTAATTATTATAATATTATTTGTAGCAACTATTTTACAATTATTTAATTATATTATAAAGTTATCGTTTATTGACCAATTGTGTTGTGTGTTCAGAATTCACTTACATTTATTGTCCATGCAATTTTGAATTTCACTATTTTATTAAATTATTGTAGATTAGCATTCGATTGATTATAAACTTTTCTCGTAGTTTCTTTCCACATTATTTCAAGGCAAACAATTTTTGCCTTAGATCAACTATACGGCCTTAACAGTTCGTATCACTTGCACCATCCATCATGTGCCAAATTTTATCATTTCACCCAAACAGTTTTTACAGATTTTATAATTTTAAGTTCACCTTAAATTTTAATTTTATCACACATTTAAGTTTAATATTTTTTTTTGTTATTGTGTTTCAAGTTATTTCTTAAAATTTAAATTTTAACTTTTCAACCGTGGTATTATTTTTAATTTACATTTAAGAATCGAGACACGGCTGATCCAATTTTTTCGATTCTTTTTTTCCAATCATCTCCCAAAAATGTTTATCTTTATTTACTCACCCCATTAGCCCCCGTCCCCCCCCTCCCCATAACCACAAAGGTAGAACAAGCGTATGAGAATCGGGTGTAAATAAACGAGAAATGAATTTTTTTAACACATGTGCGGGGAAAAATCAGACAATTTTCATATCAAGTAAATAAATGGGCACACTACAATACAAATATTACTCCAAGGTACTTGAATTTGTTCACTCGCTCTATGGTATGGATTTGCTACTTAAAATGGTAATAAATCAATGTGTCAGGGCGTGTGGAGTGAACAATTATATATTTCGTTTCGTTCTGAACAAGTAATCTGTGATCTGTGAAACTGTGCTACAATCAAAAGCTTAAATTATCACGTAAAACAATAATTTATATAAAGCAAGGTTCATACTTATTGTATACTAATTAAACTCCAATCTTGAATGACCATTTACACACCCAACCGTATTACTTAGTGTACGCATTTTTGGTAATATTTGTACTCAATAAACTGCATACGATACAAAAAACAAAATACATTTCCAGACGTACACACGGTGTGTGAGTTTAAACATTATTTAATTTAAATTCCAAATATTTTATGGGAGAGAGGAATGACAAAATCAGTTAAATTATATCTTAAGATTAGAAACGAACCAAAGGATTCGTTACAGTACGGCTATAGGTCCGATTTAAGTTACCATCTGCGAATTGCATAGGTCCATGCCAGCCTATAGTACTGGACATGGAAGATGGGCTGGCTCATGAGTAGTACACTACACGCCAATTCGTAATTCACAAACTGTTGGAGTGGTAGCATGATTATCAACGGTTCTTGTTACATTTCTCTTATACGAGTAAAAGACTCATTATTAATTAAACTCTCATGAAAAAATTACCACTGAGTTCTCAAAACTACTGCTGTGGCTATTGACGAGTAGCTGCTACATAACCGATTTATAATGGTCGATTTACAATTCAGCCCTACGACGAGTATATATGAAAACACTAATATAGAATATGTCCATAACCGAAAAGTCTACTAAAATTGTTTTAATTTGCCCATTGTCCATTTTAACTATGTATAATAATAATAACCATTATGACATACCAATTGCAATGGTGTAGTGCTTGTACGAGTATGAGTCATAACCGTTAAAAAGCATGATGCACTTTAAAATTTTAAAGAAAATAAACTATTTTCATCCGAATAAACATAAAAGCTTTTAACAATATTTTTGTGCAATTTAAACTAAGGTAGAAGAGAATTTTCTAGTCTTCTAAATGCGGTATTAGAAAATAAACTACACGGAAGACTAATATACCGTACACTATTGTTATGCTACACGTACATACATACATACATATTTAGAAATTATTTTCTATGTTGTCGATGGATGATGATGAGGTTAAATTTACCGCAGCTAGGTAGTTTTGTTAAGTGTATATGCTAATAACCATCAGGATTTTATTTTTTATCTGGTTAATTTCGTTGGTGTGTACAACCTGAGGAGTGAATAGATTTTGTGGATACCAAACAAAACACAGTTGCTTTAATATGTGAAATGTGTAGAAATTTTATGTTAATTTTGCGGTTTTGATTGATTTGAATAATATTATGTGTATGCGAAAAGTGTTTTTATTTTATTTTTTGCTACACACTCAGTAATTGTTATTATTACGATTATTATAGTTATAATGGTGGGTGTGTGCGGCTTTAAGTTTTTTTTGCCGTTTTGTATTATTATTTTATTGTGGTTTTGTAAATATTATATTTTCCATTAAGTAGTTTGTGCGATTGATTTTAATGGAAATGCGGTAGTAAATAATGGCGGGTGGTTATAACCACAAATGAAGTTAACTCTTTTTTTACATTTGGGGTACAAATTTAGCTAAACATCCGATATTTATTTTATTTATTTATAATCAAAATGATGAGTATAAGCATTTTACTTTTGAAAGCAACAATATACAGCAATTTATAATGCAAGAACATAGATATTATATCACTGTAAAAATTCTTACTCACCTGACTAGAAATGAGCAACCCATGAAGTCTAGTCAAATTCTATTAAAAAAAATTAACAAAAAGTTCATAAAATTATCAAAAAATTTCATTATATTAAATTTACAAGATTTTCACTAGAATTCAAGGGAGTTGGACTTGTTTATCTAGTTGGAGTCGTTTTAAACTATTAGTAGATTCTCTAACAAACTGAAACTGCAAATCGTAGCTAAAAATTAATACAGTTTAAAGTATATTCATTTTGAATGGATAATGAAAACCATACAAATTTTATCGGCTTATCAAATACTTGAGTAGGCACATGTTTTGTACCTCGTCTCGAACATATCCCAATTGGATTTCACGAAATTACAACCAGAAACACTTCGATAAAACTCAATATTTTCAATTTAAGAACTAAATAAACACTTTGTAATTTGTTTATTCCTTATAGTAACCATATTTATTTTTATTTTTCAATAGCGATTTCGAAATATCATTTGTATCATTAGGGCTGGGATGTTCTAACATCACCATGTATCGATAATTTATCGAAGTTTATTTCTCGTTTCTGTAGAAAAAAATTTGTCTCTGTTTAATTTTTTATATCATTTACCAGCCTGCTAGATTGCAATATTGTGATGTTTCTACTGCGTTTCTATCACCAAATAATTTATTTTCGATTCTAGAACGAAAATAAATGAAATAGATATTGTTCAAATATATTTTAGTAGGTTGTGATAGCAATAGAGAAGAAATAATTGATAAACGAAACAGTAGTCAAATTAATTCTAGCTGAAAGAGACGTAGACTTCGATAAAATATCGAAAAATGGTGATGTTACAACATCCCAGCCGTTCAAAATTACAACTACACTAACTATGATAGTTGTAATTTTGAACTGATGATCAAAATTATAGATCGAAATCGATATTCAAAAAAAAAAAAATCGAACATATATAAGGAATACATAAATTACAAAGTGTTCTAATTAGTTATTAAATTTCAAAGTGACAAAAGTTAAATAGTAGTGCCAATCAAACAATGACAACAGAATACTTGTAAACCAAAGGAACTGAGTATTCTAAATGCATAAGTTCTGATTTTTTTATATATTTATTGAATCCAGTTATATTTTAAATATGATTAAAAAATTGTTTAATTAACGATAATTTAAGGATTTACACGCCCCATTTTTAGCGAAAACAAAATAGTTGAAGTAGCTCGTGTATCTATACTGCAATTGCCATCGTCCAACAGAAGTTTTTTCTAAAAGACGCCAAAACTGGGAAAGCCGGCTAATAAATGTTAAATGAAATACATATAAAAATGAAATTTATCAACCCTAAATCCTACAAGTACAAATATAAAAGATACAAGTTAAAATTTATTACAGAAAATATCCCTGTGTTACCGCATCAGCCAACACTCGTACGTCATTGAAACGGAAGCTCTGCTGAAGACGTCGTCACTGTGCGTGAGAGTGTACAGAGAAACCCCAAGGCATTCAATTTCTCATAGAATTGGTAAAGTATGTCGACAATTCATAGAAAATGTAGATTATGTTTTACGGTACGAAATCCGGTGAGAATGAAATACTTTGGTCAAACCATGTCTCGATATTCGTAGCACCATAAGCAATTTCATTTTCGTACGTGGAATAAAATTAAATTATTTTTTAAATCCAGGTTTAACAAAACAAATTATATTATAAATAGTTGGCATTTCAATAGCGTTCACTGGTAGCTCCCGTAAATAGCAGACTAACGTTTATAGATATTAATTTTTCTATATCCAGCGAGCTCTATAGACAAAAAGTGTTTTCATTCTGGTTGAAATCGAGCTAGTTTCGAAACGAATAGTTCATTCGTTTGATTAGTAAATGTTTAACAATGGAAAATTAAAATTTAGAGCTTAAAAAATTAATTCTTGAAACCCAAGCCGGTTGAGCACTCAATGCCACGCTGGGCACATGGCACTACATTAGCTATTCACGTAATTACCGTATGCACGTTACAAGCTCCATGTCCACCTTACTGTCATGGAAGATGGATCGGCGCTGAATTTTGCACTCCAACAGGTGGTTATAGTTGCGTTATTTACATCACTTACCATGCTGGAATTCGAACCCAGTACCTTCCGGTCCTAGTGCAAAAGCTTTAACCACCGCACCACTTGTCCAGTAAATTTAGAGTTGCAATACAAAACATATGATTTACTGAAACCAATGTTTTTCATTAGAAATACGGCCGAAACCTGTGACGGAATCAGCCAAGAAAAATAAACAGTTCGAAAAACCTTTTTTTCTTGCCCGTTTAAAAATAGTATATTTAGTTTTGTTGCATAATTGACAAACTATAACGAAGTTTATCTCTCTCTGCAGCATACTATGCGTTCCTCTACAAATATATAGTTTAAATAAATTTTTAGGTTAATGCCTAATTATTTAGGTAAAATTCGAAATAAAACGGAAAGAGATTAACGAAATTGAAACATTTTCAAATTTACGCTATGTCTAGTTCATTAAAATTAGTTTATTAAGACCAAGCGAGAATGCGAGCAAAAATATAACATACAACAGACGATTTACCATATGGCAACCATACAGGTATATAATGCAAAATGTCTCGGTCTTTATAAATCGATGTTGCTAACGTTTAGCGAATCTGGAACTCTATTTCTGAACATGATTTGAAAACGAAAGAACTATATTCGAATTTTACTTAAATCAAGAAGATTCTTATTAAAAATTAATGTAAATCTAGTCCCTTCATTCACGTATCGTATTCCGAAGTAGAGCTCCTTAAGTCACCCAATGTTATCAAATAAAAACATATTTATGAATGGTGTACATCCAATTTTATAATACTTACTAACTTATAGCCGCACGGTTTTTTATACTGCACTCATTTCTGCAAAATTTCTACCCTTGAATTACAGTTCGAAATTCGTTGAATTCTGTAATTTGTACTTGCTGAGTAGTGTAGTTCCATTTCGGGCCAACTATATTTGTTTTAAAATTTAACTGAGATAAACGACTCCGTTTGTTGTTTTTTCTTCTGTAGTCTTTTCTTCCAAACACCATTTTTTTCTTAAACCTGCATTCTGAAGCGATGTTATTTTTTTAAAATAGTTGGAATAAATTTTACCCATGGGGTTTTAATGGTACTTTAAAATAATACAACCCTTGAAAATAAATAATTTTATATAATTTTTTATACTATGCTAAACTTGGTCGAATTTTATTAAAACAAAAATATTTACCATATTTTATTTTGGGAAAAGTGTGATCACTTTCGAGGCAATATTTTTTGCGATTTAGACCGACATTTTAATATGGTTGCTGCGCTAACAAATTACGTAAGGTATCGCGTAAAACGACATAATTTGGAGTCCGGTGTGACTTTCGTTTAATAAACCACTGATATTTAAATTCGCAATTTTGTTCAGGTCATTATAACTAGAAGCGGTGCTGATTGGTACATAAATGCTGCTTGTTGCTTTTTGAGATTGAATCAAGGTATTCTGTCCAGCATGTGAACCATTCTGTTCTTTTGTCATTGATTTATTTATTTCGTTGGTTTGTTGCCATTTCGTTAAGTGCTAGTCCAATTTAATTTGAACTCCAACAGGAATTTTTTTATAAAATTCTTTTTTGAAATTATTTGTCATTAGCCTGAACGCCTCCACGTCTACGAAATTAAGAATAGATTAAATAATAACAATTATTAAAATTGCTTAAATGCTTTTTCTGATATCGTTACCTATGCAAGTTTGAATCAATAGTTCTAAATTCCACGAGTTCAGCAATTGATAAAGTTCTTCCCTCGATTCAAAAGAGAACTGAAAACTTTCCATGATCTAATGATAAAAATATGGCTTTAGTTGATTGTTCAGCCAAAAACACATTTGTCATTTCTGTGATCAATGCCAATTTCACTGTTAATAGAAACTTTATTGAATCGGACAAAACAGAACTAAGTTCAGAGCTAACACAGTGAACCTTGAGAATTGTTTCCAAATGATTAGAAATTGGCTCAGTTATAAATTGTACTAGTAATTGCTGAATTTGTTAAAGTTGTTGTCATGTAATTTAAGACAACATTGAATAGAAGAGTCGTCTTCATTTATTTTAGTTACAGACGTATTTACCCACATAAACTAGAATTTAAATTATTGGTTTGTTCATAGACACAAGGAGTGATATTTTTTAAATTTGTGGTGGTGCAAAAATTTTGAGCATTTTTGTTCAACGTGGTATAAGAGCTGGGTTTTTTGAAAACAGTCGAGTAGAGTTCGCGATAGCTATAATTTTCAAATTTGTCCAGTTTAAACAAAATTAATTTTTTTGTTTTAGTTAAATAATTTACATTTAATAGGAATCTATGTACATATAACCAAACTTGAAATATCGTTGTTCTGTATACAAAAAAACTATACAACTTTTATGATGGATTTTTTTCGTTATACATACATAGATTTCTATTAAATGTAAATTATTTAATTTAAAACAAAAAAGTAAATTTTTAATTTTGTTTGAATTGGACAAATTTTAAAATTATAGCTATCGCGAACTTTACTCGATTGTTTTAAAAAAAAAACGCAGCTAAGATTAGTTAGGTGCCTCAATTTCATTTTTTTTTATAAAATTAGAATTCAGTTTCTTTTTGAGATTTTTGATGTGTTTCTAAAATTGTGTTTCTAAAACTGCTGGAAACATGAATCTTCACAACACTGATAATCACTGTATTCACTAAGCGAATGAAATCTTTTTAAGTGTATTATCATAGAAAAAAAAGTGATGGCTAGATTAGATTATAGATTTCTCATTTGTATAAAACGAGAGATAAAAATGAAAATTCCAATGTCATGATTGTATTTGTGATTTTACATTGTGCGCAATGTACAGTCACAAATACAATCAAGACATTGGAATTTTGTTCGTTTTATACAAATGAGAAATCTATGTTAAACTTATTTTTCTATGGTATTATTAAACTTCGCGATGAAAAATTAGTTTTTTGGATTTAAAGCATTTCATTTCGTTTATCATAATAATATAATTCTAACTTATATAGATTAATAATTTCTTATGTAAATAGAGAAAACGTCACTCAAAAAAGGAATAGAATAATTATTGGAACTGCTAATAAATAGGTTAGGTTAGAGTGGCTGCTATCGCACACTTAGGCCAATAACGGCCCATTGTGATACCACAGGACCCAATCTCTCCTTACTCCCGCTGAAACCATCCGGAGCTACTAATATAGTGCAAAATATCTCACACTCCACAGTCCGCGAGTTCAGAAAGGATGTCCATATCGTACACACCCAAGTACTTATGTCTCTTGTATGCAAGTGCCGGACACGAGCATAGGAAGTGATCTAAAGTCTCTTCCTCCATACAAATTCTACAAAAGTCATTCATCTGTAGACCCAACCTTCTCGCATGTTCCCCAAAAAGGCAGTGTCCTGACAGTATCTCTACGACCAATCCTAACTCTCGGCTTCCCAGGGATACTAGTGCTTTGGATCACTACAGTTCCAGTTTTGGCCAAACCTGTTTTGCTACCCTGCACGTGAGAGTGTTGGTCAACTTCTCATCTGTCAAAGCGATCGACTTTTTACTGAGCGCCGATTTGAGCGCTGCTATAGGTCTTGCTAGACCTGTCCTTTCCGGCTGCATCTGAAAAGTCGTACCGTACCGAGCTAGTTCGCCTTCCCTGCAGTTTCCCGTGACGTCCGAGAGCCCAGGGACCCAGATTATCTGGATACTGAAATACTCGCTCATCTCATTAAAAGATTATTGGCAATCCCGTGCCACCCGTGACTTCAGAGAAACTGCCTCTAGTGACCTGAGGGCCAATTGACTGTCCACATAAATCGCGATATCCCTCACGGATACCTCGTTATGCTTCAACCATGTCACGACTTCCCCTATCGCCACCACTTCAGCCTGGTACACGCTGCAGTAGTCAGGGAGACGAACAGAAATACTAACACTGAGCTTCTCACAGAAGACTCCGGCTCCTACTTTGCCGTCTAGCTTAGAGCCGTCCGTGAAAAATGGCAGTGCCTCGTTTTCCAGTATTGATCCGTTCATCCAGGATTCCCTCGAAGAACAGATGATCCGGAAACCTTTATCGAAGCACAACTTTAGTTTAATATAATCTAGATTCACCAGTTCTTCCCTTAGTGATCTAACTATCGTCGGGTGTCCCGCCTGAAGACACTTCTACTGAGAGACATCCGAGAGCCTCGTACCCGCCTTGGCTCTTCTATTTTTTTTTTTTTTTTTTTTATTTATTTTTTTTTTCCAAAAAAAAGTTTTACAACATTAATCAATAAAGTAAATAAGTAACAATAAAAAAGAAAAATAATAAAGAAAATATTTTTCGCTACATTTAGTAACACAAAAGTATTTAAGTAGATATGCAGTAATATAATACAAACAACAACATTCAAAAATCAAATGAAATTCAATGATGACCATCATTATAGTTTGCTAAGAATTCGTTAAACAATCTCATTTTCAAATATAGTTTCAGCTGCGAAATTTTTTTATCTCTTTTATTCACTTCCAGACTATTAAATAACTTTAAACCTCTATAAAAAATACTATTTTGAGTAGTCTTAAATTTGTAATTAGGAAGGCGGTAGCTCAACGCGCTACGTGTATGTCTTTCAGTTATAGAAAAGTTAATATAAAATTCAGTGCTATATTTCATCAATCCATGTCTGATTTTATAGATTGTAATAATATATTGATAATCCACCAGTGACAAGAGAGGAAGGATTTTTTCGTTGTACAGTAACTTACTTGGAGTTAAAGCCCCAAAATTGTTAACCGCTTTTAATCCTTTATTCTGCAAAATTTGCAGATCCTTCAAATAAGAATCGCTAGATGAACCCCAAATTTGTATTATATATGTTAAATGGGAATGTATAAAGCTGTAATATAAGGTAGATTTAACATAAGCTGGAATAAATCGCCCAACTCGCCGCAAAACTCCTATGATGTGCGATATTTTCTGTTTAACACCATTTATGTGATTTATCCAAGAAAGTTGCGAATTTATTTGTAATCCGAGATAACGGGCACAATCGACACGATTAATTGTTTCATTTTTAAATTTGATTCCATCAAATAATTGTGCTGGTTTGTGTTTTAAGTAGAATACAATAAAATTCGATTTAGAAACATTCAATGCTACTTTGTTAACAACAAGCCAGTTATCAATTATTACCAGATCATTTCCCATTTCACTTTTTAATTGAGCAAGCGAATCTGTGATGTATGTAAGGGCGGCATCGTCAGCAAATAGCTGTATCTTGCCTTTCAAATTTAAGTTGAATATATCATTTATGTATATCAAGAACAGAACTGGGCCCAGTATGGACCCTTGTGGAACACCAACCGAGACATCAGTTCTCGTAGATTCGTGTATACCAATACGAACTGTTTGGCTCCTACCATTAAGGTAACTTTTTAATAAGTTGAATACATTACCCGAGATTCCAAGATCTGGCTATTTTATCTAGTAATATTGTATGATTTACACAATCGAAAGCTTTCTTGAAGTCAAGGAATAAGCATGAAGTTGCGTATTTGTTTTCCAGAGACTCATATCCCTTCTACAAGATTTAACGCAGCGGTGGTAGTGCTGTTGCGTGCCATGAAATCATACTGATTGTTATTGATTAGATAATTCAAATTAAAGTGATCTACTAGTGCTGTGTGAATTATACGCTCAAATACTTTGGAGAAAACTGGAAAATTGGAGATTGGTCGGAAATTGTTAAGTAACAGCCGATCACCAGATTTAAATATGGGCGTTACACGAGCAATTTTAAAACATTCAGGAAATACTCCTTCACTGATCCAACAATTTATGGATTTTGCTAATAGTGGAGCTACTATTGATGCCAGTTTTTTTACCAGTTGCGTTGTTACATAATCATAACCAGGAGATGAATTTGATTTCAAATTGTTTATTAAAATGTTTATATCTTCAATATTAACAGTATTAATTGTTGAAAGATGTCTTACCATATCTCGCACTGCCGGAACATTATAATTTAATGATGTTGAATTTGACACTTTTAAACCAACAGTTGCAAAATATGTATTAAACTCATTAACAATGAGTTGGGGATTGGTCATGATGGTATCATTGATTTTCAACTCCATGCATCATTCGTTAAAATCTCGTGTATTAATTTCCACATTTTTTTGGGGTTTTCCATATTGTTTTTCAGGTTATTAGTATAATATGATTTTTTAACTGTAGTTATTTGCTTTTTGAATTACTTATTAAGTATTTTAAAGTTCTCCAGAAAGAATTTGTTTAATGGATATGCTTTGTGCAATTTGTAATATTTATCGCGAAGTTTCGCTTGCTTTAAGCGACGGGAATTAAACCAAGGTTTTTTGTAATCCGACGTCTTAGCTTTCGTAACGTGAATTACTGTATTCTTCTTAATTATTGCAGTGACATCATGATAGAATGTCATAAAATCAGTAGCGGATGACGATGAATATTTATCTATGACCGTGGTCAGCACTTTGTTGTAATTAATGGTTTTTCTTTCTTGTATTGAACTATTCGAGCCCTTCTGTAACAAAAATTTAACGAACAAAAATCGGTGATCACTTAAGCTCGTGTCCCCATAAAAGATATAAAATTTATGTTTTTGGTTAGCTAATACATGATCTAATATAGATCGTGTAATTAAAGTTCGATTGGAATAAGGTGGAGCATAACCTCTAAAGCGCGTGTAGCTGTTTTCCTAAGCGCCCCGCTTATAAGCATACAGGCCGTTCTTTGCACCTTCTCAATCATCTTCCTATATGTTACCTACGAGCTGGCCACCAAACGCCCACCCCGTACATCAGCACAGGTCTTACCACTGCCGTATAGAGCCAGTGTACCAGCTCTGGTTTCAGACCCCATCTCTTCCTTATGGCTTTCCTATACGAGTAAATAGCTACATTAGCCTTATTTACTCTTTCCACAATGTTAGGCTTCCAGCTGAGCTTACTGCCTTATTTACTCTTTCCACAATGTTAGGCTTCCAGCTGAGCTTACTGTCCAATATTATGACCAAAAATCTTGCTCTGTCAGCAAAAGCCAGTCTAATTCCGTTCACAGTAGGGGGCTAACTACCGGAATTTTATATTTCTTAGTAAATAGTACTAGGTCCGTCTTGGAAAGGTTAATCCCTAATCCGCATTTGTCGGTCCATTTCGTAACGATCAGGAGTGCATTCTGCATAACATCCCTAATCGTATCCAGATATTTGCCTAAGACACTACATCATCTGCATACGCTACAACCCCCATCCCATCTTTCTCCAGCTCCAACAGTAATCCATTCACCACTGCACTCCAAAGAAAGGGAAACATTACTCCTCCCTGCGGAGTTCCTCTAACCACCCGCCTTCTAATGGTGGACTCCCCCAGTTCCGGGGTAATAATCCTGCTTACCAGCATCTGATTTATCAACCTACTTATAGGGTAATCCACCATCAAAAATGACAATCCTTCCATGATCGCCTCCGTTTTTACATTATTAAAGGCACCCTTAATGTCGAGAAATACTACCATATAAAACTCTTGCGAGTAAATTGACTTCTCAATCATACGTACTAGATCGTGCAGAGCTGTCCCATCCACCGACTTCCCCTTACAGTACACATGCTGCGACATTGCCCAATTCCTTGGCTCAACTTTTGTTCGAATAAGTACATCTATCAACCTTTCCAAGATTTTCAACAGAAAAGGTGATAGAGTTATAGGCCTCAGGTCTTTTGGATAAGCCTGTGAGCTCTTTAAAACCACTCTGTCCTCCGTCCATTTCCTGGGAATACGATCGGAGCCCGCCGATTTACACGGTTTAAAACTGTTCAGTACCAACAGGATGCCTGTCCACGATGCCATCCACATTTGTTAAAGGAATTCTTCGATGAGCTACAGCTCCATCGAGCCATCAACGCTTCCCGGAAAATGGGTCTCAATGATAAGCTCCAATAATTCCGCACTTGAAGCTGTCCATAACCCGTCCGGTTTAATTAAAAAACTGTAGGACTGGTTGGGTTAGTAGATAGAATTTTTCTAAGGCGAGAAGTCTAAGAGACCTCCTCCATTCTACAACAGAAAAGTCTCCAAGACCACTTTTGTGTCCTCCTCAACTCTTTTTTGTACTTTCTTAGGTCCCCCTTATAGGAGTCCCAATCCCGATTTCCCCTTGTGTTCTTAGCCTTATTAAAGACTGTCCTACACGCGTTTTGATAGGTTCCCAACTCCGTGGTCCACCATGTCGGTTTCTGCCTGATAAAGTTAGTTTGTTGGCAAACTGAATCAAAACTTTCATCAAATTTACTTCCTTTTTTTTGAGTGTGAATAAACGAGATATGAATTTTTTAACACAATGTGCGGGGGGAGTAAAATCAGCCAATTTTCATATCAAGCAAATAAATGGACAAACTTCAATACAAATATTACTCCAAGGTACTTGAATTTGTCCACTCGCTCTATGGTGCAATTTGCTACTTGAAATGGTGGTAAATCAATGTGTCTATATATTTCTTTTAAATGAAGAAAATCTAAAAGTAAAATAATAGCATCCCCGCCTCTATCGTCTGCAAACATTCTAATATGACCCGTGAGTGGTAAATTGGTCATATCATTTTTTTTTTGTTACTTTTTTTTTTTTTTTTTAGCAAGAACTTTATTTACAATAAAATAATACTACAATAATTTACGCAAATTAAGAACAATAAAGGTTCAACGACACACGACATTTTCTTGAAGAACACCACGACATTTTCTTGTGTGCACCACCTAAACTGGAGCTTTTTATACCATTTAAAATCACAAACTGCTTTCGATTATTAAGGTAGTTTGCTAAAAGTTTATATGATAGGCCACGGAAGCCCTAAATTTGTAATTCCTGAACAAGTAATCTGTGATCTATACAAGCAAAAGCTTTATGAAGATCAAGAAATACACCACATATATAGTTTCGCCTTACCAAAATTACGATAGATCAAATAAGTAATGTCTGTTAGGGCTACCCGAATTAAGAAAAGTTGAATTAAGAAAAGTGTTTTTTCTGAATTTAAATAAGTGTTTTTAATTCATTATGAAAATGATTTAAGAAAAGTTGATAGAAATGAAATAATAAAAGTTGACTTAATATGTGCACTTCTTAATTCATTTTCAAAATATTTTATGAAAAGTGAAGAAACTGAAATAAAATATGTTTTTTTTAATTATTTAGGAAATGATTTTAGAAAATTATTTAAATTTTTCCCGGAAAATTTTGAAATTTTTTCATTTTTTTTTAATTTAGTTTAAAATTATAAATATGTCATTTTGAAAATGAAATAAAATGCGTATATAAAATCGAAATAAAACGTAAAAATGTACTACAGTAAAAACCCGATTATCCGGCATACAATTATTAACCGAAACACCGGCATACAATTAACCGGAATTTTAATTTTGAGGAAGTTTTTTTTTGCATTTTTCTCTTTCATATTCATTTTGAAAGTTGCATTTGTGTCTTTTGCACATTTTTATTAATGAAAGGATTAGTCAAAAATTTTGAATGCCTTTAATTTTCAGGTTACAGTAAAAACCCGATTATCCGGCATCCAATTATCCGGAACATTAGTTAACCGGAATTTTAATTTTGAGAAAATTTGTTTTTGCTTTTTTCTCTTTCATACCCATTTTTTAATTCATTTTCAAATGTGCAATTATTTTTTGCACATTTTCTTTAATAAAAGCATTAGTTGAAAATTTTGCATAGGTTTAATTTTCATATTACAGTAAAAGCCCGATTATCCTTCATACAATTAACCGGAACACTCAGTTAACCGGGAATCTTAATTTTGACGAAGTTTTTTTGTTCTTTTCTCTTTCATATGCATTTTTAATTGATTCTCAAATTTGCAATTGTTTTTTGCACATTTTCATTAATGAAAGCATTAGTCGAAAATTTTGAATGGCTTTAATTTCAGGTTACAGTTAAAGCCCGATTATCCGGCATCCAATTATCCGGAACATTAATTAACCGAAATTTTAATTTTAAGAAATTTTTTTTTTGCTTTTTTCTTTCACACCCATTTTTTAATTCATTTTTAAATGTGCAATTATTTTTGCACATTTTCTTTAATGAACGCATTAGCTGAAAATTTTGCATAGGTATAATTTTCTTATTACAGTAAAAGTCAGGTTATCCGGCATACAATTAACCGGAACACTCAGTTATAACTTGAATTTTAATTTTGAGGAAGTTTTTTTTTGTTCTTTTCTCTTTCATATGCATTTTAATTTATTTTCAAATTTACAATTGTTTTTTGCACATTTTCATTAATGAAAGCATTAGTTGAAAATTTTAAATGGCTTTAATTTTCATATTACAATAAAAGCCCGATTAACTGGAACACTAACCGGAATTTTAATTTTTAGAATTTTTTTTTGTTTTTTTCTCTTTCACAAGGGAAATTATTTTTTTATTATTCTGGGATTCACAGAAAATACACTTCACTTTACTTTTTTTTCTGTTTTGTGCATTATTCTATTTGAATTGAATATGTAAAGTCGTATTACTGTTATAGGTTAGTGAAATATTGAATATATTATTAGATTTTGGGTACTCGTATGGATATATATACATATACATAATATGTATGTATTTATTATTTGCAATAAATTCAATGAACAGATGTATAAAAAAATGTTTTCTGGTACATAATTTGAATATAAATAAAAGAAAATCCTAAAAAATAATGAAACCAAGCGAAATTCTTGTAAAATTTCTAGTTTTAATGAAACATTAAATTATCCGGAATGCTTTCATCCCTTAGCATTCCGGATGACAGAGCTCTTAGTAAAGTATATTTTCTGTGAATTCCCGTATAATAAAAAAAATAATTTCCCTTGTGAAAGAGAATTTTCCCTTGCAAAAAAGATTCCTAAAAATTAAAATTCCGGTTAACTGAGTGTTCCGGATAATTGGATGCCGGATAATCGGGCTTCTACTGTAATATGAAATTAAAGCCATTCAAAATTTTCGACTAATCCTTTCATTAATGAAAATGTGCAAAAAACAATTGCACGTTTGAAAATGAATTAAAAAATGCATATGAAAGACAAAAGAAAGGGAGAAAAGCAAAAAAATTCCTAAAAATAAAAGTCCAGTTATAACTGAGTGTTCCGATTAATTGTATGCCGGATAATCGGGCTTTTACTGTAATACGAAATTAAAGCCATTCCAAATTTTCAACTAATACTTTCATTAATGAAAATGTGCAAAAAACCATTGCACATTTGAAAATGAAATAAAAAATGCATATGAAAGACAAAAGAAAGGGAGAAAAGCAAAAAAATTCCTAAAAATAAAACTCCAGTTATAACTGAGTGCTCCGATTAATTGTATGCCTTATAATCGGGCTTTTACTGTAACATGAAATTAAAGCGATTCAAAATTTTCAACTAATCCTTTCATTAATGAAAATGTGCAAAAAACAATTGCACATTTGAAAATGAAACAAAAAATGCATATGAAAGACAAAAGAAAGGGAGAAAAGCAAAAAAATTCCTAAAAATAAAACTCCAGTTATAACTGAGTGTTCCGATTAATTGTATGCCTTATAATCGGGCTTTTACTGTAATATGAAATTAAAGCCATTCAAAATTTTCAACTAATCCTTTCATTAATGAAAATGTGCAAAAAACAATTGCACATTTGAAAATGAAACATAAAATGCATATGAAAGACAAAAGAAAGGGAGAAAAGCAAAAAAATTCCTAGAAATAAAACTCCAGTTATAACTGAGTGTTCCGATTAATTGTATGCCGGATAATCGAGCTTTTACTGTAATATGAAATTAAAGCCATTCAAAATTTTCAACTAATCCTTTCATTAATGAAAATGTGCAAAAAACAATTGCACATTCCGAAATGAAATAAAAAATGCATACGAAAGACAAAAGAAAGAGAGAAAAGCAAAAAAATTCCTAAAAATTAAAACTCCAGTTATAACTGAGTGTTCCGATTAATTGTATACCGGATAAACGGGCTTTTACTGTAATATGAAATTAAATAGCCATTCAAAATTTTCAACTAATCCTTTCATTAATGAAAATGTGCAAAAAACAATTGCACATTTGAAAATGAAGTAAAAAATGCATATGAAAGACAAAAGAAAGGGAGAAAAGCAAAAAAATTCCTAAAAATAAAACTCCAGTTATAACTGAGTGTTCCGATTAATTGTATGCCGGATAATCGGGCTTTTACTGTAATATGAAATTAAAGCCATTCAAAATTTTCAACTAATCCTTTCATTAATGAAAATGTGCAAAAAACAATTGCACATTTCGAAATGAAATAAAAAATGCATACGAAAGGCAAAAGAAAGAGAGAAAAGCACAAAAAAATCCTAAAAATTAAAACTCCAGTTATAACTGAGTGCTCCGATTAATTGTATACCGGATAAACGGGCTTTTACTGTAATATGAAATTAAAGCCATTCAAAATTTTCAACTAATCCTTTCATTAATGAAAATGTGCAAAAAACAATTGCACATTTGAAAATGAAATAAAAAATGCATATGAAAGACAAAAGAAAGAGAGAAAAGCAAAAAAATTCCAAAAAATAAAACTCCAGTTATAACTGAGTGTTCCGATTAATTGTATGCCGGATAATCGGGCTTTTACTGTAATATGAAATTAAATAGCCATTCAAAATTTTCAACTAATCCTTTCATTAATAAAATGTGTAAAAACGCAAATTTCTAAATGAATTCAAAAATGTATATTTTAATTCTCAATTAATACACAAATAATAATTCACAAATGAAATTTATCTATTTAAATTTTTATGTTTCTTATCTTTCTCTACAATACAACAAAATCCTTTACTGTAAGAAAAACATTTTCTTAAAAACATTAAATTTGGCATGCATTTCTTTGTTATTAAAAACAAATGTAAATTTTATGTTTATAATGTGAAATAAAATACATCCAAACCTTTTTTTACACGGCGATACGTGCTAACCGTTTAAAAAAATCAACATTCATATTTAGAAACACCACTTTTTTAATTCTCTTTTCTTAATTCATCTTTTCTTAATTTATTGAGCGTGACGAAACCATTATTATTAATAAAAATAAATAAAACAAAAAAAATATGAAAAAATAAAAAAATAAAAATTTCCCAGAAAATCAAAAATTTGCATTTAAAAATTTTAAAAGTGTATACTCCTTACATGATTTTATCGATGTATATACGTAAAGTAAACTTTAGCCTAATAATCTTCCATTCATTTTGAAAATGAATTAAGAAAAGTGGGCAAAGCATGAAGTAAAATAAACGTATTTTAAATCAATTTGAAAATGAATTAAGATAAATTTTCTAAAAAATGAAATAAGATGTGCATTTTTTAATTAATTTTGAATTGAGGTTTTTTTTGTTGTAAATACTTTTTTAAATTCAGGAAATTTGTTCAAAATACGAATTAAAATTAGTGGAAATTTTTCATACAAATACCACTTTTTTTAATTCACTTTTCTTAATTCAACTTTTCTTAATTCGGGTAGCCGTCTGTTAGAGCCAAATCTGTACCAAAACCTTGTCAAAATCCATACTGAAGAGAATAGAAAAAATTAGATTTATTTAGAAAATCGATCATCTGGTTAGCAATAATTTTTTCTAAAATTTGTCAAATACCGAGAAAAATGAAATTGGACGATAATTATTAACTACTTTGGAAATGCCAGACTTAAAGATTGGTGTCCACGCTAAACCACGCTAAATAGATTAGCTAGTAATTGTGAAAAAATGGCGAATTACGAATGTCATCATAACCACCACCTTTTGTATTACTGAGAGTTAAAATTAACTTCGATATTTCGCTGCAGGAAGTGGGCGAAAAGAAACATGAATTTATGCTAGGCGCCATATTATGAAATTTATTTAATTCATCTGAGCCTGGGCTAGACTTATTTGCTGGTATAGAAGAATCAACAAAGATAATAAAATTGTGATTGAATATATTAACAATAGCAATAAGATCATTATTAGAGTTATTTTCAATGAAATGATTTAACTGTTGCCAGATTTCTTTTTCGCCCAAATTATTAAATAAATTATCAATCTATTTTTTAAAATATCCAGTGAGCCTTTGGTGATATTTTGACATTTATTAGGATTAAGAACCAAGAAAAAGTTTTATTCTTTACCATATTATTGCGTGGTATAAAGTTGAACATTTTATAGTGGGTACATTAATATTCTGAACGCTCTTATTGGTTTGATTTAAAAATTTAGCTGTATATAAGTTATAATTTTTAACGCAGTATTTTGTAAAGTTTATTGAAATTGTACTAAAACAGATAAAATGCGCACTTTCAGGTACCCTATCATGATTAGTAAAAAATCATCGCCAATTTGATTTGAAAATTTCATAGTGCTAAACATTTTCATAACGTTGGCTGTAATTTTACTCAACATGTTCCCAACTGTTGGGAGTCCTGAAAGCTCCCAGTGATTCCGAGTCACTCAATTTTCCGAGCATTATAACATACATTAAGTAAATATGTTACGGTTAAAGGAACTACTTGTTCTGGTTTTTCTACTTACTCAATAGAAATTGTATTGGTGAACGAACAAGACGAGAATTGTCATGAACACGCAGCTAATTATCGTACCTCATTTCAAAATTATATCATACTACGACTATTCAGGTGAAGGGATCAGCAAACATATCGGTAGTAAAGGCCCAATTTACAATCGATCCTGCAGACGATTTAAAAACATTTTAATTTCCCAATTTTACGATTTCGCACTTTAACCGCTTTAGTGAAGCACATAAATGTGCTTCACTACCATATAAAAAATGGGTTCAAATTTTTAAATGTGAGGAAAAAATGAGTTCTCTCTTGAAACCATTTCCATTAACATAGAAATCATATAATTTTGATGATAGCTAACAGAAAAGATAATTTTCGACGTCGTCTATATTTTCTACATTGTCGATGCCATTTTTTGTTTTTCTAAATATTTTGTCTACACGTTTAGAATATAAATTATCTACGTGGTGTAGACAATACGGCACAACAATGCGTGTCACCAAGCAAGACCACGGCAAACATTTCAATGACATTAATTTATATTCCAAAATTTATGCAACCAATATTTTTTTCAAGCAACAAAAAATGGAGTAACAAAACTTGGTTTAGTTACATTTAAAAATTGAGTGTTTTTATTGAAAGACTAAATAAAATTATTGTATAGTGGAATTTTAAGTGGATAACATGTACAAACAAACATTATGGAGAACGAAAAAAATTGGGTATAAGTATCGGCTAACCAATAAGAAATTTTTCTTTGTTTTTAGAAGAAAATTTAGACTTGGCTCATGTAAGGTAAATAAATCCATTTATAGATACTAACAAGTAATGGTTTTATGTTGCTTGTACATATGGAAGAATAGATAGTAACAGAGACATGAGAGAGCAGTGGAATGAGGTGGCCGAGTTGTTGAATGCTGCAGGAGGAGTGTTTATCGGGATTTGGAACGATGGAAAAAAGTTGTGTCGATTTGAGGTTAGTTAAATTTTTACAGCATTTACAGTCTCCAGTTTGAGACATAATCTTTTATTTTTCTGTATCAAATGGTTTAGAAGAATAAAACTTCTTTTTCTATCCATTCTTTATTTTAATTTTATAAAAATACTTTAAACAAGTTCTGCAAGTTAATTTATTTAAATGTACTATTGAACGTTTTATGTTTTGATCTATCTGTGAAAATAAGTATAGTAAATCATTTCGAATGGGTTTCACACCACTTGTTAAAGGTGGCGGCGAAAAAGTATGTCTACACAAATAACTTTCAAATAACAATACGTTTCGAAAAGGGACTTAGGCCTTTTTCCAATTACCGACTTATTTGTGGACACCGACTTATTCAAATAAGTCACCTCGCGAGGAGTATGTCTACAGAGAAATGTCTCCAAAAATGTGTCTTGACGAAATATAATACATGCAGTTTTTTTTAAATCTAGTAGTAACGACCAATATGTAAAAAAAATTTTTCTTCCATATAATACAAATTGCATTTTGTTTTTTTTGTTATTACGTCACAAATAAGTCGGTACAATGAATTGGAACAAATTAACTGACTTATTCAAGATGGCGTCAAATAAGTCAATAAGTCGGTCATTGGAAAAGGGCCTAGGGTGTTTTCCAAACACTGCCTTACGGACTTATCGACTTATTTGACGCCATTTTGAATAAGTCGGTCAAGTCATTCCAATTCATTGTACAGACTTGTGACGTAATAACACAAAACAAAACGCAATTTCTATTATATGGAAGAAAACAAATTTATTGACATGTTTGTCGATATCACTAGATTGGAAAATAAAAACTGCATTTATTACATTTAGTCAAGACACAATTTTGGAGAAACTTCTGTCTCGCAAGGTGTTTTATTTGAATAAGTTGGTGTCCACAAATAAGTTATTGTTTAGGAAACAGCCTAATGCTCTTTCCCAATTACCTTCCCAAGTAAGCTCGAGAGGTAACTTATTTGAATAAGTATACGTTTACATAGAAATATCTCCAAAATTTTGACTTAGCTAAATGTAATATATGCAGTTTTTATTTTCCAATTTAGTGACACTGACCGTCGCTCATTTGCTGCAACAGTTACACAACTTAAAATCCACTCATTTCTAAGAAATTCGAATCAAATAATTCGCAAAAGTTCATATTTTCATTAATTTGTATCAAAACATACTCTCTTGTGTAGTTATTTCTAGCAAATTATAGGTAAAATTCCGTATAAAAAATAACCCATTTCGCGAAGCAAATTAACATTTTAATATATTGAAAATTATTCCAAGAAAATTAGCAAAATATTAAAGAATTATACAAATTAAGATCCGATTTAGGATGTAGGAAATAGGAATAGAAAAAAAAGTATTTTACTAATTAGAATGTATTTTTATTTACTTTCCAAAAACGCCGTTTTACATACCATTTTGAGTGTTATTTTG
This sequence comes from Nephrotoma flavescens, assembly GCA_932526605.1. Taxonomy (NCBI): domain Eukaryota; kingdom Metazoa; phylum Arthropoda; class Insecta; order Diptera; family Tipulidae; genus Nephrotoma; species Nephrotoma flavescens. The sequence goes on along the minus strand of OW052221.1, from coordinate 137,988,732 downwards.
AAATCGCTCTACTAAAAAATTAAAAATTTTTAGTTGTGTCACTCTTGCAGCTAATGGGCGATACAAGTCGGATACTATAGAGAGTGCAAATTCGATAGTGCATTACATCATTTATTTATGACGGTTTGCGTGATGAACACACAATATTCAACTTCACTGCTCGTCAAAAAATTCCGGACAAAAGAGCGCTTGAAAAATCAAATGATTTGTGTTTTCACAGATTAGCTTTTGTACTGAACTTAAACTCGCTCGCTCATTTGTGAACTTGTGCTAAAAAAATTGCTTATTATGATTTACCCGTTAAGCACATTATATTTTGTCTGTAATTTCCCGACTCACAGCAGAGTTACATAAACTCTAACTGCGACATAAATTACAGTTTTCTGTACATCACATATGGATACAATAACAAACGATAAATTATCTCCTTGCAAAAATATCGTCAGAATTTAATAATTTATGAATTTTCTAATACAACCAACTTGCTTACAATTCAGTATACTACATCCAGTAAACAACAACAAATACACCATAAGAAGACTATCCTTTCGTATTAGAAAAACGAACGGAATAAAAAATCTCTCTCAGAAGATGATTAATGGTCAAAACTATTATATCCAAAGTAATAATAATAATCTTAATAGTTTCTACTGTCATGTTGATTTTATTTAATATTTCTAAGACTAATTTTCCTAATGGATTTTGGGATCTTAGATAATAAATTTCCGTTTTTATTGAAAATTAATTTTTCCTTATAGAAAAATTAAGAAAAATATTAATTAAAAAATACAGTACATAAATCATTGTAACAGGATAATAATAACAAATAGAAAAAGGGATATAAATCACTAAAATGTTACATTTTAATTTTTATATATCGGGGAAAACCACTGGCAAACTTTTAGTTTGGTTTTGGTTTTGTGGTGGTCGACAAGGATGTTGTATTTACAAAATTATTTATAAAGCGAGGATATTCAATGTTTAATTGTAATTTATTGGCTAACTGTAGAGTGTTTTTGTTCATTTTTTGTGCTGTGACATGTTGGCAGGTGGTCTAAAATTTATATGTATATAGGACAGATATTTACATGTTCATTAATACTGGTTTTTATTTATTTGATCCTCACCAAATGCAAAACAGTCTGATTTATTTATAAACTGGACATATTTAATTCAAAATTAACAAGGGTTGCAAATATTCCAATGTATTGAGATTTAATTTGGTTTCATTTTACACAATTAAATTCACACATAAATTAATCAAATGTGACAAATATTGGAAAAATTTTTTATGCAAAAAACAAACGTCTAGGTACCCCAACTGAGTTAAAAAGCACAGGTTTCATAACATGTTTGTTACACCTTGCGCGTATATCATTCTTCAAAATCCATTAGTACAAAACAATGTGAGTTCAAACATTTCCTCTTGAACTTACGACCGAGTAACACATTTTCAATTAATTTTTACGCCTACACTTTTATACCACTCAAAAATTCTTAATAATTTTCCATTAGTCGTTATCGCGTAATAATAAAATGCGTAGGTATATTAGCAACTAGATTGGATACTTAAAAAATTACGTACCCATTATAGGCAGAATTCAATTTTCATTTGCAGGAGCAAAATAATGAAAACATCAATTACATTTAACTCATCCAGACTAAATATGTTAAACCTTCATTCAATTATTTAATGGAAATTAAGCAAATAACACAAAAGCAGAACTTAGTTGTGTATTGAACCGAGAGCATATCGGAAAACTCATACATCCATCAAACCATTTTCATTATTATATCAACAAATTTCCAGATTTTTTTTTATTTTCGTTTTTAATTTCTTCCTGATGGATACAATTTTACAATCCATATCATATGGATAATAAAATAATAGCAGGAAAAATACATGTACGCTGTTGTTAAATTGATCGATTGTGTAGCAGGGTAGCTTGGAATGGAAAATGGATTTCCTTTCAATTGAATTAAATGAAAATGTTTTTATTTGTTGTTGTACGTGAATTTATTGTTTTAATTGCCATTAGTCAATATGCATAGATCGCTGCTAATGAAACTTTTATATTCCTAGATTTTCCTACAAATCCAATAATGGTAATAAAAGTTTTGTTTAAAATATTGTGGTAAAGGTTTTATCTATGTCTATCAATTGAAAATAGATTGCCGTTATTGATTTTAACTAATATTATTATTTAGTAAAATACATTTGCTGGATGTTTAATTTGATCAGATCAATCTGTTAAGCGCTGGTAGTTCAGAAGCTACCTCGCTTATATTAATTTCTCTTTTGGGATAGTGCCATCTAATGTCAATAACATTTATTAAAATTACTTAATACCAGATAATTGTTCGACATAAAACTAAATTATTTATATCAATTTAATAATTATTATTAATTATTTATAATTACCAATAAAAGTGGCTGGGTGTAGTTTAAAATACAAATTGAGAGGAAATGCACAGCTCATTACAATATAAACGAATATTCGGCAGCCATATCGCAATTAATACGTACCTGCGAAATAGTTAGTTCTAACAACAGAATATAAGGTAATACGAGTACCAACATTTTTATAACTAACATTCTCTGCTCAAATATTGATTTTTTTATCAATTATGAATGGTTATTAAATTATAAATGATTTGAAATTTAAATTTGATAAAAACATTGCCCAGTTTCGCTGCAATCGATGATCAAACTTTTGGCCAACTTCCTGCTACAAATTGAAATCCGCACTGTCTATAACAAATTTGCGCATAATTTCATTATCAACATGATATTCATAAGAAATGAATTTAAGGCGAATGAAAATTTTTTGGTTTTCTTAAAATTTAGCAAGACTTTTTTTCTTACCTGTTGCCGTTTTTTCAGGCGAAAAAATCCAAAAAAATATCAGTGCTCAAATGTTAAAAATGTTGATCAATTATGAAAGGAAATTAAAACGATGCCCAGTATCGCTGTCATCAATAATCAAACTGTTGTGTAATTTCCAGCATCAAATTGAAATCCGCGATTTCTATAACCACTTTGCCCATACTTTCTTCTTCAACATGAGATTCTAAGCAACGGCGATCAAATCCAATGAATTTCAAGCGAAAAAAAATTCTTGGTTTTCTTCCAATTTCTTAAGGCTCCTTGCCGTTTTTCCAGGTTGGTTATTAAGTTTTAAATAAATCAACGTTCATATTTCATTACAACATTGCCCTGTTTCGCGGTAGTCAACGTGTTCAAACTTATGAACAATTTTGAGATTCAAATCGAAACCCGCTCTTTCTATAACTGATTGGCTAATAATGTCTTTTTCAACATGACATTCTAAGCAACAGTGATCAAATCGAATAAATTTTGGTCGAATAAAAATTCTTGGCATTCTTCATATTTTTTTACCGAGTTCCTTCCCCTTGCCGTTTTTCTGACGAAAAATAATCAATATATTGGTGGTCAAGTTAAAAATTTTGAACAATTTTGAAAGATTACTCAATCCAATTTTCGAGCAATTTTGAGCTTCAAATCAAAATTCGAGCTTTCTATAACCAATTGGCCCATAATTTTTGCTTCAACGCAACATTCTAAGCAACGATGGTAAATCCAATTAATGTAATTCAATTAATTTTCGTTTTCTTCTTTAGCACCTTTCCTGAGATCAAACTTTAGAGCAATTTCGAGCAGGAATTAGCATCAAATCGAAATCCGCGTTTTCTGTAACCAATTTGCCCATAGTTTCTTCTTCAACATGACATTTAAACAATGGTAACTAGTACGAGTAGCAGTGGTAACTAGTCACCATTATTTAGAATGAAGAAGAAACTACGGGTAAAATGGTTACAGAAGGAACGGATTCGATTCGATTTCATGGTAATTCTTCCTCAAAATTGCTCTAAAGTTTGATCTCAGGCAAGGTGCCAAATTTGAAGAAAAACGAAAATTTATGTTCGCCATCGAATTTGAGGTGAATAATTCTTGGTTTTCTTACCAACCTGGAAAAACACCATACAAATTGCACGCGCCAAATTTCAAATGTTGAAGTTCGAAAACCCCTCTACCTCAAGATTTGTGGTCGCGTGTATAATAATTGGCATTAACAAATAACGTTTAAACCGAGTTTTTAATTTAATAAAGTATTTGAAGGTATCATAATAAGGCTCTTGAGTTTTTGGTTTAAAGTCACGATTCTGTTGGTTGTTTTTTATAAATTGCGTTATTATTACGAGTATAAAGTAGTTTAGCGTGCGCAAAACTATTATTTCCGAACAATTAGGATACGCATCCTAGCATTTAAAAATTGCATTCGATTTTAAAACTAATTTATTCGCGATCCATGATAAAATAGTGAAAATTTAGTGTTTGAAGTTTAGTGAAAGTAAGGCATAGTTTAATGAATTTGCTTGTTGGGAATACGGATGCTTCAAGAGTGGTAACGTGTTCAAAATTCATTTGATTAATTTACAAATATAAAGCGCTTAATTTACATATTTCTCATCTCGACTGTGAAGATGTATCGTCATTAAAAGGATTGAAGGCAAATTTTTTCGCGATTATAACCTAATTGAGCGGGTTAATAAGAAAGCGTAGCATACAGCACAAATCGGACATAACAGTTAATACATAAGAAGCACCTCTAGCATAGTCATCTATTAAGCTGCCTTCTAAGATTTATATTGTACTACGCTACTAGAGAAGGACCAACTCACATCAAGAGCCTTTTACGAGGCGAGGCAGCGTCACTATTGAGTCACTTCAGTGTTACGGAGGTGAACTATTTCGAAGCCTTGCACAAGCTAACTCTGCAAAAGTGGTATGGTATAATCAAAAGCGTCACACAGAAAACGTGTTCTTAAGAATTTCCTAACAATTTGAGATCTATGGGATACATCAGACTTAATGTTCTCGGCCTAAAGTGGAACATGCCTGATCCATATAATGAAGAATAAAATAGATCCCGAGTCTAAAGGAATTTGCTGATTTTTTGAGAAAAAAGACTTATGCATTGTAGTCAGTTAGCAGAAGGGCAGTGAGGTTGAGTAATGTTCAATTTACAATTCTGATGAAAATCTTTGGATACTGGCAAGCGATGCGAATTAATACGTAAAGAAGACCTAGCGCGTTCACGGGCGGCTTCTTTCAGCTCTATCGCTATGCAAGAAAATTTGGTTTGGAGGTGAACAGAAGCAATACTCCGGAGTATCTCAATGGTAAATCTTGGAATCGGCGACATTAAGTTTGATAGCGATGTATTCTTTAAATATCTAGGGTCAGTAATAACATCGTTAAACGATATGCAGGCAGGAAATAAATGCCCGAATTTCTGCCGAATACCCAGCCAACGCTATTGCGGTCTAAACATGTATTGCAATCGTGCAAGCTTCCATTTCATAAACCACTCAAAAGAACCTAAGCTGGATTTTGGAAGAATGAGCTGTAGGATCACTACATCTAATCACTGCAAAATGTTATCTACATTTGAACAGAAGGCCATTCGTCTCTTAGGTCATATTAAAGTTGTGCAAAATGAATATCGGACGCGAATGACCTACATGTGATTGCCTCAGATATATTTATTTTTAAGTTTGAAATTAAATAGGCACAACTATAGTGAGATTGTTGAACTAAATCGCCAATGGTTTCTAGTATTCGACCTGTAGTATTTCTCCGGAAAAGTAATTTTTGTACTGTCTCGTGCTTGTTAAAATCAATAGCAAACAACTCAAATTCAAGTTCATTAATACAATTTTAAATTTTAATAAGTTTTAAACATATTGTAAATGTTATTTAAATTAAAAAATTGTGTAACAGAAAAGATATTTTTGTGGCATGGTTCGTTTCTTCTTCAACTTTTGGTCCAACATTAACGTTAGCCGAAAATTTCCACCCGCAAAGTTTCGATAATGTAGATCTAAACTAATCAACCGAAAATGACAGCCGATATTTGTAGATAAGAAATATCCACCAAAAAATCCAGCCGAAAAATTTTGTTGATTCTAAAAATCAACTAAAAATATTCCCATGAGATTTTTTCATTCAAACAACTACAACTAAAATACCAAACCAAATTTTTGTGAGTACTTTATTAAATGTTTGTGGGAGATCCGAGAAAACCCATTCGCACACACAAAATTTGAAAACTACTAAAAATTGATCGCTTAAATTGTCATGGCATAAAAATTCAAATAAAAGGTCTTAGTGATAGTTACTCCTAGAAAACAAACTCAGTGCAATTTTCATTTGAAAAGTCCGGGAAACTCGTTTAAATATATCACACACTAACAATTTGAAAATTTCTAACAACGACCGTTTATCGTGTTATTATACTGAGCAAGTCCAATACCTTTCATCTGAGTTTAATTTTCAGAAATTTTAAAGATTATGATAAATTCAAACGAGTTTCCCAAGCTTTCCACCTAAAAAGCGACCTACAATTTGTTCCAGACATAACCATCACCAAAATTTCTCGTTTAAATCATTCTCCAGTCATGACATTTAAACGTACAATTTTAAGAAATTTTTAAATTTTGTATGTACGATGTATTGAATCGACCTTTCTGGGCTTTGCACAAAAAAAGTTGCCTTAGATTTTTTCTAGAGGTAACTATCACAAACACCTTTCATTTGAATCATTTTACAGCCATGACAGTATAAACGTTTATTTTCAGAAAGTGTCAAATTGTGTATAAGTATTATAAATTCAAACGAGTTTCCTCAGGCTTTCTACTTAAAAAGTGACCTGAACTATTTTCAAATAGAAAAATATCAACTAGCTCTTCGTTTGAACTACTCTCCAGCAACGTTTAATTTTAGGAAATTTTAAAATTTTGTATGTATGATGAGACCTGAATTTTTTTTCCAGAGATATCTATCACTAAGACCTTTTATTTGTATAATTGTAAAGCCATAGCCATTTTGTAACTATCATCAAAATATTTCTTTTGAGCTAATTTCCATCCATGACACTTTAAAGGTTAAATCTTTAGAAATTTTGTATGTATGGTGTATTCAAACGAGTTTTCCAGGTTTTCCACACGAAAAGTAACCTAAAATTTTTTCCAGAACCATCACCTAGACCTTTTATTTGAATTACTTTCCAGCCGTGTTTTCCAGCCCTTTCAATGTTTATTTTTTAGAAGTGTTCAAATTTTGTATGTATGATATATTCATGCGAGTTTTCGCAAACTTTTTCATAAAAATAATCTGAAATTTTCCACATGAAATTTTTTCCAGAGACCATTATCACTAAGACCTTTTAATTGAACTACTTTTTACCCATGACACATTAAACTTTTATTTTAAAATTTTTTCAAGGTATTTACAAAATAAACATTACTGATTTTAAAAAAATCATTTTCTAGCACCACAATTGTTTATCTGTTTTATCGACATTCTTCGGCTGGCTATTTCTGCGAATCTGCATTATCAAAATTCATCGATATTGAATCTGGATTACCGACATTTATCGACTACCAATTTTTTTGTTGTTACAGCCGAATCTGCATTATTCAAAATTGTTTGCTTAAAGCGTTTCGGCTAACTATAATACTTTTATTTTACGCTAAATATAGAAAAGCCCTAACAATGAATATGAGCAACCAATATTTTTGTAAAATATTTGATACGTTTTTCTAGAATCAAATGTGTCCTCTTGTCCTCGATACTCGACAGTTAGAAATTAGTCACACAACGCTGAAAATACAATATTAATAAAATGAGAGTCTCGAAGAATAAAACAAAATTTAATGGAATAACGATAATTTTGATCTCTACCGTTTAGAAAAAAATCTTACATAGGGCCCACAGTCTCGTCAATACAACACTGGGCATATTTCGAAATTGTAAATGTCAACCTCAATTTATCAGCAGCTCAATTTATTAAATTCTTAAAATGTTCAGGTGGAAGTGTTTTACCAGTTAAACGAATATTTCTCAATTCGAGCTGTATCATCGAGCCCCAAAACCAATGCAAGTGCAAATCAGCAAAACCGCTATCTTTCAATAGGATCTCCCCTAAACCGGTACACGTCAAAATCAAATAAGCGTTAAAAGAAATTATAATTATAATTGGAAGACAACAAAAACAGTTATATTATACGAACTGCATAAAAAATGCATTTGCCGTAAATAACCAAAAACAACTACAAAACAGTGAAATGCGAATTGAAATGCATAAAATTCAATGTTTTGGACAGTCACATCGACATTTTATATAAGTACATTACATTAAACAGTTTTGTTATCAAACAATGATGGTGGTACACAGAGTAGATTATAATAATGACCATAATAAAAAATAGTAATAATAATTTTGATGGAAAATATTATTATTATTGGTGTACAAAAACAGACACGGTTGAGGATGAGTTAAATGTCATACAATTAATTATAATTAATATTTTTTTTTGCAATATGCAAATTTGTATCCCTTTTTTTGAAAAATTATTTTGAAATGTCATTTCTTTGTTTGCTCGAAAAAATTTTCATTAAATTGAAATGGAAAAATTGGAAAATGGTAAAAAAAAGGATTTCCTATTGTTAAATGTATTTTATGTATGTATGATGTTTTTTTTGAAAATGGATGGTCATTTATAATTCTTATGGATGCATAAAATTTTATTGAAATGGAAAAATATTTGAAGTAATTTGTTTCATGTCAGATCTTGATAAAACAGATATGATAACATTAGTTTTTTGTAAGGGACATACATAAATAAATTGGAATTGGGTTCTATTCCCTGTGGTTTATTGTCGGCATCCCCAAGATTTAATGCCCCCAGTGATTTAATTTCCTTAAAATAGATTAACTTAAATAAATTTTATACATAAACAATTTTAAATGTTTTATGGCCTTGTAACGCAACAGAAGTGGTGTAAAAAAATCAAGCGCATAGCACAGCCTAACATTATATCAATTGATTTTGTTTTTATTTGTTGTGATCGGATCCACTTTAATGAAACAAACTATTTATTGACAACCAAAGTGGTTATACATTATTTTTTGGACAACCATTTTGTTTGTCAATAAATAATTTGTTTCATTAAAGTGGAGCCGATCACAACAAATAAAAACAAAATCAATCATATTATCATGGATCAACAAAAAACATTAAATATTATATGAATTAATTTATAAAAGCCACATGTTATTATTTTATATATGACAGCCCAAACTAGCTCAAACAATGTCGTACTAATAGTGTAAAGGCGGTGATACATGTATACAGATTTTGCCTTTAAGGCAAAAAAATTTGCCTTATACAAAATTGAGAAATATTCAATTTAAAATTTTTGCCTATAAGGCGATTCAAGATGGCCGACTTTTAACCAATCAATGCGCATAATTTTTATGCCTTAAAGGCAAAATCTGTACATGTATCACCGCCTTAATGCTACACAGTTGTCATGGAAATTTCGACATCATACGCGTTCCAATATACTTAGTACTTCGTAAGATAGGCACACGAAAAAAATAAATGATGCGAGAAATTCCATGAAATTATATTTTGTAAAATAAACATACATATTTAATATTCCAAAATTTATTGCTTTATGCAAACAAAAGTTTTTCATCGAAAACTAAATACGATTCCTTAACAAAAAATATATATTTATTAGGCATTACGAAATATTGGAATAAGTTGGTATATGTAAAAATAATGGGCATTGTGAAAAAAGTGGACATTCATAAAAGTACTTTCTTTCATAAAGATGTAATCAAAAAAGAATAAAGTTAATAGTTAATAAGAAGATAGTGAGTGGTGACGAACTTAGAAAGGAAGTTTGATAGTGCAATAAACTGATAAACTAAAAATTGTATTGATTATTTGAAGATAAAATAAAAACAAATAAAGGGACTGTACATGATACAATAACCCTCTTCACAATAGTTTGACAGACCACGCAAACATCTCACGCCGTACAAATAAAAATCGTAATTACAGAAGTCTATTTTTAAGTTACTGATTTCGGTTTTCTGATTTTTAAACTCGGTCTCACACTATTCTGGTAATTCTCCAGGAATAGGGAACTAGGGAAAGAATTTATATGTAATTTCTGTTCAAATATTTTTTTTTTCGGAATACTGAGTAGAAAAGTTTGATGTAAATATTTATAAATTGAGAATAATTTTTCCATATGTAAATTGGCAGGGAAAATTATTCCAAATTTAATTTTGTTTTCAAAAATTTTAACACTAGCTTTTTACCTCAGTATGCCGGAAAACAAATATTTGACCAGAAATCACATATAAATTCTCTCCCCAGTTCCCTATTCCCGGGGAATTACCAGAATAGTGCCACTGTAAGACCAAATTATTGAAATCCTGATAGAAATGATGGAAATCGACTCTGGTTTAAAACCACTTTTGAAAGTTCTTGATCCCAAAATTACAAAAAAAATTGTTCGTCGGTCTGGATGGCAACTTCTTACATTTTAAATTCGGATAATTGTAAAGATTTTGGGATATCGCCATCAATAGAGTCGGATAAATATGGACCAATGGAAATCTCCCTAAAGAACGACCCAATACGATCAAATTGAATCAAATGGCACAAATTTTAATGAAGCATATTAGTACTCCAGACAGCCATTATGGCGCTGATTACAGATCAATTTTTATCAATTTGATATCACCTGTAGCATGTAGCAAATGTGATGGGGTCTAGTTGGAACGACAAAAAAGTTTTTCAACATTTCCCGATAGCTGTCACCCGTGACTGTTACAGTGACATTTTCCTCAAAGAAAATGCAGCTGGCCCAAACAGCGCAGGGTCTTTGGTGTCAATTGAGGGTTTTCAGTCCTCCAATAGCGGCTATTCTGTTTATTAACAAAAACAGACAAGTCGAAATGTACTTCGTCGTTCATAATGATTTTGTGCCAAAAATGGTTTTTTGTCAAAAATAAATGTTTTAATTATTTTATCACGTTGTTGTTGCAATAAGTCTTTACGATTGTGAAATGCGAACTGACAAATGTCATCCAAAACAAACTGGCGGCCAAATAAAATCGACCTGGTACATCAAAAGCACCCTGTATAATAAATTTTTTACAAAATCAATGAAATAATGAGAATCAGAAATACTTTCTACACTATTTACCGTAGGCACTTGGCCGAACACACTTACACTTAATAAACATATTTTATTAAACACTTGTTTTTCTATTTCGCAAAAATTTAGATTTTTCAATATTTTAATTAAAAAATTTTGTCCAAAAAGTTTAAAAAATCACTCGATCGATTTCGACTTGCTAGGTCATAATAAGAGTATAACAAGTAGTCATCGGCTGAGTAACAAAATTCAAGGTATATTGGAGTACATTTAATTACTCGACGTATTAGTAAAATTATTACGAATGTCAAAATAGAACAGGGCGGGATCCGTAATTGGTGAAGAACTGATTTCTCTCTGTTCGGTAAGGACATTTTGGTTAAGGAATATGAGGGGCGCAGACTGGGCGCAGTTTTAGAGTTAGAGCTAAAGAACATATGAAATTCGAAAAATCCATATTCCCTGTTCTATTCTGACATTCGTAATAATATGACTAATTCGTCGGGTAATTAAATGTACTTCAGTATACCTAGCATTTTGTTACTCAGCCGATGACTAATCGCTTACCTGCTATCCTCAATAATCTGCTATCCTAATGAACAAGGTCAACCCTTGTTGGTTGAAAATTTAATCTTTTAATTAATCTAAATCTTTTAATACTTTGTCGTGTAAATGGTAAATTTTTCAACATCATTGCAAACATTTAAAAGAGTTCATTGGTGGAGCCACTTTAGACAGATTTTCACCAAATTCCGCAAGAATCTCCCAATTAATGAAAAATGTTAAATTTCGAAGTTTTATTCCGAATAGTAATCCGCTTGGACTGTGGAATGGTCGAAAAATTTAAAAATTAACTGCATTGATTTTGTTTGAAATTTAATTTACAATCTTGTTATTTTAAATCATTTTTTCGTAAATGCTAAATGCAATAGGAGATCTTGCTGAGGAGATTAGTTGAAAAAGCTTAAGTATGAAGTTTCATCCTGATCAATTAATCCATATGACCGATTTTTTCTGCAAAACTGTTTTTAGTCAATCATCATTTCTGCTTAAATTTATGGAAACTGATCTGGACCGGTATTTTGCAAAATTAAATTACAATCATTTAGTTTAGAGTCATTTTTTCCAATGATATACATTCCAAAATATTTGCAAAAAATCAAAAACTCCTGTGGAGGCTGTTACTTAAGGTCTACCGATTTTAGCCTTAAATTGTTAAGGTCTCCCAAGTTATGATAACAGCTTAGGTATAAAGCTTCATAACGATTGATCAATCCGCTTGGTCTGTAGAGAAACTACAGATAGTTGATCCATATGGGTTTCTCTCGTTTAAGGATGTGGCCTTTCACCTTGAAGTTTTCTATTATTTACTCCTTCTTACAGGTGGGATGAAGACTCCTGGCCATAACCTTAATTTCTCAACTATCTTTATCATCGTTGTAATAACACTCCTCATCTTCTTTAGTGAGCTTCGTGGCTTAAGCTCCATATGCATCGCAATCTTTTGTATTTCCATCTTCCAAATATTATTTGCTTACGAAAGCTCCCCGACTTCTGGTGATAATTCTGCTTTTCGCTTTTTCAAGATCTTTTCGTTTGTTTATGCATCTAAACATTTTCTCTTGCAAGTTCCTCATCATCCGTATGAAACTCAGTATTAGCACAGGTAATTGTGCTATTTTATTATATTTAGTAAGAGCAGTTTTCAAAACTTGTATCAGTTTGGACGTTAGCTGTTCATTTTCTTGCTTTAAATACTCATTCATTGCTAAGTTGTGATGCCATTTTTTCTAATTCACTAAGTCTACGGCGCAGTTCAGCATTTTTGTTTTCCTATGATATGTGAACTCAGTGTTGTAAGAGCTGATTATTGAAGCGAGTACCAACCGAACCACTGGATCAGTGAAGAGAATATCATTTGCTATAGGTCCTCGGTGTTATGTTATTCCGAAGTTTCTCGGTCGTGAGAGCCTCGTTGCTTAATTAGCAGGGAGCACCGTGCAAGTAAGAAAATCGAAATTGTACATCCTATTTTTCAATTTTGAACCTAGAGTTGCCCGGTTCAAGTGTCGAGGCTTCAACTACTTATTCGGTTGACTAAACCAACTTTTAATAAAGCTAATACATTTCAAATTATTAAATCATTATTCTCTTCACCCTACAGATCATCCTGCGCTCTAAACATAAATGAAATGGTTTGGACGTTATATTATTTCACTTCTATATACAACAAACACAATCCACAAGTATACATATGCCGGTAATGATTTTCCTTATAATTTTCTAAGAGCATGTTTCTACGTTATAAGTGACATGAAAATTAGAGGCGACACGACATTCATTTTAATTTATATGTTCGCAGACAAAAATCCACAACAAAGGATCTTCGGTCGAGAACATTTATATGTATGTAATGATTTTATTTTTCAATTTCCCTGCTCTGTATGAAAATTGATGGTAAATTTTTTTATTTTATTTTTCTCGATTTCGTTCGTTTCCATTTTATTTATTTATGGAAATTTTATTTCATATCCATATATAGCATATACGAATATATCTGATTTTAATTTTCAGCAAAAATGAAATAAATATTATTTTTGTTTTTAGAGAATTTTAAATGGGTTTTGTCTAAGGTCATGGTTGATACATATTCCAAACAAGGTTAAACCAAGTTCAACCGAATTTATTTGCCATTTATCATTTCGTGCGATAACAACTGAGCACTTTAGTATACTGAATATATTGTAAATTTATGGATGATTCGCTTTAAAGTTTATTGTTGGTGATAAACGGCGACAATAAGATTGGACTCAATGGAACTGTATAAATACGCGATATAATGTACGATACAATAACAATTAACTTATAACTAATTTGAATCAGATTATTTATTTTGTATTTTATAATAAATTAACAATTCATTAAAATAACAATAGTGATTCCTATATACATTTAGCTATCAAGTGAATTAGATAGACAATGTATATACAAGACATAAAATACCACACCTTGAGAAAATTCGAAATATGGGGAAAAATTTGCATGCACATTTACATTAATTTAATTTATATCATTTCACAAATTCGTGTGCTATAATTCTTGTTGCTTCACAAAACATAATAAGGAAGGGTTAGATATTTTATATTTAAAACGACATCAATTTTAGATTTTTTTAATACTGTCAAGTTATTTTATGTGATGCACATTATTTGTCATGAAATATAATTATTTTATTTAGAAATAACTTTAATTAGTTTTTTTTATAGTTCGTTTGTGCCACCTTGTTAGAAAATTAATATTATTTTTAAATACATAAATATGGTTTTTATCTTATTGTTAGCTATGAATAAGGAAGATGTTTTATATAGTGTTAAATGATTAGTGTGGTTAATTATGTTTATTAATAGCAAGGGTTGAAAACCGCTCGTATCAGGTTCAGTACACATTCGGAAATGCAAACCACTATTGCGTTTATTAGAGGGTTCATCTACCGAAAATACATTTAAAAATGTTACACAATCTTGCCAAATTAATGTGTTGTTATTATTGATCTCACCAATGGAGTGTTTAAAACATTAAGGTGACAAAATGCTTATGTAGAACCATCTCTGTATGCAACTTCAGCAAGTGTTTGCATCGCTTTCTCGATGCGTACATATCTTTCCTATTTAACCTGTGGAAGCCTGCACTTATATCCTATATAAACCGAATCCATGACGGTATGTGGAAATCAAATGTTAGAGTTACGGTCGGAACATGAAATTTGTTCAAGCTAAATTCGACGCCAACATCGATTCTGACCACTTACTTTGTTTTTATAGCAACTTAATTTTTTTTATAGCAACTTAAATAGTATTTTAAAAGAAATAATTAATAGTCCAGACATCAACATTTCAAATTAATGGGACCCAATTTTGCAAATATATTATTAAAAAAATTATTTGATTACTGTCCGTTGTGGTCTGATGTATTTTACGAAAAACCATTCAAGAACTGCTTACTTTGAAGATTTTTTTTCAAACTGAAGAAGAGTCTTACACCTCTGTTGTTTAGGGAAATTTGCCTGAAAGCCATTCAGATTATTCGTGCAATGGTAGTAAGAATTGAAATTATTTTAAAAATAAAATAATAAAAAATTCCCAACAAATTCCACCTACAACACCTGCAAGAGCAGTGAAAATTTCAATATTGTACAATTAAACAAAAACGGTGAAGCATTACTTTCAAACTTGCTCCTTTCTTTCAAGTTCTCAGAAATAATCTAGGGTGAAACCAATTTCAAAAACTGCTGGAATTTTTATAGGTATTCCCAAAATTATCGCAAACAATTAATTACAAATGCTGGAAATGACATATATGATTAATATGATTATATATCTACACGGAACACCAAAAAAAATTTAAAACCCACAAAATTGGTTTATTTCCATTTTTTTTATGTCATGTGCACTACGACAGAGGTTCATAGTTGTGTTCATTTCCATCATCGATCGTAATCAGATGATGAACAATCCTTTTTGCATCCTGCACCTATCGGGATTCGAACCCGGTACCTCCCAATCCAAACGCCAAAGCTTTAACCACTGTGCCGTTTGGTCGATTTATTTATTTTATATCGCTTTAATATGTCGAGAATTGTAATCGCAGGTAAAGATATAAATTGATCTAAATTAATATATGCTGTTAAAAACAAATATTGTAATTATTAACAAAAATCTATGACATACAAAAAAAAAATTATTATGTAACAGAACTGAACAAATAATTATGCAAAGTACTTAAAGGACACAATCTGTATGTTGTTGGTGAAGAGATAATTATATTGATTCTTTGAAGTAAATATATTCCACTAGCCTATGCAAAAGTTTGATGAACTTGGGTGTTCACTTGCAGCAGAAAAACAAATTTGGTTGGTTGGTTTTTGACCAAATTGTTGTCTTGATTGGAATAGGCCACATAGTCTTCCGTTTAATTTATTTTGGAATTCCTTCCAACTTAATATTCTTAGAATTATTGAAGTTAACGCCATGAATCCTAATAATTGGTTCCACATAACCGAAGGCTCTTTGGCTTCTATATATACTTTCATTGCGCTTAAGGATTCCGCATTTGTTGCAATACAGTTCAATTCCTTCTGAAATGCAGAAGGAATTGAACTGTATTGCAACAAATGCGGAATCCTTAAGCGCAATGAAAGTATATATAGATGCCGAAGAGCCTTCGATTATGTGGAACCAATTATTAGGATTCATGGCGTTAACTTCAATAATTCTAAGAATATTAAGTTGGAAGGAATTCCAAAATAAATTAAACGGAAGGCTATGTGGCCTATTCCAATCAAGACAACAATTTGGTCAAAAACCAACCAACCAAATTTGTTTTTTGCCAAAAACCGGGTGTGGGGGAGAAAGCACAAACAGGGCCCCTATTTGGAAGTTCGAAAACGATTAACCATGAAACGAACGAAAATTACCATTAATCGCGCAATCCGTTTTCGAACATGAATTATTCATTCATGAATGAATTTTTCTTAGTTGATAATTTTATTGACGAATCCAATGAATAATTACAATTCTCAATAATAAATGAATACGTAATGTTATTTTATTGGTGTAAAAATTATTCTAGTAGGTTGTTAGGACAAGTTTCAAATATTTTTTTTTATATTTTAGTATAATTTTTATTAAATGAAAAAAAATTATCAAAAAAAATAAAATATAATTATTATTGACAATTTGAAATATAATGTAAACGAAAATTAGAATACAATAGTAAAAAACTCTTTAAAACTTTTAACACTGTAAAGCACTCCGAAATAATTTTTTATTTAATGTATTAATATTGAAAATATTAATTACAAATCAAACTGAAATTAAATGTGTGTTACGTTTGCAAAAAAATACAATTTTGGCTTTGGTAGTCAAAGGTCAAAATTTCATGACCAAACGTATAGTTTTCGTACAGGTATAACCATAATAAATTAAAATTTCCCTGCTGCTTTCTTTACAGTTTTATTTTCTTTCGAATTCACAAATATCAAATCATGTTCGATGGCCTCAGGTCATCCTCATTTAGTATATCAAAAAATATAATAATTTTACTATGAAATAGAATGTATAACTTTCAATTTTCAAAATTATTTTAATATATTGATTGTTTCAGCTAGCTCTCAGAAATTATATAGGGGTGATACTAATTTCAGAAACATTTTGAGCTGGAAATGAACATTATGAGTATTTTGGAATTCGAAATCGAATTTTATTTAAACGAAAACGTATAACAAGAAACGATCGAAAATTTCCCTTATCGGGCAATTCGATTGTGAGCAATAATTCTACGATCATGAACGAATTTTTATTCGTAGTTAGTTTTGTTCACCCGTGTGGAGATGCCGAACTCCCATCGTGGCGCGTCCCCAGGTGGCGGATAGGGGAATGCTCTTTAACCGGCTTGCCGGAGGGTAGGTGGGAAATAAAATACCATCCGCGGACCAAATCTGGATAGGAGAAGGAACCCCGAACAATTAACCAACCATTAAAGCAATGAGTTTACAACCAAACGGAATATATACCCTAGGTGGTACGTCAACTTTACAGTTGGCCAATCCATCCTCACACGAGGGAGGCTCAACGGATTCTGGAAAGAGCCAACCATTGCTAAACCCGTTTATACCAAGTACAAGTATTTGTAGATCACACACAAAAAAAATTGATATATGCCTAATCTCAGAAAGTCATTTTACCAGAACGTCGTATGTCAAAATACGTGGATATCAGTGCTATCAAGCTCTACGCCCAGCAGAAAAAGCTAGAGGCGGGACAGCAATCTTCGTTAAGGACAATATAAAACACCACGAAGAATTAAAAATAGAGGAGGAAGCTATGCAATTAGCTACTGTATATATTGAAACCAAAAACAACAAGAGCTATAGTATATCAGCAATCTACTGTTCACCCAGATATAACACAAAAAAAGAAGACTACATCAAACTTCTTAAATCGCTTTGTAGTAATTTTATTATTGGAGGCGACTTTAACGCGAAACACATATTCTGGGGAAGAAATAGAACTAGTCCCAAAGGAAGGGAGCTATTTGAAGCAGGCAGGATATTAAAATGTGAGTTCCACTCCAGTAGAAAGCCAACCTACTGGCCTACGGACCCAAATAAAATTTCAGACCTTCTGGATTTCTATATATCAAGAGGTATCTCCGAAAACTACTTAGCAGTTGAAAATGAAGAATTGCTATCGTCAGACCATTCTCCAGTTCTAATGACAATAAGTGACACGGTAATAAGGAAAGCAAACCCTCCACGATTAACAAATAACAAAACCAACTGGGAATACTTTCGACAGCTAGTCGAAAAAAGCATCAACCTACACGTGCAGATATCGAACCCAGCAAGAAGTATTACAAAAAAGTATAACCTATCCAGTTGAAGTGAGAGAGTTGGTTAACGAAAAAAGAAGAGCTCGTAAGACTTGGGAGAGAAGCAGAGCACCTGAAGACAAAAATATCCTAAACAACTTGTGCAACAAACTTAAACTACTTATAAAGAAGATTAAGAATGATTCAGTTGCAAGCTTCCTAAGTAACCTGACAGGTAAACCTGACACAGACTATTCCCTGTGGAAAGCCACCAAAGGTTTAAAAAGGTCTAAAACGCAAGTGCCACCCATAAAAATGGTTGATGGAACCTGGGCTCGCAGCGAAAAGCAAAAAGCTGATCTGTTTGCCAAACACCTAGAAAATACCTTCAAACCACCAGCTGGACAAGCGGATAATGAATATCTAACACTTATAAGCAAAGTAGACGAGGCATCTGTGCTACCAGTTACTCTGAAAGAAATCAAACAAGAAGTAAAAAACCTCAAAGATAAAAAAGCCCCTGGATACGACTTGATAACGGGGCGAATAATGAAAGCTTTACCAGAAAAAGCACTAAGGAAACTACAGCACATAATCACTGCTATCTTTAGACTATGTTATGTTCCGAGACAGTGGAAAGTAGCGGAAATCATAATGATTCCAAAGCCCAATAAATCACTAAACGACAAAACGTCGTATAGGCCTATTTCTTTGTTAACAACAACATCAAAAAATTTCGAGAGACTGTTTCTCAAGAGATTAAAGCCAATTATAGAGAGCAGAAATCTTATACCAGAACATCAATTTGGGTTTCGAGAAAGACACTCAACGATAGAACAGGTACATAGGATTACTGATACTATTGAGGAGGCGCTGGAAAAAAAGGAAGTATGTTCAGCAATATTCTTAGACGTAGCCCAAGCATTTGATAAGGTTTGGCACCGCGGTCTAGAATTTAAGCTCCAACGAGATTTGCCAAAACAACATTTTAAATTGCTAAAGTCTCACATCAACGACCGTTACTTCCGGGTGAGACAGGACGGAGAATACTCTAAACTGAAGAAAATATTGGCAGGGGTTCCACAAGGCAGTGTTCTAGGCCCCGTATTATACCTCCTGTATACGAATGATCTACCAGACATAGAAGAAGCTAGAATAGGAACGTTTGCTGATGACACAGCTGTTATGACCACCGATGCTAGTATCGTTGAGTCCACCAGGAAACTACAAAATGCTATTAATATAGTGGATAGCTGGACAAAACGATGGAGGATAACACTTAACGAATCGAAATCAACACATATCAACTTTACAAATAGGAAATTAGAATATATTCCGATAAGTCTGAATTCACAACCAATTCCATATTCAGATAATGCTAAGTATCTCGGCATGACGCTAGACTCTAAACTAAGGTGGAAAGCGCATGTTAAAAAGAAAAGGCAAGAACTGAATTTAAAATTCAGAAAAATGCACTGGCTTATTGGAAGAAACTCCGAACTGACAACGCACAACAAACAAATCTTAAAACCTATCTGGACGTATGGTATTCAGCTTTGGGGCTGCGCAAGAAAAACTACAGTGAAGATCATTCAAACATTTCAAAACAAAGTACTACGTAGCATTGTGAATGCTCCTTGGTACATTAGAAATGACAATCTCCATCGAGACCTAAACATGGAATACGTCAGCGATGAAATACAAAAATTTGCAAGGAGTCATGTACTGCGACTGCAGCAGCATGACAACGAGGAGCTGCGGAACCTACTGGATCGCGCCAATGGACCAAAGCGCCTAAAAAGAACAAAGCCTTTAGAATTAGTGGTTCCTTGAGCCGCTTAAAGCACAAATTATATGCATAAGTATTTACTATTTGTGCTTGTGTGTGTAAATGTTTTTCGATATGAAAAGACACAAAAAAACAAAAGATCAACTCATAGATTTTAGATGTTGTTTTCCTTGTTTTTCGCCTTTTCATTGATTTCATTTGTGTGATCAATTTACACGGTTAGAAATCAGACGTTATTTTTAACGTCTTTTGGCTTACATCAGCGAGAACTTAACTTTGAAACGTGAAAAACAACTACCCACTGGACTCATTTTACGATAGGTAGTTTATGACAATTTTATAGACGTGAAAAATAAATTAACATACAAATTTTATTAAAAGTACTGTTCAAAAATGGTCACCTATGACAAGTAAAGTGAATGAATATTCACTCCCCATGGTAAACAGAAAAGAAATCACAACGTCTGACAATTAACAAACATTATAAAAATAAAATTAACCCCCCAAATAGAAATAAATTTTAATCTTTATTGGCGTTAAAAATAAGTCACTTTAAAAGGCTGGAAAACGATCTCAATATGTATACAATGAGACGTCATTTATGTTAATCGTTGAAAGTAAAATTAAACAACTATTGAGAGCCCAAACAATACATTCTAATAGTGAAAAAAAGAATATGCTTGTAAGTCAATTATTATTTCTATAAGCCCTACCTTTTGATTTACGTTATCAACTCAAAGTACCTTTAATAATTTCTGTGGCATTCAAAAGTTTTTTCAAACAAACTTAATAGTGTATGTTTGAAAATATTTTTGAATCCGTTTAAATTGTTCGATCTTATTGTACGATCTTACTCCTGATCTTCTGAAAATTTGCTTAAAAAAGATAAGTGGTTTTTCTGAATTGCCAAAGATATATATTTTGTTATATATGTTGTTCTCCCTTCCATCCTCCCGTTTATCGTACGCTTTGTAAACTACATTGCATTTTGAAAAAAATATTTAACTTTATTTAAGTTTTAATTCAGTTTAGGTATGTTACATATTTATTACAACTAAATAACATTTTTATCACTAAATTACTTCACTTAAATCTAGAACAAATACTAATCAATAATTGTAAATAATCGGCTCTTCGGACACCACAATCATCATACTTGTATGGGGGGCTATGAATAAAAACTGGTTCAAAATAATAATTCAAAGAAATTTTTGATTTCGTTATGTTGGCATCATATGTCGCTTATTTAAAAAATAAAATGTTACCAAAAAATTTACATACGTATCCCTTTTTTGTGTTTACAACTGGACAGTGCACTTTGCCCAAGTGATTTTGTCTGTTTTTTCGGATTGGGTCGCAAAGATAAGAGCTGGTTTGTTATGATGTTCAATGCAGCGCTGCGATAACGATTATTAAATATTCTTTTTTTTGTGGTGTGTGATTGTATTCTGCCAGTGGCAGCAAGTGGTTCCCGTTTACTAATAATTTTGATTGAATTCTAAAATAAATTTTTTAATCATAATAAAAAATATTGTAAAACACATAAAAGTAATTATTTTTTTTAAATCGTGCCATTGAATCCGGGTACAATTTGATTAAAAAAGGATGAGCCGACTTCTATATCACTAGCTAATAATAAACTAGAATATATAAATTATTAATATTCTCCAATAACGCTCTTCGAAAAATTGTTCTTTCACAATTCCACTTTACTAAAATAATTTTCAAACGCACTTCCAACAAATCTGAACTGGGCCAATAAAATCGAGTTTGACAGAAAACAAAGTTTTAAAATATGTAATCGAAAATATTATTATTATATGGATTTCTACATTTTAGTAGTAAAATATACATAAATTGCAATAAAAGTTTAAGAATATTTGAATATAACCGAAACTCATATTTACAACATTACAATTGAAACTAATGGTATTTTCTCTTACAAAAAAATCTTTGTTCAAATTTTTGGATCAATTATTTTTTTCCAGAGAACACAATTTTGGATTTTTTTGTTGACATTAAAAAAAAAAAACTAAACGTCATGTTAAATTGTCAAAAACGACGTCGCGCCATTTTCCTTTATTATATTTGTGATTGTTTAAAGTAAGTGCAAGTTTTGTTTAATAAAATAAAAATTGTGTTTTATTCAAAGTGTTATTTTAAAAGATTATTGTGCTATTATCTTCAGAACTATTACAGTGACTCTCATAATTGATCACGATCTTAAAGCATGCTAATATTTTATTATACCAAAATAAAACTAAAAGGATTTTTCAAGTTTCCCTTTTCTAATTCAACTGTTTATTTAATAATTTATTTAAAAAATTAAAAAAAACAATTCATGTCAACTTCATATATGTAAATAATTAATTAAAAATATATTTCATGGTAGTGATCAATTTTGTGACCAGCCTATAATCTTAATTTAATATTTAAGCACTTTAAGCAATCACAAAAATAATAAAATAGAAATGGCGCGGTCTTTTTGACAATTTCACATGACGTTTAGTTTATGTGTGAGTAAACGTAAAAAAAAATTTTTTGGATTTTATTTTTGCTCCAAAATAAAAAAAAAAACGACAAAAAAAAATATAAACAACGCCATTTTAAATCAAAAATGGAGCAAAATTTTGGTGTCAGAGAAAATGATATACGTAGGTTATGTAAACAAAAAAAACTGTATACATACATAAAATTCATAAATACTAATTCATAAATACTAAGAAGATACGAATTCTTGAACTCGATAATTAAACACTGGCAGGTAGAACTAATTGCTACATTCTCAATAACTATTAAATACGTGAGTGAATTTTAGGATATAGAAGTCAAACTCACTGACTGGGAGTGAGTTGTCACTCACTTGATATATATAATGTATCCCAATATTCATAGGGATAATAAATTTACACAAATGAAATTAATTAAAAAAATCACCAAAAAATATAACACAAAATAATTTTTTTTTTAGAAATTTACATTTTCCACCATTAAAAATAACTACCACTACAGAAAACACCCTCTTGCTTTCAAATGTAAATCACAACTATTGCACAAAACGATCGCAACGCAGGTTTGAATAACAGTTTGTTTGAGAGTTTATCTTTATCAGGGAACATCAAAAAGTTATTATATTTCACGTCTAGTAATCACCTACGCACAAATATAAATAATAAAAATAGTCAAATTTAACGTCCCTCATTATTATTGGGGCGTCAATTTAACCCAATATTATAGTTATAATTTCATTACATTTACAGGCAAAAATGTTTTTCCTTATTATACAAAATTAAGTCATTTTTGTTAATTTACACTGATTCTTATTTTAAGGAAGTCAAAACTTCAGATTGATAATGATTTGTATGTGAGTTTTTGCGAAAGAATTTAAACAAATATTTGAAAACTAAACGAGTAATAAAATTGACGTACAATATTTTTTTTTAATTATATTTGACTAACCACATTTTCACTACCAAAATTGGAAAGACGTCCCATTTTTTACCGTGTACACAGAGGCGGCGAGGATATGGTAGGGCCTTATTGCAATAAAATTTCTTTGATATTTGTGGTGAATAGCGTTGAATAGGTTTCGTTCATGATGAGTGGTTGGTCATTGAACATTGTGTTTCTCAACTTACGGAGGGTTATATTCATATATCATGCTCTGTTGTTACCTGTATTTGCAAGCTATTTTGGGCTATTTTAAATCGTTTTGTTTGGGAGTTGATGTGGTTATCAATTGTTGGTATAAAAACGCAAATTTGTAATTTTGCATGGAACTCTTATCTGAGGTTTGGATTTGTGTGGGGGTCAATTCGCGTTCCGTGAAATAATGAAAATGAAATTTTTTTGATGTGTAAACATCTTTACGCGCGCCTACCAAAAATTTTTTGTATTAGAGTAAACTTGTAAATGAAACGAACGGAAATGACGTACCTACTTCGTTTGAAAAAAATGCAACAAACTCAATAAAAACAATTTTGTACTATACATGGCATGCTTGTATGGATATGTATAATAGTAGGGAAAACAAAAAAAGTAATTTAAAAATTAAATAGAAACCATCAACGATGGAAAGATCAGAAAAATCAAAAAAAAAATTTACGATACGAAATTCGATTACGAAATTACATACTCTTACGATTAAAAACACAATCAATAACTTGTGTATGTTGCTTTATCACGAGTAACGAGTCTCTAAGAGTTGTTCATCACATCGGCTATCAATGATCCTGTCTTCTACTAAATGGGGTTATAATGACGTCTCGATTTTCACATTGAACTGCCAGAGTCTCAGGTCACAGTCACGCAGGTATGCTCAATTCATTTGCTTTCAAGTTGCTTGAGACCTGGCTGCACAATGACGAGCATGTTAATATTCCTTCGTTTGAATGCTGCGTTCAGTTCAAGAGAGATGGTCAGTGGGCTGCCGGAGTAGTAATTCCTTCAAAAGATCCATAAAATGAGCATAGTGGATACAAATAGTTTGCCGTACGGACTTTCTCTTGTCATAGGTTGGCCTTACTTTCTCGAAACCAATATTGACGTAACAGATGGACTGGCGAATGGAACTATGGGCTGTCTGAGGTATATCGAATGCAGCCATCCTGACCGGAACAACGAGAACGATGAAAACGTCAATAGTAAAAAATGTCAAACGACTCTGGATGTATTTCAGTACAAATTCATAAATTGGCAAGAAAGTGGGGCAGCTTAAAGCTGGATGGGCACAGAAAACGAATATCAGCCGATGTTTGGTGCCCATTCCTAGAAAAAGCTCAACAGTTAATCGAAACAACAATCGGACAATTAATGTTAAGCGTAATCATTTTCCAGTCGTACCTCCATGTGCCACCACAATTCATGCATCACAGGGTGGTACCTATAACGAGATAGTCAGTATACTCTTACGATAAAAGGCGCAATCAACAACTTATGTATATTACTTCATCACGAGTAACTAGTCTCGAAGGACTGTTCATCACGTCGGCTATCGATGATCATGCCTTCTACCATGGATGTAATAATGGGACCTCAACGGGTCTTCTTCAAAATGAGCTATCGTGCCTTACTACAAATCCGCTAAGTATAACAACTCAGGTTGTAATGGCGAATTTTGAACGAGACCATAATAACGTCTGGTTTTTAATATTGAACTGCCAGAGTCTCAGGTTACATCACCTCGACCTAACTGATACAGTCACGCAGGGATGCTCAATTTTCTTTCTTTTCGAGATCTGCGGGTACGCAATGACGAGCATCTTAATATTATTAATTTTGAATGCTGCGTTCAGTTCTATAGAGATGGTCAGTGGGCTGCCAGAGCAGCAATATATAAAAATACAAATGGAACTTATACAGTCACGTCGCATAAGGAAATCATCGTTCGACAAACAACTGCGGTATGAGCGTAACAACACAACTCATTGATGATGCATACACGGCTGTACTTCAGCTTCTCGGCTGTACTTCAGCAGAATAAGACGCTTTCTGTAACTGTATTCACCTCGCCGAAGATATCTGTCGAAGACATAATGAAGTTCAAACATTTCGTCCTTGCTCCATATTCTAAAAGAATTTCAAAAATTCTCCAAGGATACTATCATCTTTTGCCGATGATTATGAGCGGGGATTTCAATATTGCTGTTCCTCAAGCTGGACCACTTATAAACTACCTGGGAGACGAATTCGATTTGCACATGAACTCAGATCGAAATATGTCGACTACAAGATATGGAACGACCATTGTGCAGTTTTTCAATGGCTGATGCCACACTAGTGTAACTGGTATCCGGTAACTCGTTTGTTTCCCCTTTACCAATAAAATCAATCAAAAAATTGCGGCGTAGGTAAAACCGATTTTATTGGTAAAGGGGAAAGAAACGAAAAAAATACCAGATAAAAGTTACCCTAGTGTGGATATGCTCAATGAAAATTAGAAAAGTTAGAGTCGACACTATATGTATCTTATTTCAGCTACCATAATCCAATTGCGTCGATTATACCGAAAGAGTAATAGACCAATTTAACGAAAATAAACAAATGAAAAACCCTGGTTAGTATTCCTTTTTCCTTCAAAGTAAACTGTACACACGCGCTATAGACACGCCATGTTTACACATCACCTTGAGAGTACTAATGAACTCACTCTTTTTTTTTTGATGTGTAAACATCTTTACGCGCGCCTACCAAAAATTTTTTGTATTAGAGTAAACTTGTAAATGAAACGAACGGAAATGACGTACCTACTTCGTTTGAAAAAAATGCAACAAACTCAATAAAAACAATTTTGTACTATACATGGCATGCTTGTATGGATATGTATAATAGTAGGGAAAACAAAAAAAGTAATTTAAAAATTAAATAGAAACCATCAACGATGGAAAGATCAGAAAAATCAAAAAAAAAATTTACGATACGAAATTCGATTACGAAATTACATACTCTTACGATTAAAAACACAATCAATAACTTGTGTATGTTGCTTTATCACGAGTAACGAGTCTCTAAGAGTTGTTCATCACATCGGCTATCAATGATCCTGTCTTCTACTAAATGGGGTTATAATGACGTCTCGATTTTCACATTGAACTGCCAGAGTCTCAGGTCACAGTCACGCAGGTATGCTCAATTCATTTGCTTTCAAGTTGCTTGAGACCTGGCTGCACAATGACGAGCATGTTAATATTCCTTCGTTTGAATGCTGCGTTCAGTTCAAGAGAGATGGTCAGTGGGCTGCCGGAGTAGTAATTCCTTCAAAAGATCCATAAAATGAGCATAGTGGATACAAATAGTTTGCCGTACGGACTTTCTCTTGTCATAGGTTGGCCTTACTTTCTCGAAACCAATATTGACGTAACAGATGGACTGGCGAATGGAACTATGGGCTATCTGAGGTATATCGAATGCAGCCATCCTGACCGGAACAACGAGAACGATGAAAACGTCAATAGTAAAAAATGTCAAACGACTCTGGATGTATTTCAGTACAAATTCATAAATTGGCAAGAAAGTGGGGCAGCTTAAAGCTGGATGGGCACAGAAAACGAATATCAGCCGATGTTTGGTGCCCATTCCTAGAAAAAGCTCAACAGTTAATCGAAACAACAATCGGACAATTAATGTTAAGCGTAATCATTTTCCAGTCGTACCTCCATGTGCCACCACAATTCATGCATCACAGGGTGGTACCTATAACGAGATAGTCAGTATACTCTTACGATAAAAGGCGCAATCAACAACTTATGTATATTACTTCATCACGAGTAACTAGTCTCGAAGGACTGTTCATCACGTCGGCTATCGATGATCATGCCTTCTACCATGGATGTAATAATGGGACCTCAACGGGTCTTCTTCAAAATGAGCTATCGTGCCTTACTACAAATCCGCTAAGTATAACAACTCAGGTTGTAATGGCGAATTTTGAACGAGACCATAATAACGTCTGGTTTTTAATATTGAACTGCCAGAGTCTCAGGTTACATCACCTCGACCTAACTGATACAGTCACGCAGGGATGCTCAATTTTCTTTCTTTTCGAGATCTGCGGGTACGCAATGACGAGCATCTTAATATTATTAATTTTGAATGCTGCGTTCAGTTCTATAGAGATGGTCAGTGGGCTGCCAGAGCAGCAATATATAAAAATACAAATGGAACTTATACAGTCACGTCGCATAAGGAAATCATCGTTCGACAAACAACTGCGGTATGAGCGTAACAACACAACTCATTGATGATGCATACACGGCTGTACTTCAGCTTCTCGGCTGTACTTCAGCAGAATAAGACGCTTTCTGTAACTGTATTCACCTCGCCGAAGATATCTGTCGAAGACATAATGAAGTTCAAACATTTCGTCCTTGCTCCATATTCTAAAAGAATTTCAAAAATTCTCCAAGGATACTATCATCTTTTGCCGATGATTATGAGCGGGGATTTCAATATTGCTGTTCCTCAAGCTGGACCACTTATAAACTACCTGGGAGACGAATTCGATTTGCACATGAACTCAGATCGAAATATGTCGACTACAAGATATGGAACGACCATTGTGCAGTTTTTCAATGGCTGATGCCACACTAGTGTAACTGGTATCCGGTAACTCGTTTGTTTCCCCTTTACCAATAAAATCAATCAAAAAATTGCGGCGTAGGTAAAACCGATTTTATTGGTAAAGGGGAAAGAAACGAAAAAAATACCAGATAAAAGTTACCCTAGTGTGGATATGCTCAATGAAAATTAGAAAAGTTAGAGTCGACACTATATGTATCTTATTTCAGCTACCATAATCCAATTGCGTCGATTATACCGAAAGAGTAATAGACCAATTTAACGAAAATAAACAAATGAAAAACCCTGGTTAGTATTCCTTTTTCCTTCAAAGTAAACTGTACACACGCGCTATAGACACGCCATGTTTACACATCACCTTGAGAGTACTAATGAACTCACTCTTTTTTTTTCATTGGCAATCTAGTAGTTTGAATTATTTGCACATAATTTTAAATTTTACTGTGTGAAATCAAAATTTCTTATGGAGAATGCAAACCTACTCGATTGCTAATGAAAAAACTTTTCATTTTCATTATTTCACGGAACGCGAATTGACCCCCAGGTTAGTCTCTTTGCTGAATATTATAGATGTTTTTGTTAAAGTTTACCGTCAGTACGCTGGGGTTTTTCAGCTGTACGATTGTCGCGATACTTTTATAATCACGGCTTTATGAAGCATGGGTGTTGTCGATTAGTGATGTTGATGGGAGGTCGCTTGGCGAATGGTAGAGGTGTCGCGGGGAGAGGATTCAAACCGTCTCTTGGGGTTGTTCCGGATATAACTTTGTGTGTTGCAGTGTGTTTTTGTTTATAGAGGGGGTGGGTATCGAGTACTCCTGGATAACATTACATATTTTTTTGGTACATTTTACTATGACTATTTATAAAATAATTCTTTTCACAATGTGATTTCAGAGATTATTAGAATTTTATTAATATTCCTTCATCCAATTATTCAGCGTTTGAGTATTAAATTATTATACATTTTAATTTGGTGAGAAATGGTGGAGTTGTCGAGGTTTACCAGGTGTTTATTATTAATACTATTATTCAATGAGTTCCTGATTAAGCTAATTTATTTAGTTCTTTCTAATGAAGATTTTTAATTACAGGATCTTTGAAGTCGTAATACTTTCTAATTAAAAATAAAATTTTAATTTAAAAGTCAGAAGAGCAGATAATGTAGGAATCATAATGGCTATCGGGTTTCTAATAAATTTGATATTTCAGCGAATATCTTTTGAAATTGCAGATATCTTGTAAGCTACAGATTAAATTTGAAATGCAGTTAAATATTGCTGTACTTAGATAGTTTTTCAGGGATCATGGCTTTTTTAATTAAATTATTTTCTAGGTTGTTTCAGGAGACTGCCGTGAAGAGGTTGCTTAGGAGACTGTAAATTGGTGAAGGTTTTGATTAGCTTGTTCTAGGTAAGGTTTGATAAATAATTATCACTGGTTGTTTTTTATGATTTATTTAATACTATTGGGTTATTTGGAATATGGATCCTACAGTTGTGCTAGCTACTTATTAATTCTGCCATCTTACAGACCCCTGATTGCTTTAAAATAACTATTCAATTCTGGTTTAATTTGTTTAGGTTTTGGGGTTCTAAAATTGTGCCAAATATACAATATTGATATTATCTTACATATATCAGATTAGCTGTTTTTGGAACCAGATTTCATTTGGCCATTTAAATTAAGGATGGCAAGGACAAGTGATCTTCACATTATATAATTTTTTTATTTAACTATTTTTATAAATAAATCCATTAATTCAACAGATTCACAAAGATTCTATCAGTTGAAGATAAAAAGAAGGTCTTGCGTTCCTTTCCTGCTTTGATACTAGAGTACTGCAATATTTGATGATTTCTGGATCTGATATATTTTAATTTATTTTGAATTAACTTGTTTTAAGAGAAATTTAGTTAATACTAATCATAACATTACATTTATTTTATTCAAGTTAATTTAACTCTTAATAATGACATTTTATTTCATTAAACTTACTGCAACCTAATTAATTATAAATTTTAATTATAATTATATTTTATTAGGATGCTGAGTTCTGAATATATCGAAAAAAAATCAAAAATAATTGTGTTGTCTTGTGCTAACCGTCTTATATTACATTTCAACTAACAATTTACTAACTATTGACTACTTAGGTGTCTGAAACGGGGTCAATTTCCATAATAATTAACAAACCTTTCCTATCCCTCCATCTTGTTATATGTAAAAGAGTGTGCGGTACATGCGGAATCTTACTTAGGTTTGGTCGCACATTCCAATCAATCAATCAACTTTACTTACAATGATAGAATTAAAGCTAAATATGAGCCGTCTATTTTGAAAATGGTTTAAGTCCATTTATTTTTAAATTGAGATATTTAAGGGTTTGTGTTTGAATTGATTTAAAAATATTATTGAAGTCGCTTTTATGCTTTTGTGATCTTAGACATGTTAGATTACTTAGTGTAATATATTTTATAAATATTACTTGTAAAAGAAGCTGCTTTTGAGAACCTGCAATGGACTTAAACCACTTTCAAAATTAATAAAAATACTTTTTTATTTTAAAAATACATATAAGTCCATTTTGCGTATTTGTTTAAGATTGTTATAAGTTAATTTTTTCACTTAAATTTACTCTCACTTATGTTTATATAACTCCAATATAATTGTTTAGTGATTCTTCTAATTGTTGAATAATTATTTTTTAACCGTGTCTCGACTTTTGTGTCTAGCGGTCGACTTTTTTTCTCTTTGCGAGAATTATTATTATTTATTTTTTTAAATTAAATTTTTAATAATAATAAAGCTAAACTTATATATTGCTGATAATTATCATTTCTGTGGGAAGGGGCTTCCTGGATGATATTGCCGTGTAGATGCTGTTAAAAGAAACGGACGATTGGAATATAAATCCAACTGAATTACATGATTAGAAGAGCGATTATTTTAACATATGGCATATGTAGCAATAACAGAAAAGTTTACAATTTGAATATGCTTGGACCTTGCAGCTCATTCTAAAGAGCTTGTAAGCTCAAATAAAGGTGTGAAGTTACTACCAAAATTTTAATGTGTATATAAATAAATTATTCTTTTAGTGTAATTTCTTGGAATTATTATTTTATAGAAATTAAACAGTAGAAATTGAAATTTTTTTATTTTTTATTTAATAGTAAAATTTATTCATCTTATTACAAAATTAAAATAACATTGTCTTAGGAATACTGAAAATTAAAAAAATCATTATCTTATATTATTCCTTCTCCTCATATGTATTATGTGTGAGATTTGTGTGAGTTGATGCACAGGAGGTATGTATATAAATAGTTTAACTGCTATTTATTTAGTTATTATTAAAATACACTATTATTTTATATATTTTATTTTAATTTATTTTAATTTATTTTCAATTTATTTTACTTCACTTCAATTTACTTTAATTTACCTCTTATCGGTATAACAATTCTTAACTTAATAATTTACTTTCTATTCTTTTAAAAACTTTTTGTTTTTCGCGAACTCACAATATGCGAGTTCAACGAATTAATATGTTGAAAAGTGAAAAACAAGGGAAATGTTGAAATGTTAAAAATAAGCGTATGTGTATATACGCGTAGAAATTAGTTAAAACGACATTGACCGCGTGAATGCAAATAATTGCTTATTTTACATTGCGGCAATGTCGTAAGAATGAAAGGTAGAATAAAAAAAAGAAACTCGACATGCTTAACCTAATTTACAAATTTATGTTCGCAACTATCGTAAGCGAATTTTTGAATCATTCACCTCCCGTGCATTTATTTGTCGCGAGTGTGTTAATTCTTAGATTGGGAAATGTTGGATTGCCAAAACATAGTTGTGACATCCACATCACTCCCCTTCCAAGAAAAGTCCTAATTATCTAAACACAAATTCAATTTACAAATCAGAAAATCAAATAAACTATTCGCGAATGATTTACTATGATTTTATTCTTTTTACGAGGTAAAATATCAATGGAATACTATGACACATGGCGTAAACAAGAAAAGAAAAGGAAAACAAAATAAATTTTATATTGGATGATTACTTTATTTCGTTTTTATTTTTTTTATTTATATTTAAGATCCTTTATACATCTGTTTATACATCTGCACTTTGTTGGTTGGTAGCTCTGATAACATGTTTGTCAAACTTCTTTTTTATGTACTTGCGCATCACGTTGTACGCTAAGATTATTATCAACGTTATTGCTATCAATTCTACATAGGTAAGTATAGACGTCCATGTGCTGTCTTCTTGTTTGCCTTGCTGTAACGGAGCTATGGTTGCTGGTGCCTCCGCTATTATTACCGTTTCTTCCTTCTCGTTAGAAAACCAGTTTCCCATTGCTTTGGGGTAGAAGGTGAAAAACATGCTTATCAGTATTTATGTTTGTAGTTACACTCACCACACTGGAATATTCTGAATGTGAAATTGCATATATGTACAATTAATTGTTAATGTTGTTTATGATCAGATGTGTTGTGTTTATTGTACCAATGGTTCTTAGAATTATGACTCTATTTTGTTGTTATTTAAAAGTAATCTTTTTGGAATATTTTGTGAGGTTTGATTGTTCGACAGCCTCTACACCATATGCCGGTTTTAAACGATCTATCGAAATCGAAGTATTTTTTCCTTTGATTTCGATTACATAGTGTTTTCGTAATCGTTTCATTACTCTGTAGGGACCGTCGTACGGGGGTGTCAAGGTTGGTTTCACCTTGTCGACTCGAACAAAAACATATTCACAATTTAACAGATCTTTTGGAATATAGATTTTGTTTTGGTTCTGGGAACGTGTATCCTTTGCAATTAGGTTTTGCATATACTTTCGTAATTGCTCGACGTATGATGTCGGATCTAATTGCGGATTTAAACTTGAAGGAATGAAAAAATCTCCGGGCACTCTGAGTGTTTGTCCGTAGACCAACTCAGCCGTGGAACAATTTAAATCCTCCTTAAATGCTGTACGAACTCCCAATAACACGAGCGGAAGTTCTTCACTCCAATTAACTGTGTTTCCGCGAGCGATTAGGATTTCTTTTAGATTGCGATGGAATCGCTCGATAATCCCGTTAGATTGCGGATGATATGGAGTCGTCCTAATTTTATGAATTCCCAACATTTTCGTCAATTCTTGAAATAAATTTGATTCGAATTGAGGACCCTGATCACTAGTAAGTTCTAGTGGAACGCCGAATCTAGCAATAAAATTGGATAATAAGGCTTTTGCGACAGTTTGAGCGGTAGAATCCTGAAGAGGGATAGCTTCAGTCCACCTGGTGAAACGATCGATAATAGTAAGTATGTAGATGTTACCATTTGATGGTGCTAACGGACCTACTAAATCAATGTGAATTTTGTCAAACCGTCCCGAGGGTAAATCAAATTTTTGAAATTCTGATCGAGTGTGCCTTGTAATTTTGGCTTTTTGACAATCGATGCAAGTTTTTGCCCAATGGGAACTATCCTTGTTCATTGATGGCCAAAAATATTTCGATGCTACTTTTTTTCTTGTAGCCCTAACGCCTGGATGTGTTAGGTTGTGGACACCGTCAAAAATATGACGTCTCATTGGTTCTGGGATATAAGGTCGAGGTGTATTGGTTGAAGTTTCACACCATATTGCTCTCGAATTATTATCCGGTGAGACTTGCTTGAGTTTCAATCTTTTATTAAGTGGTTTTAAACCGTTTAAGTATTCTTTTAGTTCTGGATCTTGTTCTTGCGATTGAATTAATTTCTCGATGTCAAAACCAACGAAAGTTAGAACTGAGATGTCATCAGGACGTGAGAGGGTGTCAGCCACTACGTTTTCTGGACCACTTACGTGACGAATATCCGTTGTGAACTGGGCAATAAATTCCAAATGACGAGTTTGTCTTGGACTTCGTTCCGTTTTGGAATTAATTGCGGTAACTAACGGTTTATGGTCAGTATAAATTCTTACTTCTCGTCCTTCGAGAAAATGCCTAAATTTCTTTATTCCAATAAAGATCGCTAATAATTCCCGATCAAAAGTTGAATATTTTTGTTCTGCAGTTGAAAATTTTTTTGAAAAGAATGCTAAAGGTTGCCATTCATTTTCGTTTAATTGTTCTAACACACCACCACATGCCGTATTAGAAGCATCAGTTCTAATGCAATATACGGTGTTTTCTTTTGGATGTGCTAGTAACGTGCAGTTTGCGAGTGAATCTTTTATTGTCTCAAGAGCTATTTGGCAATCTGAAGGCCAAGAGAAAATAGCTTTTTTACCTAATTTAATCAAAGAGTTCATTTGATTATAAATTGGCACTAATTGATCGGCCAAATGTGGTAAGAATCGATGATAATAATTAACCATACCCACAATACGTTGGATTTGACGGATTGTGGTTGGATGCGGAAAATCTTTAATCGCGATTATTCTGTCACTCGATGGTTTAATTCCATTACTGGTTATCTCGTGACTTAAGAAATTTAGGTTTGTCACACCGAACTCGCATTTAGCTAAGCGTATATTGATACCATAATCAGATAATCGCTTGAAGAGTATGCGTAAGTGTTCGGCATGTTCTTCTGGTGTTTTACTTGCGACCAGTATGTCATCGACATAAGCAAAGAGAAAGTCTAAATCTTTCGTTACTTCGTCAATGAAACGTTGAAATGTTTGACCTGCGTTTCTGAGACCAAAAGTCATTCGACAGAAATCAAACATTCCAAAAGGAGTTGTTATCGCAGTTTTGAATTGATCTTCTTTTGCTACCGGAATTTGGTGGTAAGCACGACAAAGATCAATTTTAGAAAAAATTTTACATCCATGCAAATGTCTTGCAAAATCGTGGATGTGAGGTAGCGGATACCTATCTGGTACAGTTACTGCATTTAAACGTCTGTAATCACCGCATGGTCTCCAATCATTTTGTCCTTTTTTGGGTACCATATGAAGTGGAGAACAGGTTGACGAAGATGATTGTTTGCACAGACCTAAGTTTTGCATGTGTTGGAAAGCATCCTTAGCTAGTGAATATTTTGTTGGATCAAGACGACGTGGTTTGCAAAATGGAAGTTGACCTTCTGTCACAATTCTGTGAACTACATTATGCTTCACGGGCAAGTCGTATCTTGGTTCTTGAGTAAGTTCAGGAAATTCCTTAAGCAATGATCCATATAAACCTTCGATATTATAAATACGTGGTGATGGCGAGCTTACGGTGGAGATGGTTCCTGTGGTAGTTATGGTTGTTGTTGGATCGACCAAGCGCTTATTCTTTAAGTCGACTGTTAAACCAAACTTTACCAAGAAATCGGCACCAATGATGGGCTTATTTACTGTTGCTACCATAAATGGGTGTCGAAATTCTCGACGAAGTCCCAAGTTTAATAATAGAAGTTTTGATCCATACGTCCTGATAGGTGATCCATTTGCTGCGGTTAAATGAAGATTTTGGTCTTCAATAAGGTTTTTGAATGATGACGCAGGTATGACAGAAATGTCAGCGCCTGTGTCGATCAAGAAAGTTAAATTATTGTTTTTACATTTTATAAATAAACGGCGAACTGCGGTTACTCCGGCATCTGCCGTAGCGATGGTGGAGGAAATTAGTTTTTTTGATTTTCATTCGTCTTGAAAGTACAATTTGGTTTACCGCACTTTCTAGCCATATTGCCAAATTTATAGTGATACCAACACATAGGATGATTCACCGAGCGAGATCTAGAACTTGGTCGTGAATGAGATCTATTCCGAGATCTAAATCTTTGTTGATTCGCGCGATTCTCGAATCTTTCGAACCGAGTTTTCAACTCATTTATTGATTTACATAATTCGTGTAAATCAAATTGATCATTTTTCGTGTTATTGACATTTAGGCTATTTTTACAGTCGGTGTTTATTGCAGAAATATGTGAATGAGACACTGGTTGACAAAATGGGTTTGTGAATGGATTGTTCATTCCCCAAATCCTATCTGCTGTTTCATATAATTTAGCGATGTTGTCACCTTCCATGCCAACCAGTATTGCACCAATTGTGGGTGGTAATCTTGATACCCATAATTTTTTTATTAAATCAGATGACAGTGCACTTGAGTCACCTGCCATTCGACTTAATTGCCGATGAAAACTTGAGGGCGATTGATTTCCCATTTCGACAGCGTGCAACACTGATTGAATCCGTCTCATTTCGGATTCCTCCGATCGTTTGATGAGGGCATCTTTTAAAGTTTTATATTTATTTTCTAGCGGTGGGTTCAAGATCACGTCTGACACCAGACTTGATTGTGACTCACTTAGGTGTTTCACAATGTGATTGAACTGCCGCTCGTCTGACTTGATGTTTGCAGAAACCATTATCAACTCTGCCTGTTTAAACCACAACCTGGGATTGCCATGCCAAAACGATGGTAAATTATTTGATTCCATCTGTACTTGGTATG
This sequence comes from Nephrotoma flavescens, assembly GCA_932526605.1. NCBI lineage: Eukaryota > Metazoa > Arthropoda > Insecta > Diptera > Tipulidae > Nephrotoma > Nephrotoma flavescens. The sequence goes on along the minus strand of OW052221.1, from coordinate 137,952,005 downwards.
GAGCAATACCGGCTGTTGTGTTATCAGACTTTCCAATCTGTTCTTCCTTGTTATTATTCTCTTGTTTAGTGTCGTTATTTCCAGATTTATTTGGTGTTGGGGACATAGTGCTTATATTTTGACCGTCAAAACAAAAAGAACAAAACTAATGATTTCTAATTATGTGGAGTTTAGAAAGTTAAGATAAGATATACCAATAAATGATTTGAGATATTGGTCGTGAACTTCCGATCACAAGACAAAAATCTATTTGCTTTTTGATTTATTTAATTTTGATTCCAATTTAAAAAATGCGACACACACACGATAAATGTTGTTAGATTTTAGGTATATATGCACAAGAGGTAAATATTGCAAAAATTTCTCACCTGTTGACGCGTTAAACTATTTTGTTAAAAGGATTACACTTTGATGTTAATTAAGAAAGATCTTAAATTTACGTTAATTTTTAATGAAAAATTTTACACAAAAAAAAAATATTTTGACACTAAATAGTTTAACTGGTGGTTGCGTCTTTTTTTGTAGTACAAGTCGATGGTGATGATGATGACAGTGAATGATGATCTTGGTAGAACCTCCAAATGAATGATGATCTTGGTAGAACCTCCAAGTGAATGATGGACCAATTTTTTTGGTTCCCTCGTTGACCGCGTTCGGTTTTGTGGGGCTCGATAGCCGTGTAAATCAACTCAATGATGTAAGGGTAAATTATGAATATTATATTTATATATATATATACATATATATACCAAGATGAATTATGATAATGTTATGATTTTGTTGTTAATTATATATATTATATATTGATTATGTGTATTAATTAAATATTATATATTTATTGTTTATCAGCTCACAGGGGTCACCAATATAAATGGTTTAACTGCTATTTATTTAGTTATTATTAAAATACACTATTATTTTATATATTTTATTTTAATTTATTTTAATTTATTTTCAATTTATTTTACTTCACTTCAATTTACTTTAATTTACCTCTTATCGGTATAACAATTCTTAACTTAATAATTTACTTTCTATTCTTTTAAAAACTTTTTGTTTTTCGCGAACTCACAATATGCGAGTTCAACGAATTAATATGTTGAAAAGTGAAAAACAAGGGAAATGTTGAAATGTTAAAAATAAGCGTATGTGTATATACGCGTAGAAATTAGTTAAAACGACATTGACCGCGTGAATGCAAATAATTGCTTATTTTACATTGCGGCAATGTCGTAAGAATGAAAGGTAGAATAAAAAAAAGAAACTCGACATGCTTAACCTAATTTACAAATTTATGTTCGCAACTATCGTAAGCGAATTTTTGAATCATTCACCTCCCGTGCATTTATTTGTCGCGAGTGTGTTAATTCTTAGATTGGGAAATGTTGGATTGCCAAAACATAGTTGTGACATCCACATGTACTTAATAACTTCATTATGTCTTTGTACTTAGAAGTTGAAATGGGACGTACATTTTAATAATTTTCTGCTTTAGAGTATTTACAATATGATACTCTACGATACTGATGATACTCTATGAGTCATAAAATGTATTAATGCGTAATTAATACAATTTTTGTTACATAAAACATTCCACATCAAAGTTATTTTTTTCAAGTGGACTTAAACCACTATCAAAATATATTTTTTCTACATTTCGTTAACTAGCTAATTTTCAAATGCCAAAATCTTTGCAATTTTGATGATACTTTTGGTGATACTATTTTGATGATACTAAAATTGTTTATAAATAAAAAGAATTATAAGGAACATGGACTTAAACCACTGTAGAACTTCTGTGGTTTAGAGGCGGAAAATCGAGACAACTCATTTTCACGGGCCTCTATTGAATTTAATGTAAAACCATTATGATGGTTCTGCATGGACTGGTACAAATGGTAGTGCGATGGTGCAAGGTCAGGACTATATGGTGGGTGCATCAAAACTTCCTAGCCAAGCTCCCTCAGTTTCTGCCGGGTCATCAATGGCGTGTGTGGTATAGCGTTATCATTTCTGGACGTTTTAACTAAATTGCTAAATAGAATCAATCGTTTCGCCCAGTAGCAGCACCTCATAATGCATGATTGCTTTCAAATCCCACCAAATACACAGCATTACCTTTCTTGGCGTCAATCCTGGGTTTGATACCATTTGGGAAGCTTCATCTCGTTTCGTCTTATTCGCACAACGTTGTCGTATCTTATGCACTTTTCATCACCAGTAATCAATCGCTTTACAAATGGTTCGACTTCGTTCCGTTTCAGCAGCGTTTCGCAGATAGAAAGCCGGTCCTTTAAATGTTTAACTGTTAATTCTGTGGCACCTAAACGTCAAGCTTTTTTTATATCCAGCCACATTCAAATGGTTTAAAACTGATTTGTGATCAATATTTAGTTCTTGACCAATGGCATAGCTGCTTATATGCCGGTCTTCGATGTCATCGACTTTTCCAGTAGTTGGTCGACCAGAGCGAGGTGCAACTTTAACAGCCATAATTTTTTCATTATTTATCTCCATGTTTAAAAAGTTGTAACTTTTTATTCACTTCACCGATACGATCAAGGGTTACTGAGATATATGTATGTGAAGCCTTCTACCGGGAAAAAGGCCACGCACTAATCCCCCTACCAATAACAAAATAATTGTAAAATTTGATCTCAAAGCTCGGTTGAGTTGGTGAACGTCGGTAAATATGACAGCTGATCGAATATTCAATAAAACAGCTGATCGAGTATGCATAAAAAGTGTTGATCGTGTTGAACGTACCTATATAGTATATATACCGATATACTGATACACATGTATTTTATTGTGCTTTCGGAACTTGGTGATTTATTTCTGTGGTACATGTGTATCAGTGTGTCATGACTACGCCATGAGCTAGGTAGCCGTTTTATTTTAATTACTCTTAAGACTAACTCACAAACTGATTATATTCACTTAGTTTAACGAAATTTATTATGAACTTCACGCCAAATTCCTACGTTCGCATTCGTGTTTTTAAGCATTTTTGTTAAAAAAATGCTATATGGTTTCGGTTTGCCGTCTGTCCGTCTGTGTGCACGATAACTTGAGAACGGATGGAGATATCAACTTAATTTCTTCACTAAAAGTTCAAGCAATTCACGGGAATGATCTCTACTGATTTGGACATTTCTGTGTTTAGGGTGTTCGGAGATATGTAGGGTTTTGTTAACCCCCTCTTTAAAATTGATAGATTTATTTTTTATTCTATTTTGGTTTCATCGAGCATGGGAATGAGGAATACAAATATATCTCGTCTGGATGTGGGTTTGTGTGAGTGGTGTGGTTATGGGGGTGGTAGGAGTTGTGGGATAGGAGGGGGTGGGATGAGGCGTTTTGAGTTTGATGTGGGAATTTGGAATTTGGTGGATGAGGGTTTGTGTGGGTGGTTTGTGTGTGTGTGTGTGTGTAAGTGGGTATGGAGGTGTTAAAGGGTGATAATATGGGTGGTGCGGTAAAAGGTGGTGCGGGTGAGATAGGTTCTGGGGTTTGAATTGGATAGTGGGTGGGGGTGGTAATAATGTTAAGATGAGGTGGTTTGTGGTTGATTGGGGTCGGTTGAGATATGGTGGATTGGGTTCGGTTGGGCTGGGTGTAAATGCGGTTAGGTGGGTGTAGGAGTGGGTGGTCGTAATGTTTGAAATAAAAGTGCAAATCACATGTGCAAATCACACTGCATAGAACTTCTTTATAGGCGACAAAAATGCTTATAGAGTTCGGCTCCGAACCTTTCCCGTCTTTTTTTTTTCTTCTTATTGCGCACAAATCACTTTATGGTTCATACGGGTTTTTTCTCTTGTTATCGAATGACACCACATGTAAATTTTCACGACTTGAAATTATGCTGGACGTGATCCATACGCATGTTTTATTCGTTAATTTTCTTTGTTTTTTAATAAAGCGCTTAAGGAGGCGCTTCACCAGTAAGGCCATCATCCGACGCTGGTGCCGTTACAATATCTACGATCAACTAAACTTTATGCTTCGTCGTAACTTGTCTAACAGGTCACAGACATTATTGGCAATGGTTAATCGGTGGACTTTTTAATTGAAGTACACATCTTAGACTAATTTTCGTGGCTTAAATACGTTGAATACGGATAAATGATCGTTTAAATTTACATAGCGAGAATACCCGCGATCAGCGATCTTTAGGAGTTTTGAACTTATCTTAACAAGTTTGTAGACCTTATAGCGCCTTAGCCAGTAGAATTTTTCTATTTTTCAACGAAATCGATACGTTTCCTTTGTCACATACCTTTGAATAGTAATAATTTTCACTATCATCGGAATTCATCTTTCGACAAAAATTCTCCAATAGTACGGAAACTTGTTGCAATTACAAATTGGCGGTCATTTTAATAGAAGTATCTATTTCCAAATAATTTTAGTTTCTCAAATTTATTGGATATCGAAGAACGCTCATTCAAATTAACATAACGCGCATTTCCAAGATTAGTTTCACCTCACTCGCACGGCAGATGGTTATAGGAGTCTAGAACTTATACAAATTATTAAATGTGTAGACCTTTTAAATCCTTAGGCAGTAGATTTTTTATACGGAACAAATTCGGTTACCATGTCACGTATATATTTGAATTATTTCATGAGCAACGAAATTAATCGCTTGGATTCGAGACAACCAAAACTGTTCAAAACACAGTCTTGCTGAGAAATTAGTCTACTCTCGTTAGATTTTAACAATGCAGTTTGTTTCTTCCAAATGAATTCATATATGGTTCAGAAAGTATGGGTTCAAAAAAAAAAAATAATGAATGAGAAATCCGTAAAAAGTAAAAAGTCTGGGATGAGTTTTCTAACACTTGTGCTGGTATTTGTATTTAAAAACTTGTGGGATGAAAGTATAGGATAAGTTCAAGATGGTGTCAGTGGTGTTCAAATCCTTGAACATTTCTGATAACGGTGCAAAAGACGTTTACGTCATAATATTGTTTATTTTGGTTGGTGTTGTGAATTGCCCTTAGGTCATGTACATATTATGTCAATTTCATTTATTCATTTTATTGGTGAGCACTTCTTGCGTGAATTTAAACAATGTTCGTTAGAGCGCCTTTCAATATTTTGATTTAAGTTATCGGATTATTTTTAAATATTGCATCTTGATAATATTTAGAAAGGTATAAAAAGTATTAATTATTAGTAAAATTTTGAAATATTATTATTTTATACTTTTAAAAGTTAATAATTTTAAGAGGCGATTCATGAAATGCCTAAATACTCTTAGTAATCCTTTTCTTAGTGAATACAACTGGGTCGTCCTGGCCTTAACAAATAATTAAAAATAGCTTTCCTTTCCTATCATCATGTTATATGTCAACAGATAATATGAGTAGACCGGGTGTTTTTCGGGAAACCAACAGTCCTTTCTTTAAAAATGCAATTACTGACTCAATCTATTATCTTTTGAGTGTTGTCTATCTCTTTCCACAACAACAATCATTATTGGAATAAAATATTTATTTTTTTGGCCGACATATTATTTGCAATACGTTAGCAATTAGAATTGCCCAGTTTCATTAACCAATCTGCAAACAAATTTCATTTATTTTGATAGGGGTTGTCAAAAATACGAACTGTCGTATTAAATTACCATTTGACCCGTTAAACGATTGAGTTACATATCTGTGACCTAAATAAATGAATCGTTCACACAACATGATTTATTATTATTTACTTTAATTTTATTTAATTTCACGCGTATACTCAAGTTTGAAATCTTAATTCATTATTTATGTATCTAAAAAAATAAATATGACATAAACGATTATACGAGAGAGCATTAATTTAGGTCACTGACCTATGTTACATTATACAATACATAAATAAATACATTTATTAATAATAGAGAAATTTATAAAATTTTATTAAATTATTTTGTTAAAATCATTTGAACTGATGACATTTTCATTTATGCGTGCTGTGTTCTGCAGCAGAGATCGTGTATGGAGATGAAAACCAAAGTGTATTCTTTGTAAATTGTTAGATCGCGCGTAGATGAAAATTTATTTGTGATCATTTTATATAAATTTTTTATGCGCGCTCATTTATTATATTTATTTGTGGGTTAAGTGGATTAAATTAATATTTTATTATATGCAATTATTATTAATTAGAATAATTTTTGTATTTTGTTATAACTAACTATAGTTTTTGTATTTAGGTCTTTTTTTGTTGAAGTGAAATTAAATAGCAGCCGAGCTACCCCATACGATACCGATTTGGATTTTGTACGTACGAACATGAACAAGCATATTTGAGAATAGGTAATGGAACATTTAATTTAGATTTTACTGCTACATGTTTTCCTTTTTATTACCTTTCGTGCACCGTGTATACGAATATGGTAAAACTAAAGAAAGGAAATTTGATTTTTCATTTGTGTTGTACGGATTTTACAACAATTGCATCTGTAACACCACTCTTGACTGTATAAAAAGGATATGAAGTAGATTAAAGTTGCTGTAATATTAGGAAACGAGTCAACGACGACAGACAATGTTTGGATATTTCGCTTGAAAAGTTACAGTCCATTTATTTTTAAAAAATTTTGATTTGAGTTGAATATCGATAACAAACGTTTAACGCTAGACTAGAATCAAAACTGAAAAAAATTAATAATATCTTAAAGAGTATATTGAATTAATTAATAATATCCAATTAAATATTCAATTTAAGAAGATTTACATATTTTTGCATATTTTATGTACTCGTGATATGCAAATTTTTCAATTTAAACCCACAAAATATTGGCGGTTATCCCCGTTTATATATTGCTGTAGCATGAATTGAAATAATTTTTTAATTATATGTACATGGATAATATTTTCCAATAATTTTAATTAGTATTAAAATTTTGCTTTGATCATCGGAATAATATAATAATGGGTTAAAAATAATAATGAGCTATGATTACTAATGTAATTACTATTATTATATCAATCCATAGTACTATGCAATTGTTTGCAACTATACAATAATTACATTATAATTACTTTTTTAAGTTAATTATGGACAAACTGCCTGACGTTTGTTTGAGTCCACCTCCTTTACTTGTATTTTTTTTAGAATCCCTTTCTACCGGGAATAACTGTATATGCCATAATCGACCCTATTCAGTCAAAACACGATTTAATTTATTTTGGTTCCTTCCCAGAAAACATTATATTTGTACAGTGGTACTGGTTTTGCTTTATACACAATTTGATTATGGCTTTAAAATATTTCACAGTTCTCGTTATAAGCGACGGGAGAATGTGTGCTATTAAGATAAAAGTCCCAACAAACTTCGATAGGATTATTTCAATATTAACAATTTCCAAAGCATAGCTACGCAATTGGTAGTAGACTCAAATAAAATATTTAGTGATATCGTACGGAGTACTGGAATCTTTTTATGGTGGTAGTGTTTTAGAAGTTATACTGATACTTTGAAATATGTCAAAGAAAATATGATTGGCTTTTCCGTCCAACACTCCATGTCTGGCGATAGCGCATATAGATGACCTCTCATTCACCCACTCACGTTAATGTTTTTAAATGTGTGGTCACTCAAGACATATTTTTTCATTTGTTGGAATTCACCGAACAAATTAATTTGCAACTCCTTACGTGAGTATGAATGGGAAAGAACCATAAGTTACTTGGAGATTAACTAATCGATGAACGGCTAGCTAAATTGACCAATCCGTACTTTTCCTCACTAACCACAACATACTCGGTATACTACCTAGACTACCATCTCTCATCCTTCCCTATGAGGATAATCCTGGGAAAATGTTAGGAATACAATATAACCTTTCGTCATTAAATTGCAAATGCAATTTGACAAAATTTTTTTACATCAAAATATTTTTAGTAAAATTGTTTGATATTAACCAATTTGCTTGGTGACAAAATGCACAAAATGCGGTACCAATATATACTGTACGATACGGAAGATTTTATTTCTAAATTTTTCACAACTACGTCGCGCAACAATAAAATTTAACCGGACTATAAAAACTATAGTGTGGAGTATTGGATATGTGTTGCCCTATAACTTTTTGTTCAGATTAGTGTCTTCCCAAATTTAAGGAACTTACTTAAGAGCCACCCTGTATATAAGTATTTGTTTTAGCACCAAAGCGGTGCATAGAAGCAGAATTGTGGCATAAACCTTTCAAAATATTTTGCAAAAAAACGAAAAGGTTCCTAGCTGGTACTTCTGGTACCGATTTCGGCAAAAATTCACTAAGATCTCCTAATTTGTGGAAAAAGATTAATTATGAAGTTTGACACCGACCGATCAATCTGTCTGGGAATATACAGCGCCGAAGTTTCGCCGAAAACCCACTTTTGGTAAAGTCATTTTTGCTTAAAATTTTTGAAAATTGATCTAGCCCGATATTGTTGCAAATTTCATTTACAATCTTTTAGTTGGTAAGCATTTTTGAAGGCTGCTACTTTAGGTAGACCGATTTCGGCCAAAATTCTTCCAATTTCAGAAAAAAAACATATATAAAGTTTCATCCCAATCAGTCAAACGGTTTGAGCTGTAGAGAGGCACAAACATTTAGTCTGCTTGACATTGCGCATAGACACAAGCGTATACGCACGGATATATAGTGAATGATAAATATGTGATCTACCTTTCAAAATGTTTTGAATAAATCAAAAAACTTCCTATGAAAGCGGTCACTTCCTGTTGCCTGATTTAGGCCTAATTTGTGAAAAAAGCTTAATTATGAAGTTTCATCCTGGTGAATTAATTTTTTTTATGTACATTTAGCAGCACTAAATCAACCATAATCTGCGCTGACGAAATATAATCATTAGCATTTTTATTTACCGGTCAATTTGATCAAGCGCGGTAGGAATTACAAGAACTGTCGGTACGCTAAGTGTTAATTTACAATCTTTTAGTGCATAACCGATTTTCATACATGATTTAGATACTTTTCAAAATATTTCCGCAAAAAACGAAAAAGCTCTTATGGAAGGTGCCCAGATCTGGTGAAACGATATTGGCCAAATGTTTAGGAATCTTCAGATATATGGAAAAAGCTTAGTTATAAGTTTCATTCAGATCAATTAATTCGTCTGGGTCGAAAAGGGCCGAATTTTTGTACGTACCTTTGAAAATGTTTTGCAAAAACGAAAAACTTCTCCTATGGACGCTGCTTTTTCCAGTAGATCGATCTCCACAAAAATTCACTGGCCCTCCTTATTTGTAAACCTTAAGTATGAAGTTTCATTCCGATAAATCAATCCGTCTGGGCTGCACAGGACAACAGGAAAACAGTTTTTTGCAAAAATGGAAATTTCCGGTATGATTTTTGAAAATTTATCTAGGTTGTTGCAAATTAAATTTAGAAACTTTCAGTTCTTGACCGTTTTTCTAGTATATCATATACTTGTTAAAATATTTGCAATTAACAAAATAGCTCCTATGGGAACCGCCACTTCCAGTGGACTGATTTCGGTTAAAAACCATTAGTATCTCCCAATTTATGAAAAAAGCTTATATATATAAGTTTCATCCCCATCAGCCGACCCGTCAGGGCTGTAGAGAGAACACAAACATTTAGTCTTCACAGATATACCGCATATCACAAATAAATGATGAAAGCAAGCCTAAATCGCTGAAGTACTCATATTTGTCTAGACATTTCTAGAATTATGAGGTAATGTCCATCAAATATCCACGTTTTCGATTGCATTTTTTTGCTTTAAATTTTTTGTAAAAAGTTTCCTAAGTCAATTTTGAGCTGATTATATATTTATTTTTACTATAATTATAACGAAAATTTTAAATCAAACCATATTTATTTATTTCAGTATTTTCGATATTTCAATATAAATTTTCAATATTAAATTCTTTCCGAATTAATTTACGTCGATTTATATTACAAAAATTTAATAATAAAACAGAATTCAAAATTATTTAGTTAAAGTTATATTTTTATTATTAAAGATTAAATCTGTTCTGAGGCCGAAGCAATCGCAACTCTTTCGTAGTTCGCTTTTCACGTCCTTACCTCGCGCAATCGCCTCTCAAATTGAGAGCGTGTGGCTTGAGGTTCCATTTTATAACCATCTGCACATTGCATAGCTCCATGCGAGCTTATATTGGCATGGAAGATGGGTCGGCTCTTGAGTTTTGCACTCCGACAGGGGATCATAGTTGTGTTCCATTTCATCCCTGATCGTAATCTATTGATGAAAATTCCCTTTTGCAACCTGCCCCTGTCAGGATTCGAACCCGGTACCTCCCGATCTAAACGCCAAAGCTTAACCACTGTGTGGTTTGGTCGGTGGTTAAAGCTATTTAATTATTTTGTACATCGTAGAATGCATTTTTTTTGTTTTTAGGTTTCAAAAATGTAACATGATTTTTTTTCTTCTTTGCAAGCACTTACAACTTTTCTGCAGTTCGCTTTTCACGTTCTTATCTTACGCAGTCGTCTACCAAATCCAGGACGTACGGCTATAGGTCCGATTTTGGTAGAACCATCTGTACATTGCATAACTCCATGCCAGCCTATAGTACAGGCATGGAAGACAGGTCGGCCCATGAGTTCTGCATTCCGACAGGGGGTCTTAATCATAGATTGTAATCTGGTGATGAAAAATTCCTTTTGCATCCTGCCTCTATCGGGATTCGAACTCGGTACCTCCCGACACAAACACTAAAGCTTTAACCACTGAGCCGTTTGGTAGGTAAATATGATTTAAAACATATAAAATTCCATCCCAACTACATTTTTCTGTGCACAGTTATATATTTCGTTAATTTTTGTAACTAAATTTTGTTTGTTTTATTTATTTATGTAGCACTTTTGATAAATGTATAAAATAGTTCACTCCGGTAATATACTGAAGATGTATTTGGGGGTGTTAAGTTTATAATTGCAGAACTATGACATGTATAGTAGCGTGAAAGATGTTTTGTAATATAATCTGGCAACACCAAAGTGACATTCACATGCCAGATTGAATAAAATATTTGTGTCGATTCAATGTGAACCTTCTATTTTTCTTTTCTTCTATGTTGCTGTTTTTACTAGGAAAACTCGATGCATTTAAGCAAGCAAGCCATATATTTAAATAAAAATTTTGAAATAAATATCGAGTGGCTTTTGAAATAATAGAAGAAAAGATAAATAGAAGATGTACAAGGAATCGACACCATTATTTATTACATTTCAGTTTTTGTTTTATTATGGTCTGGCAGTAACGATTTGATGGCAGAATAAGGTGACAACTTTTACAGCACCTTGTATAATTCAGTTACCTTTTAGTTACATAATATTGTAAAATAATTGTTGTACCTACTCTATTTGTAATTGTTTATTCTGTCTGGATCCGGAATAAGCACTTTACTATTTTTTGTCATAAAACCATACGACTTTTCATACATTTATTACTGGGGTTTTGATATCAAATTTTTACAGTAAAATTTAGAATTATATTTTAGGTAGAAAAATATTATTTGCTAAAATCAAAATATTTTAATGTATAACTCAGGTGCTAGTGCAAATAACGTCGATTGATATTGTTATCGGGAATTGATAAAATACAGACACCAAAAATGCTCGTACCAAAATTACATCAAAGCTATTTAAAATTTGAAATATTTTTATGGCCACTATGTATCTAAATTTTATAGCAAAAAAGGAAAAGCTTTCAAATATTTTAATTGTATTGATTGATGATGAAGTCATTTACTAGCTGTATGATGCAAAATAAAAACTATTTGATGCAATACAAAGCGAAAAATGAAATTAAAAAGCAAAATTTTATGATCTCGTAATTTTAAATGAATTTTTGTCAGCTCCCGTTGTTATCATTGAAAATGCATTTCATCTTTCATATATTCGGAAATGAAATGATAATATGGAAAAAAGCTATAAAATCATTTTTATGGGACAGCTTTTTATATTCAAATTGTTTTTTTAGGTTACATTGATACTTTTATGGAAGGATGATTTTTATGGAACTGGAGTGTACAACTCCAACTATTTTCGACATGGTTGTGCTCCTACACGAATTCCAGAATTGTTTAAATGTGTAGAAAATTTACATTTTCATATGCAATACAACTGGTTAAGTATGTAAACCGTTCGTAGACAACGTAGATAAATATTTTAGAAATATAAAATTAAATTTCTAACCAAACGAAAAGGTGAGTGAGGGAAGTACGCTTAAAATGATTAGAAATATTACAAATATATTCAATTGTTTGAAAACTTTTTGTTCACAAATGCCGTCTGTTTCAGTCATTGGTAACCTCTAAACCATGTAAATATTACGTATACAGGACAAATTGTTAAAATTTTCCCCTTTACAATTTTCCCTTTAGTAATTTCTTTATCAAATATAATAATAGCGAAGAAAATAAAATGTCATACATGCAAAAACCAAAAATACTACCTGATTAAAACCCCGAGCTCCAACTGCCTCGGTATTAGAAAAAAAAGCTATCGTGTATTATTTTATATTTGTTTATTAAATAAAATTTAGTAGACTATAATATGTTGAGCCTGAAAATTACTGTGTCGGCTTAGATTTAACTAGAATTTTTAGCATTACAATACAAACTGAAATCACCACTCTTTCACCACAATTTCTCAAAACATTTGTACTTTTTCATTGGCTAGGATCAATATCTAATGATTTTAAAGCGATGAGTACCAGAATTGATAATTAGTGACACAAGTCAAAAATGGCACCAAACCGACGGTATAATTTTGTCTACACATGTAGAATATTAATAAACTACGCGGTGTAGACAATACGACACAACACTGATTTGCGAACACCTCAAAATCGACAAAATTTCGGTCGAAAATTTAAGTACAAACTATAAATCCCAAAAACTCTCATAAATAACATCGCATTAATAAATTGTAATATAAATAAATTTCTATTTAGTCAAATTATCATCCTAAACAGTACAAATTAATCCATCAAAATCGTATATCATATTTATGGATAAACTAAGATAAAAACACTTTTATATACTCGTACTGTACTCATATCACATCCATAATATCGAAACAAATAATTTACATTGTACAGGATTAAAATCCAATAACATTAAATCATTTTCTAATAAATTAAAATTCAATTCAAAAATACTTAATTTTTAATTTATTTACGTATCATAAATATCCAAATGAATATTAATTTTACATTTTTAATTTGTTTTAAATAATGTTCGGAAATTAAATGGATATGATAACGATTTCCTTGTTATTATGTTACCAGATTTTTTTTTTTTATTTGGAATAGATCGCTCGAGTGAAAATAAAGTGTGGCAATAAATTTTAATAATTGAGTGTTTTTCATTGTATGGTTTGGTGTATTTATGGATAGGTACTATTATAAATTGCTGGGGGTGCATTATTGAAAAGAGCGGAAACTACTCGTAGATACATATTTTTATCGTTTTTGTGGATAATTAACAGATTTATTGTGATCTTTTGGTACAGTGAATAAATCGTCGAGCAATGTCGTAAATCTTTTTTTTTACAATTCTAGATAGCATGAAACAATGTTCTATTGAATCGAATATTTTCGTACTTTAGACTGGCATGGGACTATCCAATGTACAGGTGGTTCTACGTAAGAGACTTATAACCGTTTCGTTCTGAGTGGAATCTTCGGACATAGATCTTGTGACCCAACATTCTTTTGGTTGAACAGAAGAGTGGGACAGGAAGAGACCATTGTTTTAATGTATCAACATCTCTTTAATGAGAACATTATCGATTTGGGTCTCCCCTGATTTTTAATTTTTTTTTTTTGAGTTATTCGTCGCTTTTGGATAGGATGTTATTTAATTAATTTTCACATTTACTACAGAACCACCGCAAACTAGACACATCGTCCATCACAATTTCATTTGGAAATTTTTCAAGTAGGTCACAATTACTAACTTCAACTATTAATGGACGATTATAATGTCAGTCAACGTGCGTTTTTTTGCATCAGCCACTTAAAACAGTCAGCGATTTTGAATTTGTATACGAGTAAAATTATTAGGTGATTGCTACACTTAAGTTATTGGGTGTGTGAATATGACTCCTCCCTTTACTAGTAGACAGATTTATTAAAAAAATTTGGGTGAAGCCTGAAGGTGCGGTATATTAACCCAGAAAGGTGCGGTACATTATGAACGCTGGAATCAGATGAAACTATTAATTGCGATGTCTTCCTTCTACAACAAATATACGTTTGAAGCGAACTATAGTGAAGAGGCACAAATTAATTTTTCAACATCACAATGCAAAACCACGTATTACAAACGTTGTGAAAAATTATCACTAAAGGACAGGACTGGGAAGTTATACCCCACCCGCCATATTCGCCAGACATAGCTCCTTCAGATTACTACTGAAAATTGGGTTATCGATTGGATCGCCTCCAAAGACCAAGCAAATATGCAAATTTCTTTTATTTTAATAAAAACGGGTGGAGTCATATTCACAAACCTAATATTAAAACAGTTTTGTCGAAATATTAAATGAAAATGAAGACAAAAAAAAAACGCGCCCGAGTTGGATGAATGTTGAATTTGGCGAATATAACACTGATCAAGGCAGTCGTAAACGTATATGGGATATATAACTTGATCCACTTAGTAATTGATCTTATGACGGCAAAAAAACTAGATATCACCAAGGTTTGTGGACCTAACTATTTTGCTGTATGCATTTAAATGCAACGCGGTATACACCCTATAGTATACAGTTTCTGTAGCCCGTTAATACAACTTCTAATGGTGTCATAATCACGGTTAAAATCTTTTTGGACAAAGTAGCGAATACTGAGGTTTTTGGCTCAATGCAATCTTGAACAAATATCATCTGAGTAATTATAAAATAAAGTAAACTTTAGTTATTAAATTAGTCTCATGTCAACCATATTACAATTTACGAGGGTGGCCTTTACATGGAATTTGACCCGGTACCGTGTGGTTGATCTACGACGAATATCATGAACTTTCGCGGTCTTACTTTGCACAATTTTAACTTCGATTATATAACTCGCCGGATGGACAGCGGCGGGAGTTAGTACCATTCGATGTTGATATTATTTGTATTACAGGAAACGCTGACTCAAATGTGAACGAATGATGGTAATGCAGAGCGAAAAATACGTATTTTAAATCCGCATAATTTTCTCTGCGGATTTCATACTATGCTGACGGTGGAACATGGAGAATAATGAAGCGTAGGATTTGAAATATAAATAAACAATTAATAATAAATAAAACGAAATAATAAAAAAAAAAATTGATCTTGATTTAGTGAAGTGAAGGAAACGTACAAAAAATAGAGCACAGTTTGAGAAGCTTGTTCAATTTATGAAGCAGCATCCAGATGTTGCAAAAAATTTATCAAAATAAAGTGCTGAAGTTGTGCAAGAAACATGGCAAGATTTGAAAGATCAGTTAAATTCGCTAGGGCCCTCAATTAAAGAAACCGCGGAGTGGAAAACGGTTAGATTTTTTTTTTAGTTGAGAAGAAATATTAATATTTTCATTTTTTAATTAAGGTTTGGTGTGATCACTCGATGGAATTCAACATTCCACATGTTTGAAAGGTAAGGCATCATAATATTCAAATAATAATCTTAGTGGTGTAATAGTTGCCATATTCCAAATGTTTCGTTACGGATTCTGCTAGCCAATTGAGGCTACATTAGCAGTACTCCATGTGGAACGGCTAAAAATGCTGCCTAATTCGGAAATGGAGGTATTAACCGAAGTTTGCGAAATTTTGAAGCCATTTGATACCCTTACTTCAGAATTAAATGCTGAAACCAGCGTAACGATTTCGAAAGTGTTAGTAATAATGGACGGTATCTAGCTAACCTTTCAGTTTCTACTACGAAAGTCACTTCAATGGTTCGGATTGTGACAACGAAAGTTAAACAACGATTTCAGAATGCGAAACAAAATTTTATTCTTCAATTTTCAACATACCTTGACCCACGGTGCAAAGGTAAAATATTTACCGAATCGACTTTGAAACAAGTTAAAGATAGATTATTAAAATTAGTTACGGATCTAATTCAGCGAGAGAATAGTTTAGTAGAAGTACTAGAGGAAGTTATCGCCCAACAAACACCACAATCGTTTTGGATCATTTTCGACAAACAAAATCCAATCAAAGTAACAAATTCCACTACCCCTTTGGCAATAATTGAAGTCCGGCAATATGCCGGGGTAGCCATTATTTGCAAAAAGGATGATCCACTAACATTTTTTTAATTAAGGTTTGGAGTTATCACAAATCTTCATTGAGG
Organism: Nephrotoma flavescens; assembly: GCA_932526605.1. Taxonomy (NCBI): domain Eukaryota; kingdom Metazoa; phylum Arthropoda; class Insecta; order Diptera; family Tipulidae; genus Nephrotoma; species Nephrotoma flavescens. The sequence continues at coordinate 137,935,667 of OW052221.1, read as the reverse complement.
AAAAAATTGGCTCATAGCAAACGACAGCTAAAAAGTACTGGGGCGGCAGTAATACGCAAGTTGTTTTCACACCTCTGAAGGAGGAAGTTGTACAACTTGCTTCTTTGAGAGACGTTGTCCAAGGACTGACAAATTCACAAACGTTTGTTGTCTGCACAACGTACATATACTAAAGCGGACAGAGTTTCAGTTCCAATTCCACCTACATTAAACGAAGATGAAATCAAAGCATCCGAAGACGGAAAACGGAAATTGAAGCACCAGTTGAAACGTCGCAGTTCAAAAGGCCGAAACCATTAAATTTGTTGGAAAAGGAAATATTTATTCAACAAAAACTATTGGAAAATATTGATACCTCGCATACTATCGACAGCTGGGATTTAGGATCAGTGACAACCCGGTAATCAACGCCAGCTGGAACAAGTTGGATAAGTAATCCCGATCTAGAAGAAACCCGTTTTGTAGTTCAAAAGAAAAAATCCCATCACGACCAACTACCTTATACGCTGCAAAAGAGAAAACAATCCAGCGCAAGACTTTGAGAATGACTAACCTGTGGGCTAGGTCTCCATCAGGAGGACCGGCAATCAACAGACTCACAGTTAATAATGCCGCAACCGAGAAAACGAACAAGTTATAATTCCGATTTTTTTTTTATTGGAGAAGGTCAGCCTACCGTTGTGGATTGCAATCCGTTTTTCATTCGATTACAGGATTCATAAATTTCAAACCTCGAGCTCCAGATATTTTAATTAGGTATCAAAAATAAAGATAATACACTAAAGAAAACTGATTTCTAAATAAATAAGAGACGTAACAAAATTTACTTAATACTCAAATCTATAATAAATATTTATGATACTTATTATAGATTCCATTATTAATTAAAAAACAGGGTTGAGAAAGCATAACACATTGATAGAATTATCTTCTATTTTGCGGTCAACTATATTTCCAGCGGCCGAGAATCCACATTACGACTCTATACTTGTAATTAGGGGAATGTTCAACAAATTCCTGTAATTCCACTACAAATATCTTCAACTGTGCCAGCGTAGCATATTGTTATCTCTCTTCCAATTACAGTTTCATTCATCATTCTTATCATTGATCTACAAAACCCTTGTTTGCTTGTCTCTATTTAAACTATACACAAAATGAAAAAGTAGAAATAGTGTGGTTACATTTATATGCTTACTACTTTGAATGGTCGCCTTCTTATTTATAGAACTTGCCTACTGAAATCAACAGAAAAAGATCACAGCTTACTAGTTTACAACTCTAACCTCACAAATAATGAAATATCTCAAAAATATGCTGCATTGCGACATTCAAGTTTATGAAAAACAATAATTTCATTAATACCTAGATCATTGTAAGGGTCCTATTACACTGTAATTCTTTCGAGAGCAAGACAACTTCTTGAAATTAAACCATACTCCACCTTTTCATTTAATAAAATGAACCATTTCAAAAAAAATTTGCATGCATAATAAAAAGAACGCCAACATTAAAAAGTAACAAAATGAAAATTACAACGAATATCTCATTTCAGCAGTCATAAAAATATGTAAACATTTCATCTTATACATAAGTCTTATATTTTGTGGTTGTGACTGCATCAAAATTCAAAAGCACTACTAACAAAAAAATCCCATTAAATCGAGAAATAAAAATATGAAATGACAAGGTTTTCTGATAGCAAATAATATTTTTTTGTTGAATTTTCGTTCCACACGTTGCACTTGCATCAACAAAATTTATATAAAAATTATAAATTTTCTATCCATCCTCTGAAACAAACACCCTGATGAGAAAATTTTTGCATATAAAATATCAACAAAAACAAAACAAAAAGTTTTTCAATCAAAAAAACATGCATCACAAGTAAAATGGGAAAACCACCTTGAGAAAATTTTCATTTTCAGCTTCATTAATCATTTAGGTCATATTTAATTAATTGCACCACCAGAGCCAGCAACTGCAACAGAAGCAACACATTTTATATAGTCTAATGAATATGGATATTATCATATCCTTTAATCCGGCTTTTTGTTGTTGTTAATCACACAAAAATGTAATATAAAATTTGAAAATTAATTAAATTAAAATTAAATTTACGAAAAATGTAGTAAAGTCGACAAGTTTATTAGATTTCAGGAGGTGATGGCGTGTGGGTGACTGCCAACTGACATTTTTATATGGGTGTGTGTGTGTGTGTTCGGCTATATAAATATATTTGTATTATTTTTTGTTTACTTTCAGCAAACCGCATGACAAAATGAAAATCTTTATGCATTTTCATTTACCATAATAATACTCGTACCTATTCATATGTATCACAAAAAAAATGAATTTATCCAGCGCTCTTCTCGGTTAAAACCAACACAAAGTTGTTAATTGAATTTCAATGTTTCAACTTCATTGTCGTTTGCCGTAGTTTTATAGATATTAAAATTTTTTGCCATCATATTTATATTTATTTTATGAAATAATCGTAAAAAATATTTGTATATCGGAAGATAATAAGATAACCAAAAAAGTATAAAAAAATCATCCGAGAACAACTATATATGTACATGTGTACAAATATGTATTTTCAGCAACAATTCATTCAACAATGGATTTGGAAATTGTTTTTCGATTATAGGAAAATGATATTAACCAGTGCTGGTTGTATAAATTTATACCAATATACAAAATGGTAGCGGCCCCGATTTGGTTAAAAATGAGTTACTCTTATTTAAACAAGCAAGATTCCAGAAATAAAAGGATTAGACTTGCGTGGGCTAATACAAATTTGGAAGACGGCTTGAGAACATCATAGAAGAAAAAGAATGGAATGGAAAGATAGCCCTCCTTCTCGATATTCCAGTATGCCTTGGCATTCTAAGTAAAATTTGGATTTGGCTAGGATTTAATGGTCTAACCATTTACTTCTTGGAAATCAAAACTGATTACAGAAACGAATACTAGAAGATAAAATACAAAAGGGCAAACACAAATATCGACAGTCGGCTTTCGTACATGGACACAATTGAAAATTAGAATATCAGAAACAACCTCGGCCTCAGTGAGGTGAGTGGGAAAAGTATAGTAAACTCAAGCGGTAGAAGTTAGCTGGTATTCTCTGGATGAGATAAACAAGGCGTGGGCATACATATATTAAGAACAGCTAAAGCAAAGAAACCACTAATGAAATGTTAACCATTTAACAGCAGAATAACCGTGGCAAAAATTCCAATCAAAAATACGAAATACTACAATATGTTCGCCGCATTGTCCAACAGACGGCGCTGATGAAAGAACCACGGATGAGTTGTAAGAACAATTATAATCCACAACAGCACGGACACACAGGGATCATGACAAGATAAAATACAAGGAGATTTCAGTGCAAAAATTGGAACGGATTGCACGGACCTGAAAATCATCTTATGTTACCCCATATGATGATTTTGAGGTCCGTGCAATCCGTTCCAATTTTTGCACTGAAATCTTCTTGTATGTTATCTTGACATGAACATCGTTCATAACTATTCATAGAAAGCAGTAGACTTTCATACAAAAATATTCACAAATACACATAGACTTCATCTGATGGAAGAACAAGGAACTAAATAGATCACGTGATGATCAACATAAAATTTTTAACGTCATTACCAGATATCAAGTCAATGAGCGATGCACTTATTCGCAGTCATTAACAGTGGATATCAGAGGAATGAAGAGGTGCCGACATTCACTGTGACCAACAACTGATATTCAAAGATCCCAAATTAAGCGTTTCTTTGTAAAACGCTTCAAGACAAATCGGAAGAAATTCATCACCGATGGATAAAAAGATACCGAACTAAGAAACATATTCTGTGCAACGGTCAATGTTAGCCTCCAAGACGCGGCCATCAATGTAGATGAACATTGTGGAAACAAATCGAAAAAGCCCATATTAAAACAGTTACCAACACACTCGGGTACCAAGAAGATAAATGCTAACCCTAGATCAGTAATAATACTTGGAAGGAAATTGAAGAACGTCGAATTCAGGTTGCAAATATTCGAAGAAAACATGTCGAAACAACAGAACTCAAGAAAATGGCAAAAAATGACAATAGGCAAAATACATTAAAAACAAAACATACACGCACAACATCAATGTGTACGACATAAGCAATACTAATCCTGGATTTAAATGAAAATAATCTCGGAATTATGAACGGCACAAGCTCGTTTCAGAATAGGATGAAGCTGAATCGATCATTTTTCGAGTGGAGCGCACTATCCCTACTGTACCTAATTCCCGTGGCCTTTAGACATGCATTTGATACAATACAACGGAGCGCGATACGAAAGACGCTTTTTGAAATGGATCTACCAAAGGAATATGTCGAACTCATATAAGAAATGTACTGAGACGCAGGTAATCAAATTAATACAAAAGAAAATAACAAAGTGTATTTTACAGAGAGTAACACATGGAGGCGTAGTAACAAGACATTACCCCCAGTCAATACCCTCCGGACGACACCTCTTGCTATTAACCCCCCCCCCCCCCTCAATTACGAACCGGCCCAATATCCCAGCCATTACTCTCATCCATTACTCCTTTCCTTCCTTCCTTCCTCCCTCCCGAAAAATTTGCTGATTATGGGAGAATACATTACATCAGGGGCCGATGTTTGGTCAAAAAGTGGGAATAAAAATTATGAGAATTACAGTTGTTTTACTTACCTACTAGACCTAATACACTAAATCATATAATTGTTTGATACAAACAGCGGAAAAATTCAATATGTATGTGTAGTACGTATGTGAAACAAAGGTAAGACTCATAAATTTTATTCACGTTTTTCGACCAAAATTGGGGTCCATACGAATTTTGTTCGAAAACCGCGACTTGATAGTTTTTATGTTACTTCATCAGCATACTAGATGTAAATTTAATTACGATTTAGAATTTACATCAACCAACAATAATATTAATTTTGTGCATCTAGTAGGTTAGTGAAACATTAGCAAAACTCCCAAGTCTCAAGTCTCAGTTTTCGAACAAAATCTGTGCCCAGGAGTAAATTTTGTTTTGCAAATTTTTTATTATGGCTGATTCAAGTTCATACGATTTGTGCTAATGTATAGTTTATTGAGGATATTCCTAATAACAAAAATGCTGATCGCCCAGAATTCTGCAGTTTCCCGTTAATTTGGACAAAAATAATTGCATTACAAAAATCCCCAATCCGTTAATCAACCCAAATCATAACAAAATCCGATTTAATTTCAAGTTCAAAACCAAAAACTTTCGAATTAAAACCTGCATACTATTCTTAAATTTCAACCAATGTGATCTTCCTAAACGCTAAATCTTAGGAATATTTTCTCTAGCAGCTCAACACTATGCTCTAGCCTGAAAGGTTAGAAATGCCTGTACTTAAAAAGGTACTGTGATCGTCTCACACTTTTGTCAAATTTCGCAAACTTTTCCGTCACAAAATATTCAACATTAGCAACACGTTAAACAAGCAAGCCATCAGCGCTAACATAGAAATGGTGAATCAAGATGACGAAAGAATCACAAGAAATCGTTTTACTTTATTCAATATGTAACAGTTAAGCTGAAGCGAGCATCTAGAGCGAGTAGAAATATTTTACGAAATCAAAATTGTACAAACAAAAGGGTCTGCGAGCCAGTAATTATAAACATAAGTTGATGAATAAATGAGTGAAAATTAAACATAAGAACCAAATTCCATCACCAGTGGTTAATAAATAACCGTGTTCATTTTGCATGGTTAGATTCCGAAACTTCGCTTCGGTCTCCAAAATTTGGAGAAGAAAGTAGAATGATTTTCCATGAAGTAGCCTTTCCTGCTGATCATTATGAAATATATTCCGATGCCTAAATTCTTGAAATTTTCTTTAATTCCCTGGCTGCATCAAAGTTATAAAATTTGTTCTTCTATGAAAATTTCACTCCTTTGATTGAAATCATCTTAGAACAGCAAGAAAACAATCTATTTGTAAATCAGTTACTCTCACTTAGTCTGCTTTTGTACAGTGTTGATGGGATTTTATCCAATATGGATCAGCGTAATCAACAGTTCAAAGAAACGGTCTAGAAAATTCGACCGGGCATGATGCCGATATTTTATTAATTGTTCTTGCTGCTTTGCATTGGATCGCCTTTATTTAAGGCAAGGATTCACAACTCGTTTCACGATAGTTAAATATTAAAATTTGAAACCATTATTTTGAAATATTGATCAGTTAGGTTAGTCCAGCCTGTAAATTCTGCAAACCGGACAAGTGGTGCAGCGGTTAAAGCTTCGGCACTTGGAGCGGGAGGTACTGGGTTCGAATCCCAGCAGAGGCAGGATGCAAAAGCAAATTTTCTTCATCGATTACGATTGGTAAAGTTAATAAACACAACTTAGACCCTCTGTTGGAGTGCAGAACTCAGCGCCGACCCACCGTCCATGTCTATGTACAGGTTGACATGGAGCTTGCAATGTGCAGGTGATATACTGTAGTTGTGTGAGTAGGTGAATGGGTGGGTGTGTGCGTGAATGAAAAGGGTGGTATTAATTGACCTTAAAAGGACGTTAAATCCATTGGATAATTAATACTTTCTTTTTTATTTAGACTGTGTCCGAATTGTGTGATAAATATTTTCTAGCACAAATATTTGACACTAACGTGAAAAATTTTCTCTTCCGGTAATTTTTTTTCAAGTTGTTGCCCGAATTCTGTGATAATTTTTTTTGTCAAAATTCCCCGCCCTCAGTTTTAATTTTAATTTGAAAATATTGAATTTAATCATTATAAGATTAAGATTAAGTTATAAATTATTAAAAACAGTTGAAATCATAAATCCAGTTATATTTATTTAATTTTAACTTTGTATTGAATTATTGAAAAATCGAAATATTATAATATTGTTGAATATTTAACCTTAAGTCCAATTCTATTACATATTTAACAGCTTCTAATCATAATCAATGCCCTAAACAAGTACATTCGATCATTTCCATCCGATTAAATTATCACTTATCTGTCAAAAATTACTATGCCCATTGATTATGATAATTCATGTGTCTTCGATATTTTCTCAATGTTTGTACTAAAAAATATTTATCACACAATTCGGACACAGTCTTAAAAAAAATCTCATGTTTAATGAATTATTCAGTAAATCGTTGGCTAAAAGTAACAGTATTGAATGTTTAACCCTGAAATATAAGTGTGCGTGCTCTAATCTTCATCTAAAAATTACTGCTACGTCTTCGGGTTTTAGTATCTAATAAGACTGAACCATTTGGAAATCGATCCTTTCATTCGGCTTTTTCCAACCATAACCACAGAAAATGTAAAAGATGAACAATTTTGCTATGCGGGAGATTTCAGTTTTGATCATATTAAATCAATAACTTTGTAAAAATAAAGTATAACAATCATGAACATTTTTAACCTTTAGATTTATGCAAATTCGTTATACCGCCGAGGTAAAGAAATAGTCTTTAAAAATCTCTGTGTGTTGGTTTGTTCGTTGTCTATAGTCAAGACGGGTGATTGATCGGAATGAAACTTCATACTTAAGCTTTATCCATAAATTAGGAGTTTCTAATAATATCTGGTCGAAATTGGACCACCGGAAGTTCCAGTTTTCATGAAACCTTTGTCGTTAACCTAAAGATTCTAACTTAAATGTGCAACAAAATCGGCCCTGTGAACCAGTGGATTACAAAACCGGTGAATTACGATTTTGGGCAGAAAACTGTTATCAACAAAAATTCGGCCTCTATACAGCCCAGATAGATTGATTGATTGTGTTTAAATGTCAACCTCAAATTTGGAAGTCCTATAGTCGAATTTAATGGACCGGAAGTGGCATCTTCTATAAGAGCTTTTTTGTTTTATACAAAAATGTTTTCATAAGTATATAACATTTACGAAAAAAAAGATTAAAATTAAATAAAGTGTGGTATATTTGAGATCTACGTATATTCGTGGTAAAATAAAGCCTGGTGTTGGCCAGTACAAAATCAACACTCAAGATAATCTGTCCGAGAGCTCTTAGTGTTGCGAGCAAATCGTTTTTCACACAGGTTAAATTTATTTTCGACGAGTTAATGGTATACTGATCGTAATACCATGCATTGAGTGATTTTAGTAATCTTGCTGGAACCAGCTATCGTGGTTTTTATTATTCCAGTCTAAATTTTGAGTGACAGCTGACTGATAGCTCAGCAGGGAGTCCATTACTTAGTGCATTAATATATTCCAGCACACGGTCTACTTATATTGGACAAAAAAAGCATATTATCACTGACAACAATAACACGTCTACGTGATCTAACGTTAGTTACACTGGTGTAATATTTCTTCAAGATTATGACGTAACCAATTTGATTTTACATTCTTCCGTCATTCGGTATGGGCTAATATGTGATGTAATTTCGGCGCCTATACCAATTTTTGCATATAAGTCACCCCGATGATTTTAATATTATGGTGCAGGATGTTACTGATTATGTATTCTAGTTCTTCCCCCGTTAATATCCTAAAGAAGAAAAATAACACAAATAGGTGTTTTCTCGCGTTTAAGTACAATGGTTATCTTGTTTCATCTGTTCATAATTATAAGTAATATTTTTTCAAATAATTGTTCTTCAACAATCTTCTTTTAATTTTAATTCAGACTTCAACGAATTAAAAAGCTCTATCTCAACAAGGTTGTTACAGACCTTGGCGAATATTACGTGGTTAAGATAGATAGCTTACAGTTGGTTTGGGGGATTCCCATGGCTGTCGTAAAAAAGTAAGGTCCACAAAATTTACACGTATTTTTGACCACTTGATTAAAAAGAACGCATATTTTACCCACATATCCCATACCATCTTCACATAAATAAAAATTTATTCCATATTTTACTTTAAATTATTAATATCAAACAGAAAAAGTATAATCACAAACTAATCGAAATTTTATCATTGTATCTCTTCTTAATATTTAGTATTTAAAATTATATTTATTTTTTTTTATTTATTGGAAAGAAATTCGTATTAACCGATTATTATTTTTTTATGCGTAATCTTAACTTAAGTGTTATGTATCAAACTAATAACCAGTATGTAATATATAATATAATATAGTAATGAAAATATTTCAAAAACTCACCACACCAAATTCCGCCTAAGAGTACTCTGTGGTTGTTTGGGGTGCCTAAAATCTAAAATTAAATACGTTGGTCTGAACACCCTTATCAAAAGACACTGATTCTATACATAAACCGTTAAATCTATAAGCATTAACTAATATGACATGCAATATATATCGAATTGTTAGCAAACTATAGTAAACTTTAATTCTTCACCAACGACATTTTCTTTCACAAATTTTTATAGTAGTATTATTTTTTCTTCCAATTTATTTATATTTTTTGTTTTCATTTTTCTTTCAATTTTGTTTCTTTAGATTTACTGCACGATAATTTTCTTTCGTTTTATAGAACCACTAACACTACACATAACACATTATATGGCGACGGTGATGTAAAGGTGATTAGAGGTGGACTAAGCTGTAGTACGCGATACCACGCCCGTTGCAATTCCCGATACTCGGTACTACTCAGTTACCGTTATGTGCGAGTTAAATATGGTTCGTTTGTTTTGAGTCATGTTATCAAAAAAATTAATTCTACATATGAGGAAATAAATATGGTGTTAGCCCTCCGTTAAATATAGAAGGAATCAAAAAAAGTTACCCGCAAGAACCAAATTTTTATTCTGGGAATCTTTGTGTACTACATACACTTCTTCTTAAGTTAGCGGTAACTCACTTGAAACACAGATGCGAAATTTGGCTATAACACAAGTCAAACAATTTTTGGTTTTTTTATTAATAGAGCCGAACTTAAGAAGACAATTTCAGAGTGCTTACCAATTCACAAAAATTAGCACAAAAAAACCGATCAGCTTTTGTGGATGAAATTAAATTACGGTTTTATCTTCCCAGCATATGGGGGTCGATTTTTTCCAAAATTCGACAAGTTCACGAAATAACCGCAAGTATATAGTAGTGGTATATGTGTTTGTGTTAGTGCGATGTGTCCCATTTAATTTTCTTGAATATGACATTTCTAGATTCATTTTAATTTAAAATTTGTAAATGCAATGCAAATATGCTATAAAATAAAATTAAACTTATTTAATTATTTAATTTTAGTTCTAAAATAATTCCTAATTCTGTGTTTTTGCGAAAACAAAACATTCATTCGACATCGCAGTAAAAAAAATTAAAATATTTGTAGTTAAATTTTTTTTCCTTACACACTTTCTAAATGTGTGTGCTACTCAGGAACACATTCGATAAGTTTTGTAATTGCAATAATATTTCGTCGCGGAAAGAAATGTATTGTGAGAATTGAAAAATATGTCGAATTATTCCTTAAAAATTGAATGTTGTTTGCGCAAACGTGTTAATAATCCAAAAAATTGTATGACCGTTATAGCCGTCATTTCCGCGAACGTGTTAACTCACCACTCAAATACTTGGCGAGATGACAGAAAATTGTGACGACGAAAGGACATAAGCACAGAAAACTGAACCGATTTGTACCGATTCATAATTTTTGATGCTTACATTCGCAGAAAACAAACAAATTAACCACAGAAAAGTTACACACACTATATAAAATTGTATACTATACTCCTTATACGTATACGAAAACGTCATGTGTCGTCCGTCGAATTTTGGAAAAAATCGACCCCATGGTTTACTTTGTTTTAAACAACTTTAATTTTTTTTATAACCAATTATACTCTTGCGGAACTCCTTGTTAAACGATTATCAAATTTATTTTTTTGTGCAACCAAATATAAATAGATAAACAATTTGCAAGTATATATACTCTATATATAATCAACTTATGAGTTGGTATTGGTTGGTGGTCAGCATTTCTATACTGGTGCTGTTCACTGCAAATCATGGTAGTCGTTGTTAGAAATGTCAAATATCATCGGTGTCACTCGGTAGTAACTTTTATCGCAGTGAACGACATGTAGTCATTTTTTGTCAGTCTGTCAATTTTAAATTATATTCATAATATACTACAGAGTGTTTGCGTCTAGAAGTATAATTATAATGAGTGAGAATAAAAAAAAAATTATAATTTCTATGGCTGTAGACCACGGAAATAAATTAATAAATAATATTGGAAATATTTCTAAATTAAATTTGTACGATTTTTCTGATTCGGATGATGACGAAGAATTATTACTTATGTTGTGTGTAAAAGAAACCCCACCGCGTATTAATTTGTACTTAGAGAGGATAGTGAATAATTATAGTTCGATAGAATTTCAGCAGAATTTTCGTATGCCCAGGGAGGCGTTTGAGAAGCTTCTTGCAACATTTAATTCAAATATTCACTTGGTACGTGGTGGGGATAATTTACGTATATTACCAAAAAAGCAATTGCTTGCCGTTATATGGGTTCTGGCTACTCCAGATTCGTATAGATCTGTTGGGGAACGCTTCGATTTGGCAAAATCAACTTTGTCAAAGATATTTTTTAGAGTAGTGGATTTTTTGAATCAACTCGCTAATAAATTTATTGACTTTCCGGACCGTGCACAGAAATTGGAGATAAAAATTTTTTTTGAAGCACAAAGTGGGTTGAAAGGAGTCGTAGGGGCAATTGATGGTACGTACGTCCCATGTAGGGTACCTGCGGATCAAAGAATGGCGTACACCAACAGAAAAATGTTCACCGCTGTGACACTACAAGCAATTTGTGACCACAAAATGAGATTTACAGATTGTTTTGTAGGTTACCCGAGCTCGGTACACGATAATCGCATTTTTCGGAATTCCGAGATTTATAAAAATGTGAAGCAGAATGTGGGGTGTTATTTCGACCAGGACGAAAGGATTTTTGGTGACAAGGCTTACCCAGTAGAAACTTGGTGTATTCCTCTATTCATTGTAGAGGAAACCTTACGGATCAGCAAAAAAAAAATCAATAGAACTCACGCCTCGTGCAGGTAAATAATTCATATTTCCGTTACGTATTATTTATAATTAATTACTTTAAATTATTTCAGACAAGTTATTGAGCGAACTTTTGCCCTCCTTTTTGGCCGTTTTCAAAGGCTTCGCTATTTAGACATGAAGAAAATCGAATGGATACCCGCAACAATCATTGCAGCATGTGTTTTACATAACATATGCATTGAAATTCCGGAAATTAATGTGTCTGAAGGCCTAGAGCATGCGGAAAGAAATAACACTGTAGATATCCCAGAACCACAAACTAGTACGAGATCGTACACTTCTGTCAGAAATTTAATGATGGATAACATACGTATTTAATTCAAGATTTATTTCATTTATAAATGTGTTTCCCTTTTTCTACCAGAGAATTTTTTTTTTCTGCAATTTAAGCCGAACCCACACAAATGTGTGAGTCAAAAATTTAGGTTGTAATGTTAACGGAGCTCATTAATTATTTGTTTTTGATAACATATTATTTTAGTATTATTATAGTTAGTGTTATTTTGTGGACGAAAACGAATTAAGTGCAATGCACAAATGTGTATGTTGGTTCAAATTTGATACAAAAATAAATTAAAAATAAATTATGCGTATTAAATTCAGTTTTATTTCATTAATAAATGTATTGTATATAATATAATAATTAATTAAAAATAAATTATAGTTTTTCTATTAGTTTGAGCATAAGCTATTTGTGCTCAGCCAGTGCTCGCTCCTGTAAATCAAGCTGCCGTCTAGCTAATTCATTGGCCGTTTCTATTTTGCTCATTTTTCCCTGTGCCTCACTTCCGATTCTTTGCGGAAATCGGCAACAGTTTCAGCCATAGTCACTCTCCGACGTTTCGTGGCTGGAGAAGCAATGCTTTCTTCTTCGTAATTGTCATCGGACTCATCAGGAGGCATGGGTGCATATTTGGATGATGCGGCCGGATTTGGCAAACTAATACTATGGCTGTATGCAAAAATTTCGTCCATCTCCTCTCCATATTTGAAATTAATGGGCGCTCCGCCACTATTGCTCGCTTTTTGGGCGTCCTTATATTTCACATATTTTGTTTTTCAACAAAGCAAATTTCCATTTGCACTGTTGTGGAGTGAAAAAGAAATTTTGCTCGCACATAGTACTACTAATCTTCGCATAAAATTGCGAGGTTCGAACTCCACCTTCTAAAGAATCTTTATGCTCTTTATACGCGTTGATTAACCCTAGTATGGCGTTATGAAACCAATTACTTTTTTCTGAAAAAAAAACATTTACACTTAATTAATATTCCAACTATTTATTATATAAATAAACAATTAATTACCATAGTTCGAAACTGAAGAATTGTCTTGTTGAGGAAGCAGTGTTTCGTTTATATTGAAGCGTGAGTTCCTCATTTGGAATAAATCGGCATCGTTCACTTCAATCATTTCCGCGGCACCATCTGAATGAAATATAATAATATAAATATAAATAAGCATTATTTATTATGTTATAAAATATAATAAATAAAAATAAAATTATAAAATTAACATCATTAAACATGCAAACTACATTTTTATCCTGAATGAAATTATTTTCTCCGTCAATTAAAAAATTAATTCGCTTTTCCATTTTAAAAGTATAACTTGACAAGTTGACAGCTACAACATTAATCAACTACACTCTCTACTGCAGTTAAAAAAAGTCGTTTGGTGTCGATGACAACCTAAGCAGTGAACACAAAAGTTGTCGTTTGGTGTCGGTGACAACCGAAGCAGTGAACGACAAATAGTCAAAAAAAGTAACTTTTTGGTACTTTTAGTCGCGCAATGAACACAACCATTGTGTACTATTCTGCCGTACTACAGATGTTCACCTTATCTACATTTTCAGCCAAATTGACCTGTACATGCCAATCGATAGATATTAATACGCTTTATCATTGTAATTTATAAAAAGAATTAAAAATATATCCAGAAAATGTATAATTAACAAAAATATGTTTCATTCAGAAAAATACAGCTTGGTCTAAGCAAGAATAACTTAACTAAAGCATTTTAATCAAAAACACCCTATCTTCTTTGTAGATAAGGAGTTTTTATTTCAAAACCAACAGTTAAGCTTTTATTGGTTAGTTTGCCTTAGTTCAAATTGCACTTAAGGCAATTTGGCTATTTTGAAAAACCGACTTAAGTGATATTTCCCATTGATGGATTTAAACAAAAATAACTTACTTTTCTGCGAAAAAAGACTTATCTGACTAAAGTATTGGTTTGGCAAACATTGGTTTAGAAAAAAACAACTTAAAATTAAAATTTAAAACATTTTTCATGAAATTAGAAAAATGTTAACTCATACATTTTGAAAAATATACTGAAAAATGATAATCAAAAGAAAAGATATATGTACATACGTATCAGAAAACATATAAAGTGGTATTTCCCCGATATATCTGCATTTAGGAGTTTTATTTCGTTTTGCAAACATTTCATTTAGTTATTTCTTACGTCGTAGTAAAGAGTACCTACATATAATAATTGTGTTGAAACATTTAAAATATTAAGAATTACAACAAGTATTTACCTATAAATTAAATATTACGAGTATATATTTATTATTTAATATTAAATAAATTAAATAACAACAAGTTGTAGATATGGATACATTAGATTTTTTATTCGCGGAGTATATTGATGAAGAGGATGACTGCCAAATTATAGAACAGGATATAGAAATCGTTGAAATTTCTAACTCAGCAATATGTAGCAGTTCTATATCTACGTTGTTTCCTCCGTTGTTTGAAACAGAAGATAACACCAGCTGCTTTTCGTCAGAAATTAACCATGAAGGTACATTAATTTCTATTAATATAGAAAAAATAACTACCGACAATCCAGCGCCAAATGAAAATATTATTGGTGGGTATAATCATCAAATGAACGAATCCTTTGAAGGTATTTTTTTAGAAGATCGGCGACTAGTAGATGAACACCAAGATCATCTTGATAGAGAGATTTCTAGCGACCATGAGTCAAATTTATTAGAAAATATTTCAAATGGTAAGTAAATTGAATTTTATGTTTGTCATACCAGTTTGCATTTATTTATTATTTTCGTAGATATAACAAAGATTGATGATTCATTAACAAAGATTGGCGTGGTACGAATACGAAAAAAAATTATTCTTAAAAAAAGGAACGTATCAATTACTTAAAAGCTAAACAGCAAAATGTCCATAAATTAGAACCAACGTGTTTGGGAAGTTGCAGAAAACTTTGTACTGTTAAAATCCCAAATGCTCATCGGTAAAAAATAAATGATAATTTTTGGCTAATGAATTTTTGTGAACGCAGTAATTTTTTGAAAAATTACACGACGAAAATGGAGAAGCAAATAACGTATGCCAAACATTTTTTCTTGCAACTTGGGGTACAATAAAAACAACAATTCAATATTGAAACGAATTCAAGTTGATAAAAATGAATTGACAGTTGAAAAAAAGGGTAAATATGTCAGAGAAGTAGCATACAAAGAGGACGTTAAAAAACGTATTGAATCATTTAATCCAGATATCTGGTCACACTATCGGCGTGAGCATTCACCTAATAAGAGATATTTGCCATCGGACATTACCATCAAACTTATGCACGACTCGTTTCGTGAGATGTATCCAAATATTAAGTGTTCTTACGATACTTATAGAAGCATTGTTAGTGAGCTGAATATTAGTTTTGCAGTTCTTGGAAACGAAGAGTGCGAGAGGTGTACTATTTATAAAAATATTGAGGAAGAACATACAAATTGTGATGACACATGTGAGATTTGTATGAATTACAACCTCCATAAGACTCGCTCAATGAAAAGCCGTGAAGCTTACGAGTTTTGCAAAACCATTCCGTGAAGCGAAAACGAAATCTGTGTGTCGGTTGATTTACAAAAGGTTATACTGCTGCCACGAATGGAGATGTTTAAGCAAATATTGTTTACAAAACGAACAATGGCGTTTAACGAATCATTCGTGCCAGCAGGAAAATTGGGCAAAAACAAGAAACCAATGGCAGCTATTTGGCATGAGGCAATAGCAGGACGAAAAAAGGAAGACATTATTTCCTCGTTCTATAAATTTTTTTGTACTACCGAGATATTAAAAAAATTAAAATATGGTTAGACAATTGGGCATCCCAAAACAAAAATTGGTCATTGTTATCATTTTTGGCAACAGTAGTAAATTCAACGAACATTAATGCCGAGGAGATTGAATTGCTGTACTTCGAACCAGGTCATACGTTTATGTCAGCTGATAGTTTTCACCATCAGGTTGAACTAAGTTTAAAAAGAAAGCAAGAAACATACGATTTTGACGACTTCCGTGATGCTGTAAAAACTTGCAATGAAGGGAATGTAATTGTGGAAGTGATGAACGAGCAGGACTTTTACCTATGGGAGGACAATTCAACCGCAGTCAAAAATTAAAAAATCTAATCCTCGCCCATATCTCAAAGAAATGGTTAAAATAAAGTTTATAAGGGGCAGTACCAGTTTATTTTACACTCGTGAATATGACGATAATTATGTTGAACTGCCATTTTTAAAAAATTCATTTGAAAAAAGAGGTTTGGCTCTTTCTGAGGTTAGGCCCGGGCCCACAGGAATAAACTCAGAACATCACAAGCAAATAATGAAAGACATTATACCTTTAATTCCAAATAATCGTCATAGTTTTTGGAAAAATCTTTTAGTTGAAGATGCATCGGCCGCTGTGAATTAATGTGAACTTTTGGAAATAGTTTTGATTTTTGTTGATTATTAATTTGAATTAATATGTATATATATTTTATATTATAAAAATGAATTACTCGAAAATATAATACAAACATAATATTTGTGATTTATTATAATTATTTTTTCGTTTTTTAATTGAAATCGGATTTTGAATAGTACCATTTAAGTTTCCACTTTATAGTTTTCTCATACAATATTATTACCATAATAAGAACCATAAAAAACTTGTGGTAGGTAAGGTGTAAATACTTCGTAAGTAAAAACTATTTTTCCATTTATTTTGTGGTATCATTGATTATTGATAAATAAGTCACCATTCATTAGTATTGTCGAATGGTTTTTATTCCTTGGGTTAAACAAAACACTATTTGGTTTATTTTTTTATAAACAAATATTATTTTGTATTATTTGTGCAAAAAAAATTATTGTAAATACTTAGTACAATTGTCAATATTACAAAAAAATTGCATCATTTAATCTTTATAGTGAGTTTTTTTGCAAAACTAGTTTGTAAATTCAAACTTCAATTTTCTCAAAACTCATTTTTTGCAGATAAGTTGAATATCTGTAGTACGGCAGTATTGGTATATAATCCAACTTATACAAGAAAAATACATAATAAGGTGGTACACACAGATGCATTTACACATAGTGTGCACTGTGCAGTAATTTCGGTGCAACACAATCAAGAAATAAATTTTAATTTCGATGGTATATGGTAATTCGAGTTCACTGACCTATATTTTGAATTATAACAATGTACTATCGCTCAAAGACACAAGCTAATAAATCTATTACCATCACCATATCGAGTAATGTACATATCCCACCAGAGTCAAATGCAGCCGCGTTACAGGGTCGGGCACATGCGATTGGAAATTACCCTAAAAAACTACTCAATACCACATTTTGAGTATATAAAGCAACATTTTTGTCATCAACGCTCTATTTCATAAATCTGCGGTTTCAGTTTTTTTTCAAAAATAACATTTTCTAGCGTACTGAGAAATCATGTTTGATCTAAATTTTTACAATTTTTAGGAATTTTTTTTCCGTATCGAAATTGGATAGGAAAAAATTCCCAATTTAATTTTGTTTTTGAAACACTGTACACCAAGTCCAACTGTTTACCTTAGTAAGCCAGAAAAAAAAAATTTTGTGATAAAAATACTATGAAAATATTTTTCCTAATTCCTTTTTCTTATAGGAAAAACAGAATCGAGCTTCAGGTAGTTAAATTATTCGATTTGAAATTGAGGGTTATTCTGGGTGATAGCCAGATATTTGTTTAGAATTTACTTCCAATTAAAATTATTCAATTATTGTAGAAAAAAATCGTGTCGTATATCATTGAAAAGATATTGAAGAAAGACACAAATTTCAGTGATGTAACACAATGCTAAAAATTACCGCTGTGGCGCTGAGAGCAGTTGCATTTGTCTCATTCTCA
Organism: Nephrotoma flavescens; assembly: GCA_932526605.1. Lineage (NCBI taxonomy): Eukaryota > Metazoa > Arthropoda > Insecta > Diptera > Tipulidae > Nephrotoma > Nephrotoma flavescens. Next base: position 137,917,418 of record OW052221.1, on the reverse strand, counting down.
AATAAGTATTTGGTAATACGTTTGAATGGTTTTGGAAAGAGCAACAATTTTTTTTATTTAGCTGATTAATCCATCATTTGTGATAATTCACACAATTCAATTGTGACATATCAATTAAAAAATCTGGGAGAATGGCAAAGATTTAGCTAGTAGTATTCCAAATGGCGCTGATAACAGGTACATTTTTACCCATTCCGATACACTCAAGTGGCATATCGTTTAAAAGGTTCTGGACGAAGCAAAAATTTTGTTATCATCAATTTGTTCCACTAATCCATCGTTTGGTGCAGAAAATAAACGTGTCAAATGCGCGTCGTTGAAAAAGTTTTGAAGATTGACCGAAATTTAGTTTAAGCTCTTTAGTACACCTTTACTACGTAAAAGAAACTAAGTAATCATGAAAAAAGTATAATAATCATAAAAAATAGTATCCTCGAAAAATAATAAGTAGTCTTTAAATGATTTCTGTGTGTGTATGGTGTCATTGGACTAAACTTTGATACATAAGCTTTTTCTATTAATAAAGCTTTATCGTTTTTTGCACATATTTTAGAAATTGTCTTGCAAATACGAAAACACGATTAGTTCAGATCATTTCAAATGTGGTGAAAATCTGTGTACCGGAAGTAGCAGCTTTAGGAGCATTTTCGATATTTGAAATGATGTTGAAATGTTTAGCGAAAGGAAAAACTACAAAGAAATAACAAATTTGAATAAATTAAGAGATTAAATTTTCAAATAAGGAGGGTTAACCTTCAAATAAGGAGGGTTACTTTAAAATTTAAGCAGGGATAAGGATTTTTGATAATACCAGACAGTTTTACCAAAAGCCTGGTAAATATAATTTTTCGCTTTAGAAATTTAATGTGGTTTATTCGAGGTCTATGTACATTCGTCGTAAAAGAAAACCGGTTGATGGCTTCAAATTTTAAATTTGAGTTATTTGGTTCTTATGTAATCCCCAGCACATCTTACTTTAATACTTGCGCAATGAATACAACAAACCTTTTTATGCAATATTTTTTGTAGACGCGCCCCTACTCGTAAATGAAGTATCGAGAAATATGTTTTCATTCAAAACACAAATAGTTAACTTGAAAATTTGTTCTTGAGGAAAGCCTCCCATGTAAACCTCCAATGTTTTCTATTCTAGCCTAATCAGCTCCTTTGGAATGAAGCCCCTCAGAAAACAAGTTTTACCATTAGTTAATTTTTTATCAAGTCCCACTCTGCATCATTCAAGAGCAAACATTCTAGTATGCAACAATTGCTAACAAATTTTTATATTTTTGTTCCAAAACATAAAAACAGTAAACTTCATTAAATTAGAAAAGTTTTCCCGGAGCTTAAAAGTATTAATAATTTTATCAGGATACAGTTTTATTGTACATGGTTGAATTTTTTCAATGTACATAAAAATAAATAATAACAAAATTGTTATTTTTAATATTTATCGAAAAAACGTCAAAATAATAGTATCTGCACTCTACATGTACAAGTACCAATGCGGAACAAGATAGAAAACAATTTTATTTTAGTTTCTGGTGATAGTAAATTGATTGAGTTTTTTGATACGTCAATATAGCCAGCTACTGGCGGTATCGTTTAATAAGTAAAGTAGATTTTTTACTGTCTCTTGCTTCAGTTTTCGGTTTAAAATTTTTTCGCGAGATTTTAATTACAGTTTTATGGACGTGTACAATGTGTGGATGGGTATATGCGGATTTTAATCATTTATTGTGTACATATAAATATTGATAGTCTTATTTCGCATAAAATATACACAATTGAAACCCCTTTTTCCAATAGAAAAGTATTTGCATGTTACTTTTATATAGAGGGTAACAAATATTTTACTATTAAAAAAGTAATAGTAAAATATTTGTTAAGTAAATTTTATTTTCAATTTAGAGTCACCCACTAGATTTCATTGTCGTTAATATTGATATCCTTCACATATCACATACACGTATGAATATATAGATAGAAAATACACAAAGTTTTCCGTGAAGCGTACACGATTTTAATTTTCTTCGACCAACTACCGAAAAATCAAATATTAGGTACAGACACAAAATATGTATTCGATTCTGTTTACATTTTCCCTCCAACGCAAAAAAAAAACGTAATGAGTGAGTTATTGATTCGGTCCGGTAGCAGCAGAAAGCAGTAAATCATATTGAAAATTGTATTCCATCATATACTCATCATCCTGTATGTTATGTACATATATATCTAACATGTAAGTCTAACATTGGGGATTTGGTACGGTACATATGTTTCTGTTTGTTTAACAATTTTATTTTAAATTATGATAGAAAACTTAATTGATAAAAAATGATTTTATATTTTTCGAGGAAAATTCATTATAAATTTTCAGGCCCTTTATTATATTTAACAAATTCTCTCGAGTGAAAAACATAATAATGGTCAACCCACGAAACAAGCACAATACATGTTGGCGACATATGTTAACGCATCGGCGAATTGTTTAATTAATCTTTTTTTAATTTCCAATTTTTGTTTTTTTGCTGGACATAAATTCGCGAATTCTATTTTACTTCCATTGTAGAAGTTTTGATTTTTCATGTGTAATGATGAGTTTGAAATATATTACATGTGCCTGCCTGCGTATATCTGCGAGTGCGTGTGGAATGGAGAAATATATTTCAGCTAGATTACATTTAATTTGATTATTTGTATATAGCGAAATGTTTAATGATGTTCGGTGGATATTACAGGAAAAATTATGATTTGCAAATTTAAATTTATGTAACGATGTAAATGTTTAATCACTCGTGAAGCCTTATTTATGAATATACAATGTAGAGGTTGTATTGAAGGGGTTAAATAATTTAATTTTATATAATTAGCTTAATTCGACTGGAAAATAGTCCGTCGGATATATGGGGAAGTCTATCTAAGTTTTCTACAAAACGACTTGATGACGTGTCTCAACATATTCGTGGAAGCATGGGGGAGCTCCTCCTTACTATATGGACTGGTAGTGAGACAACACCTCCACGTAAATTATCCAAACCGCTGGATTGGAAGGGAAGGGTCCATTGCATGACCGCGGTCTCTCGATCTAAATTCTTTAGATTTTTTTCTGTTCTCTATAATCGAAGGGACAAATATTATTAAAAATAACAAACGTGCGTTTCGACGGATTAAGCAAAATTTTATACGAACGATCCCGATTATGTATTCTGGCAAATAGTAGACACTCGAATACTTAATATTTAAAATAAATAAAAAAAAAATTTATTCATTTTATTTTATTTCTGACAAAGCATCTATTTTAGAACTCGAATTTTTGTTAAGTGCAGTTTTGAACAAACACGACCTACTTTATCAAGAAACTGATAAAAAACATTCTGTTGTGAATAGCCCGGCGTGTGATATCAAAATTTGCATTAGTGTCGCATATTTTTCTGATTTGGTTTCTCATGGGTGATTAATTATTTTTAATATTAAGAATTTAATTGTTTGCTTTCATACAATTATCCTACAGAATACCGATTTTCCGATTTTATTTAGATTAGCGAACTGTGAGACCTCTACCACATTTTATAATAAATACTTGAGAATTAAGACTATGATTGACATCTATTCATGACTAGACTACCGATCTACATAAGCACAAGACACACCAAGCGTTGGCGGCGAGCGGTGAAGTTTGAAATTTTATGAAAACTAAATTGTTGAACACATATTTTAGTTAAATAAGTAGTAAGTAAGTAATATTCCATATTTTAAATACCACATTCTTAAAAATTCAGTGTCAACTATTTTAAATGTGGTAAAAACCAACTATACCAACGTATTATCCTCTATGGTACAACAAATAGCTTCAAAAAATAATCCCTCGTTTGAAACTGTCTGTACAATGAACTTATTAATTTAATTAGTTTAAACACTATGACATATACAAAAACAATTAAAGCCTCTTCTTACAAAAAACCGTGGTTCACTGACAAACTCTATAAACAAATTAAAGTACGAGACAAATATTATAAACTTACTGAAAGATTCCCAAATAACATTTATTATCAAATAAAAGTAAATGGTAACATTATACGCGATCAACAAGAAATTGTAAATACATTCAACCAATACTTCGTAAATGTTGGAACTGATATAGGTAGCAGTACAACACCTCTTGCGGTGCAGTCGTCCCCAAAAGAATATCCCGAACTGTCTGTGTTATCTGTAGTAGAACAAGTAGAGGTGACCACCACTATCAAAAATTTTAAGCTCACATCGACAAAAGAGGTCGATAATATTACGGTAGGGATAATTAAAGAACTTTCGCCCTTGTTATGTCTGCTGCTGACTCGTACTCTAAATTTGTGGATTGAACAATGCATTTTCCCTGAGTTTATGACATTAACTCGTGTTACTCCTATTTTCAAATCTGGGGATCCCCTAAATTTAAGTTCTGCCAGTTTTTAGTAAAGTGCTTGAGCGTCAAATCATTTATAAAAATCAATTTGGTTTTATGAAATCAAGTAGTACTCTCTCAGTAAGTATCAATTTGATTGAAAATATTTACAGTTCTATAGAACAAAAAAAGGAACCCTTGTTTCTCGATATAATGAAAGCGTTTGATTGTGTAGACCACCATATTCTCTTGACTAAACTAAACCATTATAAAATTTGCGGTAAAGTCATCAAACTAATCCAAAGTTATCTAATAGATCGAACACAAGTTGTTAAAATTGATAGTCACACATCACCAAAAATTACTGTGAAGCGCGGAGTACCACAAGCGTCGATCCTATGACCAGTAATGTTTCTACTTGACATAAACAACCTATTTGATCTCAGTCTGGAGGGAAAAATGCAATTATTGCTGATGATGCTGTTTTAATCTACAGATCTGAATCGTTTCCAGAACAGAAAACTGAGATGCAAAATGATCTTCTTATAATTCACAATTGGCTCTATTGCAATAAGTTTAGATTAAATGTCTCAACAACAAGCTTTATAACTTTTTTTTTAAACATAACCCTGCTGTTGTAATAGATGAAATTATCTTTAATAATAGTGTTAAAAGTCGATTCGAAAGCATTTCTTACCTTGGGTTGATTATTAGTTCTCAGCTATCGTGGATTAATCATATAAACAGTACCAGTGTTAAAGTAATGCCTATTGTTGCGGTTTTGAGACGAGTCGGACGATTCATTCCACATTTTATGAGGAAAAATAACTATTTTAGTTATATTTATTAACTCGCATCTCTCTTATCTGATACAAATCTGGGGAGGAGGGAACATTACATAAATCAATGACATAGAAATCATCCAAAATAAAGCCATTAAAGAAATCAAACAACTACCCCCTTTAACACCAACAAAAATCTTATATAGTGACGAAATATTACCCTTGAAGTATCTCATCCACTACGAATATCTACTGACGATTTATAAAGTTAGATACGAGTTTCTTAGGTGTACAACTGATTTCCAAACTAACTTTTCAATAAGCGAGCGGCAAACTCAAATATAAATTTAAAGCCACCCAAAATAGTATTCTTTATCACTTTGGACGGCAGTCCAAACGAGTGACGAAAGCACCTACTGTGCTGGAAGTCGAACGAAGTATATTATACAGCAAGTTTCGAACTTTTTCCCTTTGAGGCTGCCAGGATCATGTTATATACCATTGGAAAGGTCTTAAAAAATACACCTAAATAATGTATAAAAACATGAATTTCTACCAACATTGAGTGGAGATATGACCTTCCGAAAATTGCCCCAAAAAATCAGTTTTTCGGGTATAACTGCCCCAAAAAATGCCCCAATTATTTTCTAACTGGCAAATTATGATTGTAAACGTCAACACCAATTCAACGACACCTCAAACGTCCAAAACGGATGATTTTGACCAAAGTTATGACAATTTTAAATTTTTCTATGACGTCACCAAATAATCTTGCTTTGGTATATATGTTTGTTTGTCCGTACCTCTTTTATTTGATCTCATATTTTCAGGGGTTGTAGTACTTAAAAAACTAAGCAACTTTTGTTCTACAACTTTTTGATTTGGCCGCCATGTTGGCTGCGGCCGACCCCTGAACGGCCATTTTTGGCCATTTTGCCACGTCCACATTGCTGAATCTATTCGACATACCCTGGACATATGCATATCGTTGGAAAGGTATTGACGCCAGCTATCAAATAGCAAAAAAAAGAATTCAAAAAATTATGTTAGAGGGTCATTTTGGCCAAAAAACTGAAAAATGTGAAATCGGCCGGCCACATTCGGCCAAATTGCTAAAAAATGAGCCCAAGACTTTTGGTTCATATTTTCAGGATTATTAGCCACAAATCTCACCTACAATATGACATCAACCGTTTGTCCCAGAAAACTCGTATATTTTAGATATTGACCTCCATAACTTAAAAGCCACCTTAATTTTTTGCAAAATTTCATTTTTTGGCTCAAATGCACCCTAATATCGGTCCGTTGCGTTTCATAAAGATAGTGAATCAACGTATTACAATGAAACAAATATAAATACATCATATTATTATCATTGCTAAGAGAATTTTTACCAGTGACTCTTTTTTCATAACAAAAAAAATGAAAAAACTGACAAATTGATGTGATCGAAAAAATCACCAAAAACATTGAACAAATTCCTTGCATAAAATCGATACTTTTTTAATCTTTATGATGATTTCTTTAAAAAAATAGATCTTACCACTCCTCCCATCGCATGAAGATGGAATATCAGCGAGAGGGTAGCTACCATTAATTTTTGTTTTGTAACTAACAAACTAAAATATGTATATTTTATTGTATTGTTTAAGGGATCAAAAATGAATGGTATCCGCATGCGGTTAGTGACAAAACAGCAAGAAACATGCAAAAAAATTGTTGAATTACTCAATCGAATTTCTGCCAAAAACAGATGCATCTGATCTAAATGTTTACTACTCTGTAACATGCACTAAAACCTAAACTACATATGTTCAGCCGATAGCCTACGAGAACCGGTTGTGTAATAAGATCATACCCGGCATGATCTGTTTGTGGCATGTGGTAAAGGATTCTGAAATAAAATCTACTAAAAGACTACAAAATGAAGATTGAAAAAATGCATGCAAAATAAAGAAATAGAATCGTCTACCACACACCAGAAACCGTACACCAGACCGTAGGCTACTATATAGGCAACAAAAATGCTTATAGAGTTCGGTTTCGACCTTTCCCGTCTTTTTTATTTCATTTTTGTTTGTGTTAGTGTGATTTCACCGAAAATTTGTTTAAGCCGCAATAAAATCAGTATCATAGGTAAACGGGGAAAGAATAGAAGAAAGTTATGATTTCTGTGAGATCAAGTGTGGAATAGAGCATTGTGCCTCATATACAGACGCACGCCACTGGAGTGACGAATATCGAGAGAAGAAGAACGAATCATGCACGAATTCCCAGCAAACAAACGCTGATAGCAGAATGAAATAGATGGAAACATTTGCACACGTCGAAGCGAGAAAACAAATAAATTTACTTCGGTTTCTTCTATGTACTGCATTTTTACCCCCACCTAATCTCTTGTTTATCAATTTCATTTCAAAAATTGTTATTTCATTTCTATCAGTCTCCAGATTTCAGCTGAATTTAATAGACGTTTGTAAATGTTTTTCAGGTGGAAATACATGGATAACATATAAAGTAAGTATACAAAATTAAAAAAATGTGTAGTTTTATCTGAATGACAATACACATTTGGTACATACAACAAAAACCAAACACAATCAATAATATATGATTGTGTTTGGTTTTGATACAACAAAATACATCAAAAAAATATTTTTTTCTGGTAAACAAACGGTTAACAGATACATATTATACTCAAATCTAAATGCAAGAGAGACAAATTAATTTTTAGGGGAAACAAAGCCGAGTTGTCGGTCGACAACAATACGAATAGCATGGAATTAGGTGCATCAATTTGAAGTAAAAATTGAGCGCTCTAATTATATGCTGTTTATGCGCTCTTTGTGCGCTGATTTGTATTACTGGGAGTATGCGTAATTCGTCCTTCGCCTCTCGCTATTCGTAATTTCAATGCCACGCGTCTGTGTATGAAGTCGCATTCATACGACGGATAAAAATCTCGGATTTTTCTATCCCAGAATTTTTTTCAACTTTTTTGTATGAAAAAAGCATGTCTGTTGTATAATTTACGTGATGTAATTGGTTAGAACGATGGAATAGAAAAATCCCGGATTTTTATCCGTCGTATGAATATGACTTAAGGCACAATAACACGTAGCGGCCACTTGTGTGCTATCGAGTGTGTATGAACTGTTTTGACTGGCAACAATAAAACGAATCGCAATTCAATTCATTTTCAATTTGCCGTGCCAAAATCGTTGATATCAAATAAAAAACCTCTTAACGAGGTAAATGTTCGAGTGACGAAAGCCGAATTCAATTCACAAAATTTCTGATATCAAATTTGTGCCGAAAAAAAACAATTGCATTCGATTTGTCAACGATTTTTCGGAATGTTAATGCATTCAGCGCGTTGTTGTTGAACATTCCGAAAAATCGTTAGCAATCGTTATTCTTGACAGCTAGAAAGCAAAATGTAAACAAACGCGCCGAATGCACTAACATTCCGAAAAATCTTTGACAAATCGAATGCAATTGTTTTTTTCGGCACAAATTTGATATCAGAAATTTTGTGAATTGAATTCGGCTTTCGTCACTCGAACATTTATCTCGTTAAGAGGTTTTTTATTTGATCATGGACTACAATTATTTAATCAATTATATGACAGTGACAAAACCTTAAAAATTTCTACTTTTAAATTTAATCTTAAAAATAAACTTTTTTCAAATTTTATTTCAGAATATGATTTGTTTCATTGATGCTTGGTTTGATTATACATAGGTTTATTAATTTATTAATTTGTTTAAAAGCTATAATTTTGATACTAATTATTTGTTTGTGCCAATTTAATTTAATTCAATTTAATTTAATTTAGTTTGAATTTTTTTTATAGTAAAAGATTTCTTAACCATTTTGGGATATTCACTATTGTTAGAAAAATATTTTCCTATATAAAATTTGTTTTATATTAGGTGCTCCGGCATTCATCCCTAAATTTAGAGGAGGTATGTAGATTTTATTATTTGGCTGCTTCAGAATTCCGAATTTTATTTTTAATATGTCAACTCAAATATTATTGTCATTTCCTGGAAGCCCACAGCCTAACCTCTAGGACATTGTTTTTAAAGACAGGCACCACCTTAGCCAGTTTCCAGCTTTCGGGGTAAATGCCAGTGTACATAGTTTTAATAAATAGATCTGAGAGAAGATACTTTAATTAATGAATATTTGTTTTAAGAATTTTTTACTGGATTCATCAAGTTCATTGATGTGGAGTAAGATGCGGAATGTGAAGCGCAACACTTTATAAATTTCATAATAATAAATAAAAACAAAAATTTAATTTAATTATTAAAACTACTAATAAAATTTTATGAAAATAATTTATTTACCTTTATGTTGCTGGTGATTGATGATGGTGCTCCGGCAAAATCCAAATTGAATAGGCAGAAGATACGAGTATTTTTCGTTTAAATTTTCGATGAAGTTTTTGTAACAGAACTAGCATCCAGTTTCGATCTGATGAGATCATGAAAAAATTCAATCATCTGATCAGGCCATTACTAAAAAATTGCTTGCAGTGGAATTGAAACCAGTGTGAATGAGATGAAAGTTTGTAAGCATAAATTTAGTGAATTGTCATATAATTCACTAGAATTGTGATTACACGGTTGGTCTACATATATAGCACATAAAATGTAATCATTACGTTGTAATATACAGTCGCCATGGCATGGCCTGGTAAGATGATCGAATTTTTTCATGATCTTATCAGATCGAAACTGGATGTTACTTCTATTACAAAAACTTCATCGACAATTTAATCTTAAAATAACTCGTTTAAAAAGTTTAAATAATTTAAAATGAGTATATTTCATCTCCTTGCCTAACATAATTTCAAAACCATTCAAAACTGGTTTTGTAAAATATTAAATTTGTGTATGTGTTGCACCAAATAGTTCGGTGCACCCTTTTAAAATTATGTTTTAATAAACATAAACGATTTCAATTCCATCTATTGAACGATGGCATTGCGTATTTGTGAATGCGTTTTACTTGATTTTGGTTTTGCAAATGTATCTCTCAATGATTTGATGGTAGAGATTATTGTAATGCGAAATTGTTGTGTAACCGAAATATAATTTTACAATTCTATTTTGACTTCATTAACTTTAGCCAGTTTCAAGCATTCGGGGTAAATGCCAGTGTACATAGTTTTAATAAATAGATCTGAGAGAAGATACTTAAATTAATGAATATTTGTTTTAAGAATTCTTTACTGAATTCATCAAGTTAATTGATAAGGTGGAATATCTCTGCAGGAGTTGATATAGGTGGAACTAGATATATAGTGTGTCCCAACAAGAGCGCTGGATTGAATTTAAAAAAAAACACTGAAAGAAATATCTTGATGGCCAATGTTGATCGCCAAATCGAGAAATAACACAGCTTGGGAACTTAGTCTGCAATAACACCATTGTTTCACGTGCCATGTGGCAGGTCGCACCATCTTGTTGGAAAAACATGTCCTCCACATCAATTACATCCAATTTGAGCCACAAAAACTCCGTTAACATTTCGCGATACCGCACTCCATTAACAGTTAGCGCATTTCCAGGTGCATTTTCAAATAAATACGGCCCAATTACTCCGCCAGCCCAAAATGCACACCAAACAGTTACTCGCGGTGGATGCATTGGTTGTTTGAGTATCACACAAGGATTTTCAGCGCCCTAAATTCGACAGTTTTGCTTATTTACGTATCCGTCGAGTTGAAAATGAGCCTCATCTGGAAAAATGATTTTCTTCGAAAAATCCGCATTAATTTGATGAAGTTCCAACACCCAATCAGCAAATTCACGGGTCTGCGCATGGTCCCTTGGCTTGATTTCTTATACCAAGAGAACCTTGTACGCGTGTAAATGTAGATCTGTTACCAAAATTGGTTGCATAGTGCTTTTGGTAATGTTTAATTCTTGACCACAATGCTGAATAGAAGTTCCTGGATTCTCGGCCACAAGTTTTACGTTGTTCTTGTTTTATTGTAATGGTTTTGTTGTGATTGTTCTGTTCCGTACATTGGTTTATTTCACTATATCTCGAATTAAATACACAATCGTAGGAAATTCTTCCATTTGGCGTCAAATCTGTGTGACATCGACTATGATGATTCATACTTACTTAGACACAATCAACTTCTCAACCACCCCATACTTTTTCTTTCTTTAACGCTGGATCGCGGATAAATTAGAATTTAATTTGAATTATAGATGGAAGATTTGCAAGAATCGCAACAATCAGTTTCGAACTTAATGAGATTATTGATTTGTTGATCATCATAGATTATTGAATCATCATAGTCGTTGTCACACAGATTTGACGCCAAATGGAAAAATTTCCCACGATTGTGTATTTAATTCGAGATATACTGAAATAGACCAATGTACGGAACAATCACAACAAAACCATTACAATAAAAAAACAACAACGAAAAATATAAAAGTAATTCGTACACAAGGAAAGTTAATTGGTAAAAATGAAGTATAGCCCTTTCTGGTTCAGATATATTTTTATTTGCACCATAATTTTAGTCCAACCCACACAAATGTGTGAGTAAATACGTATATTACGAAAACTAATTTTCATCATAAAATTTCATCAGAACAAAAGCCCATCTTACACAATTGCGCCAGTTGGGCTTTAATTAACATTTTGAGTATTATATTTTAAGAGAAATACAAAATTGTGTAAGTTGGTTCTAAACTTATCTACAAAATATTTTTTAATGTTACTCACTGGAGTAATAACAATTTACCCACACAATTGTGTAGGCAGGTCACGAAAGGAATAGATGGAGAATATGAAAGAATCGAACTCCGTAGACTAGGTAGTAATTCGCTAGAGCTACATATACATGGTATTGTTCTATATATAGACAATATTCCTATGTAAAATATCAACGTCAGTCGCCGCGGCCTGATGAGATGACTAATTTTTTCAAATCAATAATCTCATTAAGTTGGAAACTGATTGTTGCGATTCTTGCAAATCTTGCATCTATAATTCAAATTAAATTCTAATCTTTTCAAGTTGTTTTAACTTTTTAATGATTCAAATAATAAATGTTTTCGAGAATTTTAATATTGTTGCCTTAGATTACGACTTGAAGATCGCAAATCACTTTAATTAAAGGTGATAATATAACTGGTTTCAATCGTTGGCTTTTATAGCTTAAGGGAAACTTTTTAATTTGTTAATGAGAGTCGCTGTATACCAGTTGGCACTCGAAGTGTTATGGTATTATTACACTGGCTATTTTTCAGTGTCTGAAAAATCCAATTGAAGTGAGAAAAATTATATGTATACATAATATTAATAAGAGTGTGTGTAAACAATATATCAGGATTGTTGTATAAAAATTGAGCAAAAAAGTCGCCCAATGAACAATTCTACGGTCATCAACATTTCTACAGTCAAAGCGAATATTTTTATGCAAATTCAACAAAAATATTGTATTCTAAAACTATTTGAAGTGATTTGATAGCCGTTTCAAGTAATTTTTAACATTTTTATTGATACACAAAATGTTTCTTTACCAACAAAATGAACATGACATTTGAAAAATTATGTTGTCTCATTTGCTTTAGTTGTTTCTGTCCTAATCACCGTTTACTTTTTTCACTGCACTTTTTTCAAGCCAGTGTTATATAACAACATTACCAATTAAAAATGCTGTAAATTTGACAATTATGATTTTTTTATTTCAAAATTAAAGTATATCGTAAACATTTCATATTTAACAAAAAATATTCGATGTTCTCCCCACCTTTAGCGAGGATAATAGCATCGAGTCTCTCCGAGAAGGCTTCATACGTTGCACAAATGTGGTATGATGGTATTTTGTTCCATTCTCAGGAAAGAGTTTGACATTCAGAATGGACCATATGGAAAAATCCATTGGGTTTAAGTCCGGGGAATATGGTAGCCATTGTTGTAAAGAAATGAGAACTTTTTCTTGTAAAAAACGTTGGGTTTCACGGGTTTTATGGGATGGTGCCGACTCTTGTTGAAACGACCAATGGTTTCTACCGAATTGTTTACGTTCCCAAGGTAACAAAGCATTTTGAAAAACTTTTCACAGTAGATTTGTTGATTTACTTTTACACCCTGTCCAATGAAAACGTGTGGGGAGCTTCCTGTGGCAGTTACCGCGGCCCAAATCATCACTGATACATGCGATTGGCATATCGCAGAGCAATTCGCTAGTCTAAATTGTCTTTTGATTTGCACTCTAACCAAACACGATAGTTTTGCTTGTTTTGCATATTGCTGAACTGTAATTTTTTTTTCATCAGAAAAGACCAAATCCTCAAGCTCCCGTTTCACATATAAATGTCCTAAATACAAGGCAATAACACTGTTGCGTTTGAATTCCATTTCGATAATAGGTTTGTAAACAACATAACAGACTGACGCTTGTTAAAAAATGAGCGCGCTGCCATTTGGTTGCAACAGCAGCGTGAAGTTGATAACACTACTAATTGTATTTTATCGCTTTATCGAGGTTTTATCTTTTTTGAATTGGCAGTGAACTAATTATGTTAATTTTTTAAGGTAACAAGGCAATATCGACAAAAGTACATTCGCCAAAAATTCATCTTCTCAAATGATTAAAATATGCTTACAAAAATTTTATGAGAAAAGTAAATATTACACAAAACTGGAAATACCGACTAATATAAACTGGCTTAAGTAAATTTGGGCTTGTGTTATTGTTCAACACGCAACCAACGGAAATTTAGCTAACTTTTCGAGAGCCTCCCAATTAATAAAACGGTTGCCATTGCTTAAATGGAAGCCTGATGATGTTGATTCCTTAAGTATTTTCGTTTTCGGTGGTGGCTGTTTACTTATTCTCATCCCGCAATAGTGAAAGGCTCCGGGCGACATCGGTAATTTTGGTATAGAGCAGGATTTGTGCTGTGATACAACTCGATCGCATTTGTGGTGTCAGGGCGTAGGGAGGTAGAGGGCGCAGTGTGAACCGGGGTAGAAGTAGTTATAACTTCTCTGGATCTGTCAGTGGTAATATTTGGTTTTGAACATCAAAGTGTGATCTTAAGTGCAACACGTTGTTTTACCGTTGGAATTCCGAGTGGTCGGATAATTCTGTTTTAGGGGGTATACTGATACAATGAACGATGTTGAATACTGTTACAAGTAATTTTCATAATTTCAGATTGGACAGCATAGCCTATGCAGGGCGATGATAGTCTTTTAGATGTATTTGGTAAAGATTGCGTTGGATGGTTCCAGGATTTTTTAAATATTTACTTTCATTCTTTGACTTTGTGATTTTTACTGTGTTATTCAATTAAGGCCCCGATTCAAGGTAACACGTGGTCGATTTTCAAAGCTAAGACACAAAACACTGGTTTTTTTTTCTAGTAGATGGAGCGTACAGTACCATTTTGAAATCTTCATCAAATTTTGAATTTTCGTAATTTTTCATTTTTTATCTTTTGGAGACATGTGCATCGAAAATAAACATAAAACGAAAGAATGAAAAAGGTTTTTTGTCCAAATACCTAATGGTTTAGTTACAACAACAAACATATTTATAAATTGATTTTTGTTAATTTTCAGTTCTTATTATGAGGCGTTCGGGTATTTGTTGTTTGTTTTTACAATATTACAATCATAATGAAATAATATAACTTTTTTATAAAGAAATCTCGCACAACGAGAAGCAAAGTAGATGGTCACCTAAACTCAGGAACTGACCTCATTGAGCTCGATTTAACGTAATGATTTAAATTAATAATATTTCGGGTGCATTTTCACATAAGTTTTTAGTCACCCAAATATCTAAAGACAGATCTAAAGAGAGTGATCGTATCCTTTAGGGGGATATTAAAACTGTATTGCTCATTTTCCATGATTGACTCAATTATTTGTGTATATGTAATACATAATATCTGCTGGTTGCATTAAATTTTTAACCCAAACATTTCTTTTGTTTCTTTTACACTTTCGGTGTTTACTGGAAGTCTGGTAAATTTCAGTCAGTTCTATACATTCCATTGAATGAGTTTTAACTTGCTGGCACACACCTTGCTGGGTAATGCATTTTCAAAGACTCCAATTCAACATATATACTTTTCCGAGATGGGGTCGTATCTCGTTATTCAATCATAATTCCGGATTACGAATGAATGGTAATTTTTCAACCGCCAATTAACATAGCGACCACTGGTGTAACCAGCGCAATGTTCAGATGTTAATTTTAGAATGCCTTCATAAATGTGTAAAAGATAACCCCGATTATTAAAAATCGTGTGTTTTACCGTAGACAGACACAAAATAGATAATCGCGTTATTTAGATTACTAAGTTATTTCTGCCTGTCGGTCGGTACTCGATTTTTCCAAAACAGAATTATTAAGTTTTCATAACTAGATAAATACAATCTATCCCTATAGATAAATGAAAATCGCGATAAATTTTGTGTTTGTCTACGGCATTGCACATCAAGTGAATGACGCGTTATGATAAAAATATCTTCAATCATGGAGAAGATTTAACAGCGAATCCTTTAACAGTTTACAAATAAATATTTTTTTTTGAAACTAGTTCAGTTGAATAAAAAATTATGCCCATTGTTGGCCAGGCCGATATCTGGAAAATTTCCAAAGTGAGGGAAACACGTTCCTATGTATACATATTTATTTTAACACCAGAACAAGAGCTTGACAACAAGAGCGTGGCAGATCTTTGATTTATATTTTAATTGATACTTAATCGGAAACTATAATATAATAAACATTTTAAATCGTTTTTAAACCCTTTTACCTTCTCGTGTCGCGTGTCTCCCCAAATAAATTGTTAACATTTCATTCTTGTTGGTTCACTTGTAGATCGATCTGATGAGCTGGGAAGTATAATGGCAGGGTGATTTGTCTCAGGAGAACAACGTTGCGACTTAAAACCCAGATGTCATTAACATATGCTAATGTCAGTTGCCCTAGCCTATATTGAGCTCACGTATGACGTTTTATAAGAATAAATTGAAAAGCATTTGGCCGATAGCATCATCTTACTTCTTTCTCATACTCACGATGCAATTTTAAATGTTGCCGAAAGTTTATCTTTCCTGTATACCTTGAATTAAGAGTTCTCAATAATTGGCACATAGATATCAGATGCTGTCGCACGCCTCTTGAAAGTTTTTCCATAAACTACAAAATTACGATTTGGTAGGTAGTCCATATGGTACTCGTGGCTAAGATGCGATCGCTGTAAATAACTTTGCTGGTGATTATGTTTTCTAAGTCAACCACTGTTTAACAAAGCTACGATATAGATGTTACAATTTAATCGATGTCTTTAATAAACAAATTGGAATGTAAAAATATCGAATGAAATTTGAAAATGCCTGAACCAATTCTAATCAACTTCAGTAACCCCACACCCCATTTGATGCCTATTCGTAAGGAGCGAAATTCCAAATATCCAAGCAGTTCCTATCTTTTGATCTTGACTTTTTTTATTCCAACATAATCTGATATACTTTTTAAGTATACTCTTTCTTTTGATATACTTTTTAAGGGGTATGTGGCTTCTAAAATAACATACGGGTATAATGTTCGGCAATAAAACCAAATAGGTTAAACTTTTTTCATCCTGTCATTGGAGAATATCATTCGACAGAACATAGAGTAGCGCAACTCCCTATATTATAAATCAAGTTAGTTCGTTTTCGAAACCGTCCAAAAAATGAGCTTCACATCAGCGTTGTGAACAAGAAAATATCAGTTACTAGAGAGCAAGCACACGGCAAATGAGAAGCATGAGAAAGTTCGATTACTTAGAATTGATGATATATGATCAAAATTTAATCTCTATATAGAGCAAGAATCATCGCATGGATAAATTACATAACCGGATTAAGCAAATTTCATTAAAATTGTTAATATTTCACCAAAAACTAAACTACAAAGAACCTACAAAGCGCTGATAACGCCATATTTCACTACGAGCATGTTGATACGAATCAAATTTTTATGGAAATACCGACTGATTCAACTCTTTAGAATACGAGAGGATTGCGAAGGTAAGATAGCTTATGATAGCCGATAGTTTATATAAGATCTATCCTGAAGTTTACATCTTTTGTCTGACAAGGTGACTGTTCTTGATTTATCTGTAGATTACTAATTTTATAGCAATAAATATTGACCCGCTTGTATTCACTGCTGGTAATCTGGTAATTGCTGTACATACATTTCGATAAGTAATTTTTTATTACAAAATGTTAATTATGTTGACTTACCATAGACGAGGTTGATTACCAACTTCTGGTGGTTGGTCTCTTCATTTCATGGACGGTTGAGGACCAACTTAAAATGAGAGATGGAATCCCTCGTTCATTCGTTCCTCATTCAAATTTCGGGTATTTGCACCTTTTTGGATCAATCATTTTTTGGATCATATACACGCCAACGTCGCCAAAACCAATGAGAGGAAATGGAATATGTCGATTGAACATTTAAACACGTCGATAATGTGGCCATACTATTTATGAGACTTCGACTTGTGTCAGGTTCCACATTCCTCCAATATGAATTTGATGGATGGATGGATGGATCCTGGCACACCAGGATTGAAGGTTTATTGACAAGTTCCGGAGAAGGAATAATTATAGAATATACCACAATCAATTGGTTTGTATGAAAATCAGCAAAAATGTTTCCAACATTTTTGTTTTGAATGGCAGTATTTATATCATTAACGTCCTTGTTTTATGATGTCAATATTGGTCGATCACTTAACCAATTATGATTTAAATTATTGTACAATATTTGGGTATACGGTTTCAATTAATTTTTCTTTTTAGTCTTTTAAAATACAAAAGTTTTGTGGAAATGTAATTGATCAATTTGAATTTTTCCATTTCCAATGTCTAATAATTGTTTTGGAAATGTTATAGCCGATTCATCGTTTTGCAATTGAAAACGCATATTTGTTGATAAATCTAAATTTTTAAATGTTTCTCTAGAAATTATATGGTTTTAAACATTCGTTTGATTCACCAGCTGGAGTTGATCGGGTTATAACAGGTACCTATGTTAGTGTCTGTTTAAAATCACCTGATAATTATATTGTTGTACCATCAAATATCTGTTGGTTGTTGCATAAATCTTGTAACGTTTTATCTAATGCTTCTAATGATTTTTGATGTGCCATTGTGCATTCGTCCCAGATTATTATTTTGCATTGTTGCAATACATTTCCTGATGTTTTTGGTATGTTACATGTTGGTATTTAAATTATTTGCATATTTAATGGGAGTTTTAGTACTGAATGAGGTGTTCTATTGCCAGCTAATAATGTTCCTGCTATTCCTGAAGAAGCAATTGCTACTGCTATGATTTGCGATCTGATCAATGTAATTGATAAATCGAAAAATACTCCCATAGAAGCTGCCACTTCCAGTGGTTCACGAACAATAGAACATATATATATATAAATTTTTATTACAGTTCATACAGTAGTTTTTGAGTTTATCGACCGAAAATGCTCCTACGGAAGCTGCAACTTCCGGTGGACCATTTTCAGTTAAAAATCATTCTCATGACCCGTGTATATACACCAATTTTTATCAACATTGGTACAGCAGTTCTTAATGTTACAAACAAACACGTCATTATTATATACATACATAGAGATTCTGGATATAAAATTTGATCGTCTTGTGTACGGCAAAATGACCGGTAGTTTCAGGAAGATTTACAAAGCCAAATTAATTTGATTTTTTTGATAGTTTGATAGTTTTTTTGGATCTGGCATCCCCGCCGTCAAATTCAATAGGTTTTTGAAATTTGGAATCTGGGGTATTATTATGCAAACATAAGTTCATTTCGTTATTTAAAGTGTTCTGGATTGTCGGTTATAAATGCGAGACACAAATCCTAATGATTGATCTTTTTGTTTTCATTAAAAAGTTGTCAAAATTAGTTTGAGTCGATAATCGTAAATGGTACTGAAGGCTGCCGCATGGAAATTGTCTACGAGCTACTAAATACAACCAGTGCAACATAACAAAGTTAAAAATGTGTGATATATGATTTACTGTCAGTTTATCGTGAACAATTTATCGTGAGCAATTTATCGTAGAACAATTTATCGTAGAACAATTTATCGTGGAAACAATTTATCGTGGAATCAATTTGTCGTGGAACAATTTATCGTAGAACAGTTTATCGTGGGCAATTTATCGTAAAACAGTTTATCGTGAACAATTTATCGTATAACAGTTTATCGTGGACAATTTATCGTAGAACAGATTATCGTGGATAATTTATCGTAGAACAGTTTTATGCGTGGTATTTCAAAATTTAGTGGTAATCTTTAATGATTTTTGGCAGAAGATCTGGAATATGGCCATGTGGGACGGAACTCGGTAGTTGCTTAACCGATTATGATGGGATTGGGTATGTTGGTTGGAAATGGGATTATTGAATGATTTTTGGAAGAAGTTCTGGAATATGGTCATGTGGGACGGAATTCGGTAGTTTCATAACCGATTATGATGGGATTGGGTTTGTTGGATGGAAATGGGATTATTGAATGATTTTTGGAAGAAGTTCTGGTATATGGCCATGTGGGACGGAACTCGGTAGTTTCATAACCGATTATGATGGGATTAGATATGTTGGATGGAAATGGGATTATTGAATGATTTTTGGAAGAAGTTCTGGAATATGGCCATGTGGTACGGAAATCGGTAGTTTCTTAACCGATTATGATAGGATTAGATATGTTGGATGGAAATGGGATTATTGGATGATTTTTGGAAGAAGTTCTGGAATATGGCCATGTGGGACGGAACTCGGTAGTTTCATAACCGATTATGATGGGATTGGGTATGTTGGATGGAAATGGGATTATTGAATGATTTTTGGAAGAAGTTGTTGAATATGGCTATGTGGGACGGAACTCGGTAGTTTCTTAACCGATTATGATGGGATTGGGTATGTTGGATGGAAATGGGATTATTGAATGATTTTTGGAAGAAGTTCTGGAATTTTGCCATGTGGGACGGAACTCGGTAGTTTCTTAACTGATTCTGATGGGATTTGGTATGTTGGATGGAAATGGGATTATTGAATGATTTTGGGAAGAAGTTCTGGAATACGGCCACCTGGAACGGAACTCGGTAGTTTCTTAACCGATTATGATGGGATTGGGTATGTTGATTGGAAATGGGATTATTGAATGATTTTTGGAAGAAGTTCTGGTATTGGGCCATGTGGGACGGAACTCGGTAGTTTCATAACCGATTATGATGGGATTAGATATGTTGGATGGAAATGGGATTATTGAATGATTTTTGGAAGAAGTTCTGGAATATGGCCATGTGGGACGGAACTCGGTAGTTTCTTAACCGATTATGATAGGATTAGATATGTTGGATGGAAATGGGATTATTGGATGATTTTTGGAAGAAGTTCTGGAATATGGCCATGTGGGACGGAACTCGGTAGTTTCATAACCGATTATGATGGGATTGGGTATGTTGGATGGAAATGGGATTATTGAATGATTTTTGGAAGAAGTTGTTGAATATGGCTATGTGGGACGGAACTCGGTAGTTTCTTAACCGATTATGATGGGATTGGGTATGTTGGATGGAAATGGGATTATTGAATGATTTTTGAAGAAGTTCTGGAATTTGGCCATGTGGGACGGAACTCGGTAGTTTCATAACCGATTATGATGGGATTGGGATACTGTTAAAGTTAGCTAAAAGTTTCCAGTCGAAAGATAATGCAGATAGTGTCTTGAATACAGCAAAAATCAGTCACGGACTCGAATTTAGGAGAATTTAGGATCGGGTTATATCATTCGGGTGAAGGAGAAATTATTTCAGTTTATAGGAATATAAAAATCGATAAGAGCGAGAATATAAAGAGAGTTTAATTTTTGGCTGAAATAGTCAAGACACTATCTGCATTATTTCGTCTGGAAACTTTCGGCTAACTTTAACAGTATCCCAATCCCATCATAGTCGGTTATGAAACTACCGAGATCCGTCCCACATGGCCATATTCCAGAACTTCTATAATCCCATTTCCAATCAACATACCCAATCCCATCATAATCGGTTAAGAAACTACCGAGTTCCGTTCCAGGTGGCCGTATTCCAGAACTTCTTCCCAAAATCATTCAATAATCCCATTTCCATCCAACATACCAAATCCCATCAGAATCAGTTAAGAAACTACCGAGTTCCGTCCCACATGGCAAAATTCCAGAACTTCTTCCAAAAATCATTCAATAATCCCATTTCCATCCAACAAACCCAATCCCATCATAATCGGTTAAGAAACTACCGAGTTCCGTCCCACATGGCCATATTCCAGAACTTCTTCCCAAAATCATTCAATAATCCCATTTCCATCCAACATACCAAATCACATCAGAATCAGTTAAGAAACTACCGAGTTCCGTCCCACATGGCAAAATTCCAGAACTTCTTCCAAAAATCATTCAATAATCCCATTTCCAACCAACATACCCAATCCCATCATAATCGGTTAAGAAACTACCGAGTTCCGTCCCACATGGCCATATTCCAGAACTTCTGCCAAAAATCATTAAAGACTCCCACTAAATTTTGAAATACCACGCATAAAACTGTTCTACGATAAATTATCCACGATAATCTGTTCTACGATAAACAGTTATACGATAAATTGTCCCACGATAAATTGTGTCCACGGTAAATTGTGTCCACGATAAACTGTTCTACGATTAAATGTTCACGTTAAATTGAAACACGATAAATTGTTTACGATAAAGAGACCGTCACCCGTGATATATGTATAATATAATTATTGTTGTAATGCACTTGTTGTTGTACTACCGTTTTGAGATCACACATTTTTAACTTTGTTATTTATTTTGCACCTAGCTCGTAGACAATTTTCATATGGCAGCCTTCATTCTGCTTATATAATTAGCCCCTAGTATACATCTTGAATATAGAAAAAAATATGAACTTGAGGTGTAATTTTAACCAACAAACGATCAGATTTGCTTGTATAAAATTATGTATCGCGATGTAAATTGAAGGTAAACAAAATAAAATCAATTCCGCGTGAAAATTTTGATAAATGGATTTATTATTCTAAATCACTACATCAACAACAACAACACATAGTTTATTTTTCAATCCCATCATTTTTGTGTTTATCACCTCACCAACTATTGTTATAGATCATTCATACTACTCCAAATATACACACATCTGTACAGAATTGCTACGTACATAATATATATGTATTCATATCTCATTAAAATACTTATCTTTTCATTCTCTATAAGTAGATAAAATACAAATACAATTTACTATGGTATTTATTAGCGATTGAAAGCAAACCATCTCATTTTCATACACACCACTAAAAAATATTGTTAGTTTCACAGCTGTTCATCGATAACGTACTTTTGCTTTTATTTTCCATATACATACATATGTACATAGATATACATCGAAACAGGCCATAGAAACTAACTACATCTGTTGTATTCTGGTAAAACTAATTAGGAATAAAATCAATAAATTTTACGATTGTGTCTTTACTTTGCTTTCTCTTTTTTACCAAAGGAATTTGGTTTTTTGCTAATTTTTCGGTTAATATTTACAATTTAGCAAATCGCCACCGTCAATCATCTCAGATTTTTTTTCTGCGTCTTTTGATATATCATAATCTAAGTTTTGTTGACTGATATCGTCGCAATGGTACCAAAACTTTTTCGATTTTTGCGAATATTGTTCACTTTGTAATGCCATAGCGGAAAAACTAGAGGGAAAAATGGAAAAAGCCACCGTCAATTTTCCTAAAAAACTTCAATTAAAATTTTAAGACATAAATATTGGCGATCGGTTGGTTAGTTTTTATGCTATGGTACCACGAAAAGTCGTGTTTTTGCAAAATACGTGAATCGGGGCCTTAATTCACCAACAAATAATATTTATTTTCTTTAAACCTGCCGTACAACTTGGTGTCTATTACGCTTCTGTTTTGTACGCTTGTGTTTTATGGAGCCACTATAAATTCAAATTTTTGAAATGCTGCAAAGTTTGTTCTCCGTTTCTCTTTTCACTTCTAGAAGTTTCCCAATATTTGTAGAAAAGTTTTCTTAATTAGGGTAGCTAAGTGTGGCGATTGTGACGAAGCAACCTAGCTCTGTTAAAGTGACGTTTGATCACACATGAGTAGAGCTATGCTGATAGTGCGAACAATTGCTGTATTTTATGACAACCATTGCTCCGGAACAGTCCGGTCATTGCAGTGCTATATCGCATTTGTAATATAAAAGTGTGATATAAAAAAATGTCGTAGCATGCTGCGGCTGCAAATTTTTTTATAACAACGTATTATGTTTGTATCATTCCAGTTTGTGTTTTTTGTTTATATGAAAAATTGACGAAAGTGAAAGTGTGTGAAAAAGTGAGTGAAAATTAACAAAAAAAATTATTTTATTTATTAGTGAAAATTAATAAGTGTAGCTACAAAAATAGTTAATTACTTAAATAAAAAATAATTTTAAAAAGTTGGCTCAAATATTTTTTTTTTTTGTAAATATACGCCTCTTGTGAAATTTATTGTAAGTGAAAAACAATCGTGGTTTTATTAATTGTGTTTACGAATAATAATTTAATTTGATTGGAAGTCATAGACTCAAGCAATCCGCACATTACCAGACGAGCAAAGACGACGAAAGAAGCTGATTTTAGGGGCTATTTGATTCATCCAAGCTTTGACCATACAATTAATAGAAGAACTAGAACCTTTACAATGTAACCAACAGAGTTTGCCGAATTTTCCTAATATCATGTAATATAATTTATAATCACACCCATATGGTCAAATTTACAATTATAATTCTAACTTTATCCACACGTTTAATCGCATTTTATTTACAAACTTACCATTTTATTTGAAATAAAATTATATCACAACCTTTTCACGCTCTTCATAAAAACGTTTAAAAGTCAATATATCACTTTTTGTTCATTATTTCCCCTCAAAATTCATTACGTAGGGTTGTACATTTATAATTTTTTGTTTAACAAAAAAATTTTGGTTTAGAAACTACTTCCGACGCGCGAATTGTTGTAATTTTTTTAGGAAATTGTGACTTATCTATTTATTTAATTATTTATATTAATTACACCGGGATGATCGTTTTAATTAAATAAAACTAAATTATGGCGCAAAATTAACTTAAAATAAGCGATTATCTTGTGTTCCATATTTTTGCGCCCCAATTGAATGAAAAAATCGTCCCAATAAAATAATTAAATAAATATTAAATATAGATCAATTTTATGTTACAATTTTCTGAAAAAAATTAATTTCATTAGCTATTCGCGCTTAGTGAATACATAGATCTTACGCAGAACAAATTTTGACTTTCAATAATAATTATATTTGTTTTTAGATCATGGATTCATTGAATCCCCACATTGCATTCGATTACTGGCACGGGTAACGAATTTTAAATCAGCAGCAAAGACAAGAATCTAGCCCATATGAGATGAAGGAAGACGAATTTAAAATATATTTCCGATTCCCTCCTGCTTTGGCCATCAAACTTATAGAGTTAGAATCTTTAAGGCTCTCTCAATCAAATATGACTGCAGGGAGCGAATTTGTTAAAAAACTATAAGTTTGGACATAAAATGTTTAGTTGCATTCAACTTTTATGCAACCGGTTCATATCAAAACCAAATACGCAGTATTGGCCATATGTCGCAGACATATGGCGTGAATGCATCGTAGTGAATGCATCGACGAAATGACCGACCTCCTCAATATTCTTATGAAAAAATATATTAAGTTACCACAAATTTGCCAAAAAAATTATTCCAGGAATAATAGGATTAATCGGCGGCACGCAAATTCCCTTAACAGGACTAAGTAAGAAGGTTGAAACGGCATACGTCAACGGAACATCATAACGAATTTAAATGCTCGATATCCAGTATCGGTCCATGACAGTTTTGTTTGGGGAGCAAGCAAACTGTATGCAATGTTCCAAAATGAATATACCACTCCCGAAAATCAAAAATATTGGCTTCTGGGCGACCAAGGATACCCTCGGTCGCCTTTTCTTATTACCGTCAGCGAAGAATGAAACACTGCAAAGCAAATCGAATTTTACCGTCGGCATAAACTCATCCGTAGCCAAGTTGAAAGAGCAATTGGGATATTAAAAAATAGATTTCGGTGTATACTCGGGGAAAGGAAACTACATTATGCCCCCTTAAAATCTGCGAAAATTATAAATGCTGTCGCAGTTTGTCATAATTTTTTAATTTTAAAAGGTTATGAGGACGAGTACGATAATTCGGAGAATAAAACGGTTACAGTCACTGCAGGAAATGGAAATAGAGAAAGAGGAAATAATCCTTACCTTGAAGCAGGTCGACAAACTCGCCAAACTATTAATGATAATATCGTATTGTAATGATAATAATTTTCACGATAAAATAGAAAATTTAAAAATAAACAATTTGTTTTATCGTATTTGTATTTAAATATTTGAATTTAAAATAAATTTAATTAATTTATTATTATATTAATATTAATTTATTAGTTTTGTTTTATACATTATATTAATTTTGTTTTATCACATTTATAAAACAAAATTAATAAATTAAATATATAATTATATACATCCCACGGTTTTTAATTCTGACTATCTCTTATTTCTTTTAAAAGAGATGTATTTCCCTTTAAAAGCGCTGTGTTTTCTTGCCACCAACGGTTTTTATTCAATTCGTTCCTCTTCCATGAAATCCAACATTTCCCGATTTAGATCGTTGGTTCTGCGCAACTCTTTTAATTTTTGTTCTTGTAATGCCAACCCCTTCTGGCTATTTTGTGTCAGCGGCGTCCTATATAATTGGGCCACACGGCTTGTTCTTGGTCGCCGACTTCTATTGGTTTCCAGCGGGGTTAGTGGTAAAGTTTGTAACGGACTTGTGGGCGGTGGTAATATTTCCTGTGACGTCAGGTTCGATGATGCAGTTGGATGTGTTGCAGATGGTGTCTCTCTCGCTGAAAATGATTATATTTGATAAAATTATACACACAGTTTTACTAAATTTTAACAAAGCTTACCTTGGACTACTGACCAGATTATTGCCAGTTGATGGCCCAGGCAATTGGCTGTACTCGTTGAGAATCGACTGCTCGAAATCCATCGAGTATGTTGGATGTTCAGGGGTCTCCGACACTACCTGATCCGATATCTGAATTGCCCGTCCTTCAAACATGTTCGGCGCAGTGTCTGTAACTTAGAAGAATAATAAAATGAGTAAAACTCACTGCAACAATTGTTGGCAATTTTTAATACAAATCCACCAGAGGGTTGCACGTCCAACAACCTTTCTTCTGGCTTTGCGAAATTGGCGAAATTTCTGAGTTGTTGGTATTTTAATATTATGCCATTTCGTACATCCTAAAATGACTGTAATGAGCAAAGAGAAATAATAAATAATTATTTGTATATCTTGATTTCTTTGTAATTATATCAATTATCTTTTGCCACCCTTTAGCATCCTTTATACTTTCGTCCATATTGTTAAGGTCGTTAGTGAGTGTGGCCCAAAACTGTTGTTTTGTCCGTTTCCCGTCCGCTGTTTGGAATGAGCCCGCCGCTACATGGTAGTTTGCGATTACCCGCTCCACCAATTCTTCTCTTTGATTATTAGTTATTCGACGACGGTTTGAATTCTGAGAAGACTGGGAAGAGAAATGAATTTTATTAAAACCTAATTTTAAATGATGAGTGGCACTGCATGTGCTATAACGAAAGAAACACAAGCTCGTAAATTATTTAAACAAGATTCGTTTGATTAAAAACCGTGAAATTTACAAATTTCGCACTTTATACTACATATTGAAATTTTCATATTTACTAATTTTAATACATTAAAAAATTTAATAAAATATTTAATTTTAGATATATCTTTTTGTTTATTTTATTTTCGAGGTTATGTTATGAACGTTTCAAATTGTCGATTTCAATAAATTAAATATGTATAATGAAATTAATTTTATGTGTATATATGCTATATATATTTACCATAATTGTTTTATCACAAAATATTATCACAAATTATACAAAAAATCACAAAATTATGACAAAAAATTATCTCACACACTAAATATCACTTCATATAAAAGCTTCATACTGCTTACGACGTCAACATTTCACATTATGATTCATCATTTCTACACAAACTTCATTTGGCAGGGTTGAGCTAGGAAATTTTTTTGTTTTGATTTACCTCCCAAAAAAAGTTTCCATTAGTGAGATAAATGTGTGAGATGCGACCAATCACCCCCATCACTCCAGATCAAGCATCAAAAAACACAGCTAATAACTTACAATTTTTAATTTGTAAAATAAGAAATTGTTTTTTCAGAAAAGCAAGCTTGTTCTATGTCTAAGTGTAGATGGCTCGTTAATTTCAGTCGTTTCGATGAATGCAATTTCCGGTAATCCAGTCTACAATATAACCGACGAATTCCGACATTGTACTCTTAAGCATTTTAAAAATTAAATGATCCGTGATTATCGTTTACGTTTTCGAAGAAAGAAAGTTGTCCGAGGGTGGTTTATGAACGCGGGCGGAATTTACGCCCTGATTACGCTAGTCGACTCGATTGCCATTTCAAGTGACTATAAAAGTTTGCTATTTGTATGAAAAATTAGCAAGTTGCTATGCCAATAGGTGACTAGGGACGAAAGAAACAATTAAAAACTGTCATTTCGAGTCGTGTGAAATTTTGAAGTGACTAGAAAAAACATAAAATACGCCGATTGTCATTTGAAGTGACTATGATAATAAACATACAGATATTTTGATAATGTAGGCGACTACGGTTTGATATTAAAAGAGTCACTTGAAACGACACCACTAGTGTAATTTGGGTGTTATCTTTGATTTGAATCAGGTTCAAACGGTACCTTTT
This sequence comes from Nephrotoma flavescens, assembly GCA_932526605.1. Classification (NCBI taxonomy): domain Eukaryota; kingdom Metazoa; phylum Arthropoda; class Insecta; order Diptera; family Tipulidae; genus Nephrotoma; species Nephrotoma flavescens. Next base: position 137,889,231 of record OW052221.1, on the reverse strand, counting down.
CAAAATTGACTATGAAACTGCTACTATAGCATTATCATAGAGGGCAGAGGTGGCTTCTTGGGGCCCTATTCTTGAATTCGGTGGAACTTTTCGTAATCGGCATACAGTTTGCTTTGAAATTTGTTATATTATTAGATTTTTTCGCCGGCTACTCTAATCGTATTTTCAAATTTGTATGCAAGTTTTCTATTATTTATTTACCTGCTAAGCGAATAATTCCGTATCGATTTACCCAGTCGGAATTTTTCAGTCAGTAGGGTGAAAATCTTAAATTAAAAAAAGATTCGAAATTTGAAAAAATGATTAAAGTAGTCGGCGAGAAATTTTAGTAATATAAAGAATTTCATAGCAAATTGTATTCCGATTACGAAAATTCCCACCGATTTCAAGAATAGGGCCCCTGATACCAATTTGTACAACAGAATATTTATCTAAATTATGGTTATAGTATTACTTTTTGTTAAGTAAAAATAAAATTATGTTCGTTTGTTACGATTGTTTCAAATAGAAATCCTCAAAAAATCCTGGTTATTGGTGTACTTCTAAAAAATCGCGCTAAATACTCCAAATGAATCGCGCACTTTATCACTGAACCACCTGGTTATACATGAAAACTGTCTTTATCATTTGAATAAAAAAAACTTGCGGATGTAAAGCAACAAAATACAATAAGTCGAGTTTCGACGGTTCCTGTCTTGCGATTCGGTATGTTATCACTATACTTAGAATTTTTCTTTTGGGTTTTTATATTTTTTGTATGCATTTCCACTCAATTGTGGATTCTAAATGAACTCTTTCATTTTTGGATTTCAGATCATTAATTTTTATCATTATTATTTTCATACAACGTTATAAATTCTGCTTTTTATTTGTTTTCTTTTTGTTTTTCATTTACAAAAAATTTAAAAAAATCTAAATAATCTTTAATTTATTTCTTTAGAATCTGAAAGATCTAGCGAAGTTTCTTGTTCTCTTTGGTTTTTGGTTCGATCAGTCCCGTATCGATTATCGTTTTCTCCATTCATAGAAATTTTTGCCGCTCTATTTATATCTTTAAGCGTGCTATGTTATTGGATGGGTAATTCAATTCGCCTCCATGACTTTTGCAAAAATGTTCGCACTCTGCTTTGCCATTTGTTGTTTAGCATCACGGCACTCTTGTACTAAAAATTTTTGATTGTGTTTATTTTAGCGATTTCCTCGATATATCATCATGTGAAAGAAAGAAGGTCAAAATATCGCCATCAACTTCATACGGATTTGCTCCTTGGTTACTATAGCAGTTCAAATGAGAACAGTTCCTAGCAGGAAAGGACAGTTGGATATTGGATTTTGGTTGGTGGATTTGAAACGCGATGGGGAAGCTAGGGAAGTCTGATTGCTTGGATGACACACCTTCCGTGCAACCACTTTAACACGATGTACTCATGTGATCTGTGCTACCTCGCCTAACTAGCACTGTTACATATAATGATGGCATTCGTAAATACTGTTCCAAATAGAATTATTAATTGAATAAGTTTATGATTTTGATATACCCTCTGTTTACTTTACCATTGTGTAGGTGTGTTTATAATAAAGCTGGTTTGCATTATTCAGTTTTGAAATTTTCTCCTGAATAAGGTGTACCTCAGGCTACTTTTACTTTTTTATAAAATGTTTCCATAAATAGTCATTTGTACTAACCCTAAGTAATGGTTAAAAAAGTTATAGTTCTTCTCTGCAGCTCGTTTGCCACTCGACCGAACTTTTTGTGGATATTGCAATAACAAAAATTTACACAAGACATAATTCCGAATCTTCTAATAAAGTAATAAAATTTAAGTTATGGCAATTTTTATGTCTCCATAATTTCAGAATTTGTTAAATGCAATAACCATTTTTTTAAACATCAATATGTTTACATTCCTTTAAAAGCAATCATAAAAATGCAGAAAATGTTAATGGTAAATATTATTTCTAACGATAACAAAACTTATAATTATCCAGACCAATTGAAAGTGGCAAATACAAACTTTCCTACTCATAATATTATCATTTCAAAAATAAAGATAAATCCTTATGGTACAAGTACAACATCTACGACTATATGTTCAAATACAGTTAGTTGAATGATAATTCTATAACAGCATCGATTTTATAGTAAGTCAACTAGAAAATTTATTCAATTTTATGTTTAGTTTTAGTATTTTTTATTAAATAAACTATTTGTGTTTGCTTTTCGAAAATAAAATAATCATCACTATTATCATAATCATCAACCGTAAGGTTATTATCAATAAATGCATAAAAATGTATGTAAATATTTGTTGTTGAGAAATATTTATCCTTCGTAATGGATGGATATTCCGATCCTTCGAGAAATATAAACCTTTTTAAAGTGAAAAGGCTAAGCGATTTTATACTACTATTTTCAAAAGGTTCCAAATTGTACGCGTAGCTCGTACCGAGTAAACAACCCGCAACCATAAAAGGAAATTTAATTTCCTAAATATTAAAATAAAACTATCTAAACAAATATTTACCTCACATATATATACATAGCAGATACAGATAATTGAGCTTTTGTTAGCTTTTGTATTAATTATGAATTCACCTTATACAATTTATTAATCAAATATTATGTTTTCCAGCAAATGTACGAATGCAAATATTAGAAAAATACCATGATAATTTCCAACATCAAAATAAATATTTTATTTCAAAATTCTCATCCCACCACTATGTATCCTCGTAACTACACTAACACTAATCCTTTTGGATAACAACAATCCCAACAACTTTAATTAATGAAACAAAAAATGCTATACACATATACATGTTGGTTATAATACATAAATATGTAGACTGAAGAGCAAAAACGTAAAAAAGGATTGTGTTTGCATTAGAAAATTAGAAGACGAACAAAAAATGCTTCAAACATAGAAATACCATAATTAAGTTAACAATTTGTTGTATGCTGTTTGTGCTGTTAAATTCTACTTAGAAATATAGACACGAGTACGTACAAACACTATCCTTATGAGCTTTTTTTGTTTTGTGCTTGCATTTCAAATTCAAGGATTAAATTCTTGAAATGAAAATAAAATGATTCTCGTTGTTGTGTTGGTGGAAAAAACTTTCTGGAAATTATAATATTTACCTTCTAGCAATATTATTTTATACCAGGAATTGTAAAAAAAGTTTTGTTTCGGTTTGACTTTGACATTTTAAATATGCAAGTTTATTGCAGCTGGATGGATTTATTTTAAATTGGTTTTCGGGTAATCTTCTAGCATTTGGTGAATAACCGATTTTAGTAAATAATATAAAAAGATTCAACATATCTAAAAAAGTTTGAAGGGTAGATAAATGATTATGACTAATCTAAATATATCTACTGATTTAGATTAGTCCTAGACTTTAATAATATTAATTTAGTTTAGGGTTTAATCGTTTTAAAAAATTTCTCAAGTACGGTAAGTTAAGTAATCGTGACATATTCTGAAGTTTAATATCTAGGGTTTAGGTCAGTCTGATCTTAATTATGTTTTCAAAGGAACATTTATTTTTTATTTATTTAAAATTTTTCTCGCCTTTTCGGACAAAATATTATTTTTAATGGCATTTTTACAAAAACCCTTTCAAAAATGAAACCTTCCTTAGGTTTTTTCTTGCAGCTTAGTTTCATACTGATAAAAAGTTGGTCTACTCATCAGGTCGCATCGGCCAAACTGCAAAAATTCAACTCTTGCTTTGTACCGTGTATAGTACAAAACAAGAACTTATCGATTTGGCAAATTATATCACCAAATCAGAAATTTCTAGAAGTTCTCTTATTTATTTTTTATGTTATGGTTTTTATGTTATACAACTATGGCTGTGAACTTGACACGGATTTTGTTCAGCTAAGTTGCCAAATTTTCTGAATTGTTGGGTAATGAGTATCTACCAGTAATAGATTGCAGTAGTAACAATTTCAGAAGCTGTTCCTGACTATTTGTGACTCTTAATTGGAATATTTTCAAACGCCAAAGCTTATTGGAAAAAAATACTTCGCCATGCGAAATCGAAGTAATGAAAAATAGTGGACATGGAATTTTAAGATAATAAGGATGGTATTGTTTTGAGAAAAAATTTTGGTACCTCGAAACAAACGCCTCGATGATGAACACATCATTATCATTTCACAACAAGTTTATAACTTAAATGTAAGTTTCGACTCTTACGATGACTCGTTAACGCCCATTAGGTAATTTTTGAACATAATCCGCTGATAATTGGGACACATTGTAATGAGTATTCACATAGATTCCAAGATAGACGGGCTGGCGTTGATATATTAAAGCTAATTGATAAGCGAAAACAGCGCCCAAAATATGCCTTCTGGCATGTATCATTAGACCCTGCTTCTAAAACGAAGGAGGCGTTAACCATCCCGGGGCGTCCATTGTGTCGTTTTAAAGTAATGCGTTTGGAGCTTTATAATGTGCTTCAGACTTCACCAGGTCTTCGTTTTTCTTGATGATGTGTTAATTACAACTGCTACTCTCTCTACTCATATATGTTTACTACAGAATGTAGCAGAAAGGCTGGCAACAGCTGGACTTGCTAAAATTGTGCAAAATGTCAAATTCTTACAGAAAGAGATCAAATATCTGAGCAATGTAGTGAGTGAGAGTGGGGCGTCGTAGTTCGGCCAAGGTCACAATACTTGCGGCAAGGGAGGATATTCCTTGGCGTCTCGGGGTGGTATTGCCGATTCTTCAATGGATATTCAAGTTTATCAGCTCAGCTTACTTTATTGTTAAAGAAGAATACGAAATTTAAGTGGTCAGTTGAGGTAGAAATATTTTTCAACAAATTACTAAGTTCTTTTACCTGGACCAGTATTGCGTTACCGGCATCGAGCCCTGACTGCCCTATAGCTTATATTTCAAAAATCTGAATGCGACTCTGCAAAAGTTATTCTCCCACGGAGCAGGAGCGGCTATAAAAGCGATTAAGAAATGTAGGTCTTACATAGAAAGTTTGCAGTTCGCGGACATAACCAAACACACATGTCACAAATGTTTGATTTTAATATTTAATACAAGAGAGGCTCTAAAATTTTGATTCTGACGAACTATCTCGTGTCGAAATCGGATCTCTTGATATCTTATCCTCATTTCCGAATGATTACAGGCTCCACGTAGATTTTAATTTTTCAGCATTTATCGATGCTGGATACCGATAGCTTCTGACGCGCTCGTGAAAACAAATAGAAACATAAACATGGTGAGGGTTCACAACTGTATTTACCTTTTCCTGCCATTCAAACATGACAATTTAAGTCCAACCCACTCTGTAAAAAATGACAGATTGTAATGTCTTTTGGATTTTAATGGATCTTAGTTAAATCGGAATTATTTTTGAAAAAAACATTAAAATTTGATAACATATAAATTATATAACATATTAATTATTTGTTTTTGATAACACATTAATTATTTTACTAGTGATATTTTTCGGTCGAAAATGATTTAAGTGGAATGCACAAATGTGTATGTCGGTTCAAAATCTAGGGTGTCTCTACAAGAGCGCCGGATTTAAATTTGCCGCCATTTTGTTAATACGAGTTATACGGTGATTTTTTGACACATTTTCGTGGTCACATGTTAACGGAGTTTTTGTGGCCCGAATTGTATGTAATTGATGTGGAGGACATGCTTTTCCAAGAAGACGGCGCTACCTGCCACAAAGCACGTAAAACAATGGTGTTACTGCAGACAAAGTCTCCAGCCCTTGTCATTTCTCGATTTGGTGATCAACATTGACCACGAAGATCGTGCGATCTAACACCGATGGACCTTTATCTTTGGGGGTAAGTGAAGGAAATGGTGTATGCGAATAAGCCTGAAACAGTTGAACATTTTAAAGAGGAAATACGGCGCGTTATTGGTGGAATACAGCCACATTTATGCGAAAACGTTATTGAAAATTTCAACAAAAGCATAACCCTGTGCTATCGGTTTCGTGGTGGCCATTTGCCTCATGTTGTATTTCATGTTTAATCGGAACTATTTTTATTTATGTTGAAATAAAAATCTTTGCTTAATTCAAAAATAAATGTGTTTTTCTTTAAAATTAAATCCGGCGCTCTTGTTGGGACACCCTGTACATACAAAAATAAATTTTTGACATGGTTCTTTTTCGTTACCCTCTTTTTCGTTCGTATAATTGTGGTAAAAGGTAGGAAAAGGGATATACATTACTATACTGAAGAAATGCCTCCCAGCTACCTGCTAATCATCTTTATAGTGAAGATAAGCCAGATTATCTTTATAAAGTATACGAGCATATTCAAAATAACCTCAAAATTTCTGTTGATAAAGCATGAAAGATTAAGATTTTCAAGCCAAGAATCGTAAATTTAATATAGGTCAAACTATGTTTGTTCGAAATTTTAAGTAAAGCAATGCAATAGATCAATACACTGCGAAATTGAATGCAAAATTCATTAATATAATGTAACAAAACTTGTTGGAAGTATGACGTACGAGGTGGCAGGGGAAAATGGGATTACTTTTGAGATTTACCATTTCAAAGTGACGTGTTTATTTGTGATGAGCCATGTGATGACCATGTGATTAAGGATGAAGTGGTAAGTACCGTAAGAAATAAATAACAAATAAAATAAATATGGTAAGTGGATTCATATCCTTGTTTCTTTGTTTTAGACTGATCGCCTTGTCCATTAGCGTCTACTTTTAATTTAGCGGTCTAGCCTCTCTTTGAGTTCGGTAAAGCTCACTTCGAACCGACCAAGTATGACCGCATCGAACCCACAAAGGGGGTAATCAAATTTCTTGTAACCGAGAGATGACATGTTCACCCACTCCATGCGCAGGCGATCGAAGTCAATGATATCTGGGTTGTATCATATTCACCAGTATTTTCTAGAACATTTCAGACTCATACCAGTGTAGAGTTCTGCACCAGCGTCAAATCAATTACGCACATCTGCAAGTACATAAACAAAGTTAGTGAACAAGCGACGATCCCGAACGCTTAGGTTATGAAACTGTTAGTATTGGCCAACTTTCCAGACCTGAAAGACAAATTTTTAATAAATTCTCGCAAAAATTGAGGGATATAGGGTGATCTATATAGGATGACCAAAACAAGTAATGACCAAACTAAAAACAAGTAGTGACTCATTGGCAGAAGAAAAGGCTGTTTTGCAATTCTTGGATAGAGATATTTTTTAATCAATATGGTAATATTCAATTTGGATTTCTTATTTATTTTGCAAAATGAATCTCCCTAATATGCGACGATTTTGCTATATAAAATTAATTCAATACAAAGTTAAAATAAAATAAATAAATTTGTGTTTATGTTTAGCGTAATCTTAAATCATTAGATGACAAAAATCTTAATTTTTAAATCAAAATTATATTGATAGGAATTTTTATCAAAAAAATTATTACAGAATTCGGGCTACAAAACGAGCAAAATTTTACAAAAGGAAAATTTTTTCACTTTAGTGTTAAATAGTTATCACTCAATTCGGACACAATCTTACTGCCGCGAAAATTGAATCAGTAGCTATACGTTTTTCAAAAATGTATCGAATTTACCTTCAATCAAAGTAAAGGTTGGTTTTTACCCGACTATTCGCTTGCAAAGAACACTCACAACAAATTATCTCAATTATTGAAATTTTCAAATATATATCTTACGATAGTTGGAAAATTTTGTCGGTAATATTAATAAAAATTTTCAAAGTAAATAATATTTTACCACGACACTAGAAAAAATATTTAATTAAAAGAAGTATAATTTATTGTCCATAGATTCAGTTTTCAAAATTTCAAAATACAAAGTATGTATTATAAAACGAGCAAAGCACAAAGTTTCATTTCCTCTATTTCAAAACAACAACAACTTATGTACAGAAATGATATTTGCAAAAATTCAATTGAATTCTTTAAAATCCAATAATATACGAACAAACCCCTGAAAATATGCTAAACAATTTCATTTCATTGCTAAAGTAATTTTATTGATAGTATTTTGCAAAACTATCATGCAATGTATCTGTGTAGTATTTACCTGCCTTTAAACGACAAATATGAAATAAACAATAACACATTATTGTCACTTAAAACTAAATAAATAAAAAAACTCATTAGAAAATTTTCTAAACCGAGAAAAGTTTTGTGTTGTTATTTAATCGTTCATTGATCGAAAAATTAATTAAAAAGTAATTTTGAATATTGCATGTTGGTGTTGTTGTCAATTTTCTAAATCAATACTTCACATTATTAAAAACATCAATCGAGCATAATATATTTCCTCTTATCAACAAAGAGTGATAACAGCTATTACACAATAGATTAATTCAGAAGTGAGATGTGGAGCAGGTTTAAAGTAGAAAATTATGTATGATTGACATAAACACACACACAATATACGAATACATAGTAGTGTCTAGTAGACAAACTAAAACAATGCTACTTACATATGTATTTAGCTTGAAGATAATTTTTCTATGTATCCAAATGTAGATACATGTTGCAAAATAATCATGTATGTTGGTATATAATACCTCACTTGGTAAACTATTTTTGAGCGGTCATGTGCTACGCATATTCTATAAATCAGAAACACTTATGCAGTTTTCTTCTTCTAAATTGATGAAATTTAAAGACCCCTAGTGTTGTGCAAATGAACTTACTTTATTACATTTAGGCCTAGGAGAAAATACAAACGGTCAACGAACACGAAGAAATTGAAACTGTTGAAGGCGTAATAATCAATAAATTTTATGCCAACGAGAATCCATTTAAAACGATAATGCTTCGAGCGATGTTGGATTGTAAATCTCAAGTAAAAGAGCCATTCACAGGTGTTTATAATTAGGTAGGAGAAATAAGTTTGAATGAAGAAAGGAGTAAGTAAATTTATTGTGTAATGCAAAAAACTGCATGGCCAATATCTTGGGAGGAATGTCACAAGTTTTACTTTAGCATTTTAGTGCTCTAAAATCCGGAATGGCGTTGAAAACGCTGGAAATCTATTGAAATTCCCTCAGTAAACATTTTAAATTTTGATTAGCGGCTAAATCTGTGTTACCGATAAGCTTATGTATAATGCTATAAAATTAATATAGAATGCCTTAATTGTATATTATATCAATTTTACATACAATCTAAATTTTGCATAAAATTGAAAATTAATTCACAGATTCGAAAGGCGTATACAAAATTTAATTTATTGGTTTTACAACCCTTTGTATCTGGCCAGTTCAAGAATGTTTCTTCTTTGATGTTGACATGATCCCAAATGATGTTGAGATAGGCCAATTATGTTGTGGATAGCCCAATGATGCTGATAAGTAACTGATTGATGATAAATCATGTGCTTTATTCGGAATTATCGTGAAATTGGTAGCAGGCAGGGTTGTGTATCGGTCGGTTGATTTCGTTGTCGTGAGTTTAAAGCGCTACATCATCCGTTTCTGCAAAGATGTAAGGAAGAAATAAAGTTTCTGATACTCTCGTTATTGTCCCGTTTGTTGCACCAACTCTCGTCGTCATGATTAAGATGCGACTCCTACAAGTGAGTATTGTCTATTTCGTGGACTTTGGTAAATGGAGGCCCAAATCAGGAAATGTTGCGACGTAAGGGGATCGACCTCCGAATCATTGATAAGACACAGTGATTTGAATTTAGAATCACATTTAATGTAAAATGTTTTTTTCGAAATGTTTTTCCAACTACTCGTTTAATATGAAATTTGGTAGACTTGAGTACTGCTTCCCATACTCCTCTGTGGAAAATTCAAATGTGGGATAAAGTTTCATGTTTCTATATCTTGAAAAATAATCAAACATATTATTAATTTTAAGTTGCCGCCCTTGTCTGACGTTGTCAGACTGCTGATCTGTACGGTTGTGTTTTAATTAATTTGTTTTAATTTGTTAATTTATATAAATTGTTAAGCTCAATATATATATTTTGAGACATTCTTGTGTTTTAATTTGTTAATTTTATATTAATTTATTTTGAACATTCTTGTGGTGATAAACTATTAAGTCAATCTATATTTATTTTGAGTGTATCTGTCATTGGACTATTTATTGTGATAAACTGTGTATTCCAAAATAACTATGTGGTGTTAAACGCTTTTGTGATTACAAATGGAAAAACGATGCCATGATTGCGGTTCTACTGCTAAAGATTATTATTTTTGTTGTGTTGCGTGAATTATGTACTTTATTCAATTTATTATTATAAAAAAAAATATTTATTTTCACTTTATTTATTTTTCTTTACAATTTTTCTTTTAAATTTATGTACAATTTTGCCGATCTCTTTGGAGTCGGGAATCAATAATGTGTACTCTTCAGAGTTTTACTATTGAATGAATTTCTTATTCACTAAAATAATTGTCTTGAGAATAATTCTTAATACATATTTAATATTTTGTGCATAATTGCATCTTTATTAATTTATAATATGATATTTTATTGATTCGAAAGAAAAATATATTTCAATACATTGTATTATCTTATAATTTTCATTCGCATCGAAATTTTGTTTTGTCTAAAATAATATCGTTGAATGTGCATTTTTATCTTCAACTTTATTTGTTTCATGGAATGTAACTCTCCCTTCGTTAAGAGTAGAGAACTCTATTTGCAAATTTAATATTTATTTTATTTTGTTTGAATTTTATATAAAGTATTAATATTATTATTAATGTTATAAATATAATTGATATTATGCTTACTCCAGAATATGTTAATATTTTATGAAATTTTAACAATTTTATTTCATTCATATTTTTACTGGTTTCTAAAATTATTTCTTCAAACGTAAATGTATTATTTATTGACTTATAATCTAGATTTTGGATAATGAAATCATTATTTACTTCTTTAATTTTATTTTGAAAAGTTTTATTATTTATGCTAATACTACAGTTAAAGAACTTTATGAAATAATTTCCGTTCAATTTGAATGTTCTTTCATCATAATTTGATGTTAAAATTACGTTATTAGCCAATTGTATTAATATGCTATTATCATTAATGCTATAAATTTCAGTATTACAGTTTTTTATATTTTGACAATTTTTTGATAATATACAATGTTTTAAATTACTTAGTTCATGGAAAGCTTTATTTATATTGTATTCGTAATAAGTATTGTTAGTTTCAAATGTTTTAGTGATTTCATAATCTATTGAACTGCAATCGTCAATATTTGACAAAGGTATAATTATTTTTTTATTTAGTTTTTCCATGCTATAAGGTATTTTGATAAAAAAAATTAATTTATTATTACCAGTTTTCGAATATCCCACTTTTAGGTTTTTTATTTTGTCAGCATCTATTTTGTATTCTACGATTTCTTCGTGAGTTAAAAGGGAAGGGTGTATAATATTAAGATTACTGAACATTATATTATCTTGTAGTTCACTTATAATTTTGTCTATTTCTTGTATTTTTAATTTTATATCAAATATTATTAGTCTAAGTAGGGTTTGGTTTTCTCTGTCTATAATAAAATTTTGAATACTTTTCCTATCTTCTAACATTGCATTATATAATTTGTTCATAGTTTTGTTAAAGTTATCATTAATTTTTATTTGTTCATTTATGTTTAGAGCTAGATTTTCGTTATTCTGTTCAATTGTGTGTAAATGTTTATTAATTAACTGTCTGTCTTCATCGTCCATTGTCCCTGTTATCCACTTATTTATTGTTCCGATAAAATTTACTAAGCCTCGTTTATGAATTGAGTGATGTCCGTCTTTCAAAGTCATTAGTTTATAGAGTAAGTTATCTATGTCTTTAAATAATGTAGATTTAATAGAATATTTTATAAGTTCTAATGTCATTTCTCTTGCTGTTGACCTCAGGTTCAATATTATATTTTCTAGTTGCGTTAAATTGATTATGTGTAGTGAATAATTGTATGAGTTGGGTAAAAATATCTCTGTCTCTTTAAGAATTGTATATCCTGCGTTACTTTCAATTTTCTCTACATGAAGTTGTGCTTCCGTTTGTTGCGTCATCGTTAAGATCAAGATTAGTGTTATGATTATTATCTGCGAATTTTAGAGGTCTTTTAATATTTGTAGGATGTATATTAGCTAAATTAAATAGTCTGAATTTTGGTTCATCTTTGTGTCTGAGTGATTTATAGTTTTTAATGTAACCTTGTTGTCTAGTTTCTGTATATTGTTCTCTATTCTTATTGTGTATAGTTAGTCTTTTTGTTTGGGAATTAATTAAATGATTGTGAATTTCCTGTTGGTTAGTACCTTCTTCTGCTTTAATTGGGCTGCATTTAATGGTGCTATGATACTGATTGTTATAACTTTTTATTGCTTCTAACATTTGATACCTTATAGGACTGGGTTGGTCTATATTTAAAACTCTTAATTTTTCTGTAAGTGTGCTGTTAAGTCTTTCTACATCAGCGTTACCTGTGTGGCTATTAGGTTTTGTTAAATGAAATTCAATACCTTCTTTGTCTAAAAATTCTTTAATGTTAATGTGCTTAAATTCGTTGTCAGCTATAATTTTGTTGGGTTTTTTATGGTTAAAGTATATTTTAAATTTTTCTATAATGTCCGTATGATTTCTGTTCTCTAATGGATAAGCCGTTGCGTATTTTGTAAATTTGTCAATGAAAATAAGGAAAGGTTGTCTTTTGTTAATGTAGGTGTCAATATGAATTATTTGATTTTTGTTCGTCGGTATTTCTGTCTTTTGGAGTTTTGGTTTGATTGGGTTCCTATCATATTTCCCTGTATTACAAATGTCACAATTATTAGTAATTTTATTTATTGTAACCTTTAAATGTTTACTGTATATTTTATATTTTAAACTTTCGTATAGCGCTATGATACCTGGATGTTTTTGTTTTTTGTGTTCTATGGACAAAATTCTAATTAAATTTTCCTCTGTTTCTATGTCTTGTGCAAAATGTCTACATTTTATGAATTTGGTATTTGGGAATTCTTTAATTAATACTTGTATGATTACATGTAAATCATGATCAGCTATTTCGGAATATATAGCTACTTTTGTTGATGATATGTATGTTTTAAGTTTATTAATTAACTCTACGTGGTTTATATTTGGATTTATGTTAATTCTACGATTACCTAATATATTTTCAAATTCATTAGTGAAATTTTCCGTAATTATTATCTGTGTTTTAAATCGGTTTACTATGGTGTCTAAGAATGTTACTTCGTCGTTTAAATTTTCCTCCTGTGAATGTATTGTAGCTTGCATGGATATGTTGTCTTGGTTTTCGTTTAAGATTTCTTCGTTATTGATTTCTTGTTGAAAAAAAGGGTATTGTGGGAAATCGCTTCTCCCTTCGTTAGCTTCGAACATTTCGTTAATTCCAAAATTTTCACTAATTTCATTTATTTCGTGATTGTCATTATTTATTCTGCTTAGAAAATCCGCTATTTTATTTTCTTTCCCTTTTAGGTAATTTATTTTTATATTGTATTCTCCTAAAGATAGTATCCATCTTTGGAGTCTTGGGTTTAAATCTTTCCCTAAATATTTGGTGTGCAACCATTTTAAGGCTTGGTGGTCTGTTTTGAGCTCGAATTCTTTACCATAAATATACGGTCTAAAATACTTTACTGACCAAATGACTGCCAATAGTTCTTTTTCTGTGGTGCTATACCTAATTTCATGTTCATTTAGCGTTCGGCTGGCGAAGGCTATAGGGTGGTTTTCCTGAAGTAAAACGGCACCAATTGCGAATTGACTGGCGTCCGTATTTAATACGAATGGTTTGTTGAAATCGGGGTATTTGAGAATTGGGTGAGTAGTTAATAATGATTTTAATTGCTCAAAAGCATGGATATATGAAGGATCCAATTTATTTACTTTACTATTCTTTTTCAGATATTTCGTCATAGGCTGTGCTATTCTGGCATAATCTTTAATAAATTTCCTATAGTATCCTGTGATACCTAAAAAAGATTTAATCTGTTTTTGTGTTTCTGGAAGTTTTAATTTTGTTATATCATCTATTTTTTTTGAATTCGGTTTAACACCTTCTGTTGTCAACAAGTGACCTAAGTATTCGGTTTCCTTGCAAAAAAAATTACATTTATTGATTTGGATTTTTAGATTAGCTTTCCTTAACTTTTCAAAAATTATATTGATGTTTACTATATGTTCTTGTAACGAAGTGCTGAACATTAGTATGTCGTCAAGATACACTACACATGTTTTATTTATGCACTCTCTTAATACAGAATTTATTAGTCTTTGAAATGTAGCGGGGGCATTTTTTAATCCGAAAGGCATTCTTGTATATTCATAATGCCCGAATGGCGTTGAGAAAGCCGTTTTCATTTGATCTTTTACATTTACTAGGATTTGATGAAATCCTTTTGCTAGATCTAGAGTAGTGAAATATTGGGAAATCCTTTTGCTAGATCTAGAGTAGTGAAATATTGGGCTCTTCCCAATTTGTCTAAGATATTTTCTATGTTCGGAATTGGAAATTTATCATTAACGGTAATTTCATTTAACTTTCTATAGTCAATTACAATTCTCCATTTCTTAATATTTGAATTATCCATTTTTTTTGGGACAATCCATAGGAGAGAATTATAGGGTGAATTTGATTCCCTAATAATTCCTTGACTTAACATTTCCTTAATTTGACTTTCTATCTCTTTTTCATGAATTTGTGGGTACCTATACAGTTTGCAGTATATTGGGTTTTCATTTGTTAATTTTATTTCATGGGTTATTTCGTGAGTAAAGGTTAAACTGTCACCTTCCTCATAGAATAAATCTTTATTTGCTGCTAATAATTGCTTTAATTTATATTTTTCTTCTATATTTAAATTTTCTTTGTTTATTTTGGAGAAAATTTCCTCTTGGGAAACGACTGGTTCTAAGTGATTTACTTCGGTAAGCTCACGGGGGTATCCGATTATTTCGAAAGGGATTATATGTTTATTAAATATCTTCAGATATTCATTTTTTATATCAACTTCGGCTTGAAAAGGGATTAGGAAATTCATCCCAATAATCACGTCATATTTTTCGCTCTTTAGAGGAAAAATTTTCCATTCTAAAGTACCATTTTTTATTAGTTCTTTTGGAATTGGCGTAATTACTTTCTTTCTTACAAAATTGGGACCACCTAGTGAATTATACATAATAGGGGTTGCTAAATCTAATACTTTGAAATTAAGAATGTTTGGTTTTAATAAACTGGTATCCGAACCAGTGTCTATTAAACAATTAATAGGTTGATCGTTAAAAGTTAGTTTTATTATCGGTAGCTGGTTGACGGTGTGGGTTCTATAAAATTTACCTCTTGGTTTAATGGATTTATTTGGTTTATATTATCGACTTCCATTGGTTCTGTTGGTTGAGTATTATTTCTGTATTGTCCAGTTCTATTATTATTGAATTGTCGCCTAAACTGTCCTGAGTTAAATTGATTGTTTCTGTGATCTTGTGTTCTAAACTGTCCTGAGTTAAATTGATTGTTTCTGTGATCTTGTGTTCTAAACTGTCCTGAGTTAAATTGATTGTTGTTATTTTTAAATTCGTGGTTATAACTACTATTAACATTATTGCTTCTATGAGAGATTTTATTTTGAGAATAGTTGTTAATATTTGATTTAAAATTAAATTCTTTATTTCTATTGACTCTAAATTCGGTTTTAATTATGTCTTCTGACAGGTAAATTTCTGTTTTGCACAGAATATTGTCTAGTTCAAATAATGATTTACTCGTATCTATTTGTAGTTGAACTAAGGGAACTAATTTTGATTTTAGTATCTGTACTAACTCCCTATCTATCGAGTGATATGTAAAGTTATCTTCGTCATCGAAGTCACATATCTCGCTACACTGACTTTTAAATTTATTTAATTTGTTAAAAATATCTTTGAGATTGAATACCTTTATTTCCTTCGCGTTGTACAGTAGTTGATGGATGGTGTTCTTTGGTCGATACCTCAGTCTAAGTTGTTTGATCACATTTTCCCAGGTACGTTGAGTCTCTGGTATTTCCATGATAGTCCCTCTGGCATTTCCGATTATTTTCGTGTTGATCAGCTTTCTTAGGCAGTATTGTTTGAGTTCTTCGTTGTTGATACCGCATAAGCTTTCGGTGTCTACGATGCTCTTCAGGAAAGATTTTAATTTATAAGTATCTTCTCCTGAGAACGCCTGAATTTCGTTAAAATTCCTTATGATTTGATCTGGACTTAGATCAAATCGGGTGGCTTTCATATTCTGCATTTTTATTTCCTGATTAAGTAATTGTTGTTGTAGAGTTTCTACTTGAGTTTGTAAATTTTGTTGCTGTTGTCGTTGGCTTGACAACTGTCGTTCGACTTGTTCGAGATCCATTTTTTGTTTTGTTTCTTGTTTTCGATTTAAATCGAAAATTTTATTTCGTTTATTTGAAATTTTGGAATTATTAACTTAACTTCACTTAATTAGATTTAATTTTTATTTGTTTTATTTTTTTTTGTGTAACTGTTCACTGTTAGTTAAGGCACTTATTTATTATGAACACGGCTTTATTAATTAT
Source organism: Nephrotoma flavescens (assembly GCA_932526605.1). Taxonomy (NCBI): domain Eukaryota; kingdom Metazoa; phylum Arthropoda; class Insecta; order Diptera; family Tipulidae; genus Nephrotoma; species Nephrotoma flavescens. The sequence continues at coordinate 137,872,652 of OW052221.1, read as the reverse complement.
CTGGTACTATTTTATCTTTTATTATGTAATTGTTCACTGTTCGATTATACACTATTTTTATCTTCTTCAGAAGGTAAAATTACCAACTGCGCCAATTATGTACTTTATTTAATTTATTATTATAAAAAAAAATATTTATTTTCACTTTATTTATTTTTCTTTACAATTTTTCTTTTAAATTTATGTACAATTTTGCCGATCTCTTTGGAGTCGGGAATCAATAATGTGTACTCTTCAGAGTTTTACTATTGAATGAATTTCTTATTCACTAAAATAATTGTCTTGAGAATAATTCTTAATACATATTTAATATTTTGTGCATAATTGCATCTTTATTAATTTATAATATGATATTTTATTGATTCGAAAGAAAAATATATTTCAATACATTGTATTATCTTATAATTTTCATTCGCATCGAAATTTTGTTTTGTCTAAAATAATATCGTTGAATGTGCATTTTTATCTTCAACTTTATTTGTTTCATGGAATGTAACTCGTGTGATAAATCAATCGATTTTAAATGTCTTGGCATTAAAAGCAGGACAACATTTGAGTTGATTGCCCAACTAAAAAATCTGCGCTACATTTGTGATGATTGCGATGACCTATTGAAGTCTCAAATTGGACTATTGTCAAATGTATCTAAGTCTGTCGATCTGATTAAAAACACCATGATTAATCTACAGGAAGATTTCAAGGTTATATCTTCGAATTTACATAAAATTAATAATCGTCACTTTATTGATCAATCAGTGGTACCGGTAACAAATACAATAACTCCGGTGATGACGAATGTCGATCGAAGTTATAACTTAATCGATAACAGTACCAATAAAACTCATAAAACTCATCATAATATTAGTAAATTTTCAAATACAAACAATAATAACATTAATTGTGAAGATAATTATGATAATAATAAGAATAAAATTAATGACAACGTTAATGCCGTTATTTCTGATCAAACCGAACAAGTACCTACACACAAAAATAAACATAAACGTAAATGCAACAAAAAGAATGCTGATAATACACGTACACACCAAAGCAATAATGACGAAGGCGCTACTTTGCAAAACAAACCCATAACGTTTACAAATAAGGCTTTCCAAAATAATGGAAAGATGCAAGTTGGGAAAGATGTTATAATTGGTACAGCTACAGAGGGCATTGGTTCTATTGGAGCCATTACACCGCGAAAATGGATCTTCGTGTCCCGTTTACAGCCAACCGTTACTGACATTGAATTTAAAAATTTCGTAAAAAATAATCTTCGTATTGTGGATGCAAATTGCACACGTTTTGAAAAGAACGCTGGATATGTTTCATATAAGGTTGGTGTTCCTGTTGAGTGCTTTGAAGCTATAATGAAGGCCGAGGCATGGCCCGAACATCTCCTCATTAAGGAATATAACTTCAATCAGAAGACAAATTTTCGCGGAGTTCGCCAGCAGCCTCGAATGCGTATATAACCTTATCTGATAGTAATGTCGGTGTTGATATTAACTCAAATTTCATCTATTTCCAAAACGTTCGTGGCATTGCTTCAAAATCTTCTGAGGTTTATCGTTTTGTTTGTGCATCTAGGTATCCGGTATATGTACTGGTCGAAACTAATATGAATGCTGATATTTACAATGCGGAGTACTTTCCTGCGGAATACATTGTCTATAGACGGGATCGATCTGAATTAAATAGTTCTAAATCAAAAGGTGGTGGGATACTCATAGCTGTCCACTCTACTATCGTAAGTGATACAGTTGATTGCGACCCACCTATAGAACTATTATGTGTAAAGCTGAACATCTGTAAGAAATCAATAAATGTCATTGGTTTATATATTCCACCGAATTCGGAAACTGAGGTGTATACTAAATATACACAGTGTTTGTTTAAAATTTCATCTTCAACCAACATAGACGACAACGTGCTAATTCTGGGAGACTTTAATTTACCTAATGTCAAATGGGTATATGATGTGGATGTAAATTATATCATACCTTGTACCATCGACTGTTGAAACTTCGTGTATTGACTCCATCTTATCTTATGGTTTTATCCAGATTAATGATGTTCCTAACTACATTGGTAGGTTTTTGGATTTATTCTTTACAAATTCGATTAATTTATATACGGTAATCGAAGCACCCGTTCCATATATTGTTAATGATATTAACCATAAGTCGATGGAGGTCAATCTGAACCAATCAGAACTTTTATTGTCTAACTCAATTAAGAATAATTTTATATCTAAATTTTATGATTTTAAACGTGCAGATTTTGATAGCCTGATTTCATTTTTCTCATCAATTGACTGGAATGCGCGCTTCTCATTTAATGACTTAGATCATGATGTGCAACTATTTTATAATATTTTGTTTAGTGGTATCGACAGATTCGTTCCAATTTCTGTTTTTAAGAATAATCGAAATAATCCTCCGTGGTTTAATAAATGCTTGATTAATTTAGGTAATCGCAAGAAGAAATTATATCGGAAATGGAAAAGATCCAACAATGCTTCTGTTAAATTGGCCTTTTCTTCTGTATCTAATGAATTTGATTCCATGCATAAAATAGCTTATAGAAACTATATCAACAAGGTTCAAAATGATTTGATATTAAATCCGAAATCGTTTTGGAATTTCGTTCAGTCTAGAAGGAAAACATGCGGTTTTCCGTCGACAATGCCTTACAATAATGTTTCGGGCAATAACTCTATAGACGTAGCCAACTTATTTGGTTCTTTCTTCCAAAATACTTATAGACTAGATAATGTTAATAAGGGAACACTTGCGGATACAACATATAATAGTACAAACACCACCTTGCATATACCTCGTATCACCCCGGAGGATATTATCAAATCACTCACTCGGTTTAAAGATGGCTGTGGCCCAGATGGTGTTCCTTCAAGTTTCCTAAAAAAACTTGGTCATGAGCTAGCATTTCCTCTATCAATATTATTCAATGGATCACTTTCGTCGGAAATTTTTCCAGTTGTTTGGAAATCCTCACATATTGTTCCAATCTTCAAAGCCGGTAATAGGAATGATGTCTCTAATTATAGGGGCATTTCTATACTATCAGCGATCCCTAAATTATTCGAATCAATTGTTTGTGACCACATGTATTTCGGTCTGAAGTCATTTATAGTTGACGAACAACATGGGTTTTTCCGTGGATCTACCGTGTCGAATTTAATGGAATTTTCAAAACGTGCCTTGGAGGTGATTGAGGCTAAGGCGCAACTTGACGTCATTCATACTGACTTTAGTAAGGCGTTTGACTCAATCAACCATGTTATTGTATCAGAAAAATTAAAATCTTTTGGCATTTCTAATAATTTGTTAAAATGGATTGAATCATACTTTACTGAACGCATACAGTTTGTAAAAATAAATGACAGATTTTCTAATCCGATAAAAGTGCATTCGGGAGTTCCACAGGGTTCCCATCTTGGACCCCTTATCTTCATTTTATTCTTGAACGATATCACCAAATGTGTCAAATTCGCTCGTTGTCTAATTTATGCTGATGATCTAAAAATATTTTCCCCTATAAATAATACGCAAAACTATTGGGTTTGATAATCGTAGAATGTGGTGGGAGAATGTTTTAGGCCTCCCTCCATATACCGAGCGATGTAAAACTCTAAAACTCGAGCCACTTGATATTCGTCGGCAGCATGCTGGGGCTATTTTCATTTCCAATTTACTAAATGGCGAAATAGTCAGCCCGTATTTATTATTTAACCTTAACTTGTATGCCCCTGTGAGGAATCTACGTACTCGAACCCTTCTGAAATTAGATTTTCATAAAACTAATTATGGATGTGACGAACCTTTAAATTTAATGTCGAAGTTTTATAATCAATTAAGTATGTTTTGTGATTTTAATATGACGAAATCTGGAATCAGACTATCTTTAAAGGAAAACTATTTTAAATAATTTATTATAATAACCAGAATTATGTGTTTCATTTGATATATTTTTTTATTGCTAAAATTGTACTGTAATTTATATTACGAATTAATTCACTAAAATAAAAATAAAATAAAATCAATAAAAAATTGTCATTGTGAATTTCACGCCGTGCAGTGAACCTTCTTGCCGCGCGCTTTTGTTTTGTGTGTTGTCTGCACCAGTTTTCAGGAATGATCGGATCAATTCTACTAGTGAGCTAGGTCGATAGCCCATCAATTGATGTTGCCTTAAATGTTGAACCTGTGATGCATTTCAATATCTTTGGCGAATTATAGACAGAAGAAGTGAAATGCCAATATACCATCTCTCCTATATAATACTCTCTTTGTACAGCTCATAATCTTTTGATGTTCGCGGAACGATGATTACTTTTTGTGACGCGCATAGTTTGAGGCTGTTTGTTTGTTTTTTGATCGGCGCCACCTTTTTTTGGAGGATAAAGCCGGAATTCCATTACTGGGTTTTTTTTTTGTGCAGAAAACCAGAAAGAGATAATATCGAAAATCCGACAAAGACAGAGTATCTTTATTTTATAGCGAAATTTTAAGGGGAATATTTGACAACTACGAAATTATAACCAAAATTAGTTAAAAAATGAAAATTATTGTTAAATCAATTTTATTTATACCTCTAAAGTACTAAAACATCTAAATATTATTTGTAGGCATCATTTTATTACGTTTTTTAATTATTTCTCTTCAATAATTAAAAACTAAGAAAACGCCTTCCTATAAAAAAGTTAGGGGAATAATTGACCGCGTTTGTAACATAACCTAAATAATATCTCATTATTAAAATTATGTAATACAGAGTAAATAATAAAAATTAAAAATTGTAAAATATTTTAATTTGGGCATTAATATAAATTTATCATGAAAACACGATTTATATTACACTCCACCAAACATATAAAATGTATGAGCCAAGTGCTCACCATAAAATTAGTAAAATACTACAAATTTGCTGAGAGTGGGGGGTATTTTTCATTTTTTTTGCCATAAAAAATATTTCGCTTTGTATTTTTTATTTATATGTATTTATGGCAACCAAATCGCTACAACAACAAAAAATTTAAGTATAAAAATTTTTACTGTTGCGTGGCTCACACACATAGGGATTTTTGATTACATCTGTTTCTGGTTTTCTGCACAAAAAAAGCCGCAGTAATGGAATTCAAGCTTAACAGTGCTACATACGTTACCCTGTTTGAGATGACAATGCGGAAATATACCATACGCCAACTGGCTTGCATCTCAAAAGCCATGTGTATTAATTCGGACGCCAATGCCAATTTTCGCCATGTTTGAGTGAAAATTTTATTAGGTTAGGTTAGGTTAGGTTAGAGTGGCTGCTATCGCACACTTAGGCCAATAATGGCCAATTGTGATACCACAGGATCCACTCTCTCCTTCAACCAGAGCTACTGATGTAGCGTAAAATATCTCGCACCCCAAAGTCCGCGAGTTCAGAAAGGCTGTCCATGTTGTACACACCCAAGTACTTATGTTTTTTGTATGATAGTGCTGGACACGACCATAGGAAGTGAACTAACGTCTCTTCCTCCACTTCGTCCATACAACTTCTACAAAAGTCATTCGTCTCTAGACGCAGCCTTCTCGCATGTTCCGAAAAAAAGCAGTGTCCTGTCAGTATCCCTACGACCAATCCTAAATCTCGTTTTCCCAGGGATACAAGTGCCTTGGAGCGCCGCAGGTCCAGTTTTGGCCAAACCTGTTTTGCTACCCTACACGTGAGAGTGTCGGCACACCTCTCATCTGTCAAGGCGATTGCCTTTTTACTGAGCGTCAATTTGAGCGCTGCTATAGGCCTCCCCAGACCTGCCTTTTCCGGTTGCATATGGAGAGTCGTACCGTACCTAGCTAGTTCGTCTGCCCTGCAGTTTCCCGTGACGTCCAAGTGACCAGGGACCCAGATTATCTGGATACTGAAATACTCGCTCATCTCATTAAGAGATGATCGGCAATCCAGCGCCACCCGTGACTTCAGAGAAACCGCCTCTAGTGACCTGAGTGCCGCTTGACTGTCCATATAAATTTTATTAATATTTTGCAAATTTATTCGTTGTTTATTTATTCCATGTAACATCCTTCTCTGTTAGAAAAGAATCATACCATTCCAAGTTATCACACCATAGCATGTGTAAAAATATTTTTAAGGTCATAACCAATGAAAATACCCAACCCAGAGAGTCAAAGAGTTTGCTTAAGATTTGTACGTTTGTGAAGTCGTGGAGTTGAGCGTTAAAAGTGAAACAATCGATTATGGGGCTCTTGTTGATTCCTCTATCAGCTGAGATTCTTTTAGCCCATTTCAGGTATTCATTAGCAACTTATTATAAATCCGGGACTATTAATAATATTTACAATTGATCTCAAAGAATTATTGATTTTGTGTAATTTAGGTTGTCTGTACATTCTAAGCACCACTTTATTGTCTATTATCATAATCAAACTTTGATATTTGTTGATCATTTAACGACGAATCATATAGTCCAAATGTTTTAAACACCTTGTAGTTGTTTGGGTTGAGCTGATTTCTAGATAGGCATTGGTGTCACTTAGCAGGGATCTGATTGTTTCTTTAAATCCAGTGAGACTTAAATTCAATTTCCCATATGAAATTGTATTTTAGGTAGACTAAATGGAGGAATAAAAAAAAATCAATAAATTTATATTACCGTTATTTCATATGGATTTACCGAACTTATTGAACACAGTTTCTATCAGCCCTAATTCTGTTTTCTTTCTATCAGGTAGAGGATTTATCGTACTAAATTAAATTTTGTTGAAGTCATTCATTCCAAGTGTAACATGAACCAAGTTTGGATTTGATTTATTTGTATTGTAAATCTTGGTTTAGGGTTTCGATGTTTATATGGCAGATTATTTTAAGATACACTACCTTAGCAGTTCGGTTTTAGATGTTGGCTATCGTGTCGCCATTAGCTTATGTACAAAGTGCTACATGCAACCGGTTGATTTCCGACTGGGTGTGAAGATCTATATGAAATGCGTTCTCATCTATTCAACCTCCCACGTAAGGAAAAGTAAAGAAGTTAGGTCAAGTTGGAGTTGGTGACTATTTAGTGGCAATCCGTATTTAATATGAAATCATCACATTCATTCATTGAAGGCTAATCAAAATCATAAATGAAAACCATTAACTTTCCCTTTCAAAACATACCTCTCTGATTTCGGCACACTTTTTAGACGGTTACTTTAGTGAATCATTCCAGGTGAAATAGCTAACCATTTTTTCTAAATTGAAATGCATGTAATAAATGATCGGTATAAAATAACTTTGCGGTTGATCTTATTTCTCTTTAAAAACATGATTGTATAAAGAAATTGTGTCTTAAGAGCAAATGACGTTTTATTCAAAAACAGAGAACGGCAAATCGTATGATAATATTAGTTTTTTACATTTGGATCTCGATGCAAACGACTATCGATATATTCATGAATAAATTGAGCTAATATTTGGACAATACGCATTTTGGGATCATCTCTGAACGGCTCAGCTGTGCGAAGCAGCCCGGTTTTTGATAAAGTAAACTGAATCGTTTTCAGCAATTAATATTTGGTGTGTTTAATAATCATACCTCTCCTTCGAAAAGAAAATAAGTTGGCCTCTATTTCAAATAGGATTAAAAGTACGCCTAACGACCAGTAACCGAAAGTTACTAAAAGATCGTTATATTAGCATCCTGACAAAGAAATGTTAGTACAACGTACTTGCCACTTTATTAGACATTTTCCTATACAAACTAAACAATTGCTTTGTTTGGCGAAGTTGTCTGCGGCTCTGTTTTTCTAAACTGACAATTTTTTATTATATGAAGTTTTTGTGTCCCAAAGCAAAATAACTGATGTTTGCTGTTTTAAAGTCATATAAGCTTGGCTTTATAAAATTACTAATAATGACGGCTTGATTGAATGCACGAAACCCGTCAAAATTGTTCCATTTGATGTTGCCAAGGGAAAATTTAGTGCACCTTCCATTATTCAACCATTTCTACCCGTCTATGAAATCAACTATCCATTTTAAAAATCTTTACTTTCGTAACCATGTGTTTGCATTGGTGTGTTCAACAAGAATGGATTTCAAATCAGACCACTTTGTCTTGGCTATTTCGAGTAAAAGTTGTTTCAAATCGAGTAATATTTACGTTATTTACTATACCAAATACGACATACTCTTGATAATTTTTATGATGCCTTAGAAAATAATTTTAAATAATGTATATATGGGGTTGATTCCGTGACGAACTGGGCAAATAAAATAATATAACTGTTGTAAGGTGTTAATATGTGGTGTGCAAAATTTCGCTTCATTTTCTCTCTCCTCTCCCTTCCTCTCTTTTACCGCAATGTAATTTTAAGTGTTGGGTGGGTTGGACAGATGTTATGATACTTCGTAAGATATCAGCTCCTAGCAATTTTACAATGACTGAAAGATATTGGTAATGCTGTTTCGTAAGACGGAAAGGAATTAAAATTTACCAAAAAACTTGGTTCTAATTGTTTATCAAAGGTAACGCAAGAGTGATCATATTAAAATTCAAACAATTATTGAATTAATCTTTAAATTGCCATAAATAAATAATCCTTAGATAAAATATTTTATTATTACCTAAGCTTTTCATCCAAATTATAAAAATGCACCTCTTTTATATTTCGGTAATAATTTGATTAACATTGATTTAGAACAACATATAATGTATATACCCATAAAATATCTCATTGAATGAATGCATTTTAATTTGATTTGCTATAATCTAATTAGTAATTTTCATATGCATCCACAAATATATCCTTTTCTATATTTCATCTACCTAACTATCTTCATATACCTAATTGTATTCGTTTTCGTATTTATCCTAAAATAAAATTTTTATCTTGTAATTCAAATCAATTTTAATATTTCATTAAAATCAACATACACACACACACACACAAAAATAAAAGAAAATTTAATTTTTATGAAGAAAATTTTGTAAAATTAAGTTAATTGCATTTTCTGATAATAAAAATTGCAAAAACAAAAAAATGTAATAAATTTCCGTTTTTTGTGCACAAAAGGAATATGAAATTGCATTGAATCCCAAAAATTATAAGTTTATAATTGATATGCTGCAATTTTGAATATAAGTGCAATTTTTAATCAAAAATATCGTCGCAGTCTCTAATTAAAGATAATTTTATTTTTTTGGGGGACGAGTGGTTTGGTTAAATGTATGGGGAATTCAAATACCGAAAATGATGTACTGTACCTTGCGATTTTGTGCACAATGATTCTGTAATTAAATTGACGGTATTATGCGTTATAATGACAAAATATTGACATTTCAAACGGCAATTAAAAATACATACAAAGATGTGTATTACATGAATGCGAATTTTCGCCAAATACGTATGCATCATTATAAAAGGGTGGACTATTACAATTAATGTTGCTGTACATCACAAAATCTACATAAATCGTTATTTCCTTTGTTTCGAACAGTATAAAAGGGTAAGGTTCTAATGATAATGCATATATTCCTTTGGGAGTAAAGTATTAATATACACAAGGATGTAAAATAAGATACAATTTAAATCCCTGAACCCGAACATTAAATTAATATTTTTCAAAAATAATGTATAATTCGAAATATTTTGAATTATACATCGTCGTCATTTAGCCCATTTAAAAAATATCCAAAATTTTTAAAGAGTTTCTTAAAATTTTATGTGCTAAAGAAACGTTTTTTCTTTTAGCGTAAACCATTTGCCACAACGATTTTTTTTACATAAACTAACAATGGCTTCATTCAAGAATCTTTCAACAAAAGAAAGTAACAAAAAATATTCTAGTCTTATAATCTAGTATTATTATTATGTTTTATAAGTCTTACCCTATTAGGACATGCACTACTTCAAAATAAATTTGAATATCAGTTTTTCTCAATCTTCTGTATCGCGGAAATTACAAATTGTTCCTGGCCAATATTTAGATGTTTTTGTAATATTCTCAGCAACTGTTAGTCCTACTACTTTAATTTATCACAGATCAAGGCGGGCATAACAAATAAACCATTTCTCCAGAACGCTTCCTTCTGGTGCACGTGTGCTTATGTCAAATAAGTAATTTTTAGCATTCTTTTAGCTTTCGTATTGTCTTTTATTTAGTTAGTCTTCCAGAGCAGCCTGAGCTTTATGCAAGAAGGCCGTTGAAAAAAAGTTTTTTTTGTTTAGTGGAATTTACGATTTTGTCTCTAACAATGTATCGTAAATGTATCTCTAACAATGTATCGTATGCTAGTGTAAGTGATATCAACATAAAAGCAAACATTCCGGCGAAACGATATTTTAACGAAACTCATCTAAAAAAAATATGAAATTATCAGTTACTAACGAATTCAAAAATCTAAATTGAAGTTAAACACAAAAACCATGTTCAAATAAACTCAGCTGGAGATTTTGTTAGGTTCTCATCAATTCCACTATGACGTGTATGGCAGCTACTTATTATAGACCAAGATACTTGGAAGATCATTGCTGAGGAAGCAAACTCGTTCTTGAGATATAACGCCAACGAAGAAGAAGGGAGAATTATTTATATTCAAATTCTTAAAGATATTAATTGTATTCAATTTTTCTGAAAAAATTACAATGCACAATATTTCCCCTCGACCACGTTGGATACAGTCGATGTGCAATCCTTCTTGCTCGTTTACACTATTAATATTTATAAAAAAAAATTGTGAATCTCAACTCACACTTTCGATGCCATATTTGCCCAGGCCAGAACTATGATAAAATTACCGACCAAATGGCACAGGAGTGAAAGCTTTGGCGTTTGGATCGGGAGGTACCGGGTTCGAATAGGGGCAGGATGCAAAGTGAAACTTCATTAACAGATTATGATCTGTGGTGAAATGTAACACATCTATGGTCCCGTGTCGGTCTGCAAAACTCAGTATAGGTAAAAAATATAATAAAATTCTGAAAATCATCATGGACTTTGATATTTTATAGATCGTCGTGGAAAACAAACGGGATTGATGAGAGCCGGGTAAAATCTTGATTGTAATCATTTGAATCAAAAAAATATTGTAAATCATAACTCACATGTGTATGGGCCATATTTGCCCATGCCAGAACTATGACAAAATCCTGAAAATCATCATGGACATTTACATTTTATATATCTTCTTGGAAAACTTAACGGAAATCAGATACCAAACTGTACCAAACTAAAAAACTATCACTTCCCTTAATGAATGTTACGAAATGAAAATTAAATTTTCTAAATTGAACTGATAAATGAAAGGTGGAGGTACAAATTTAGTGTTCAAAAGAAGCCGAAGTAAATATACACTATACAAAAAATTCACACATTGATCAATTTTCAACAAAAATTCAAAAATATCAAAAAATCCAATGTTTGTTAAATTTCCTTGAATGCAGATTCAAAGTCTATTTCAACACCTATCCAGTAAAAATCGAATTAAAACATGGACAGCAAGAAAAATATTTTCATTAATAAGAGCTCAAATGCCAGCTTACATTCGATGTTTCATTGGTTTCACCAAATCTTGAGGTATCGCCTCCTTTTCCTCGATCGCCTGTTGCATTCACTCACCCAAACTCACCCATTTCTAACATATTTGAATAAAACGATTCCCGTTCATATTTTTATTATTGTGGATCAAAACATACTCTCTTATGTAGTTATTTCTAGCAAATTAGGTAAAATTCCATATACAAAATGATTCAATTCACGAAAGAAATTAACAATTTAAGACATTGGAAACTGTTACAAGGACATTTACAAAATATTAAAGAATATAAAAATTAAGATCAGATTGAGGATGTAGAAATAGAAAAAAATAATTTTACTAATCAGAATGTATTATTATTTAATTTTGAAAAAACGCAGGTTTTAAAAACAATTTTAAGTGATATTTTCATATCTCTCTCTCTCTTGTAAGGGTTTGTGTACCTTTGTGTGCCCTGGGCAAGACAACACACGTAGTATCATTGGATATGTGATGAAATGATCTTTAAATTTACAAAATTTGATTAAAAAAACAAGCGATTGTTCTGCTGTAGAGTGGATTAATTTTCTCGTTTTGACGTATGCAAGTGTTTCAATCTATTTCAACCTGCTATGAACGTTTCTTTCGCTGGAATGGTGTTCATATTATACAGTATTCAACTCTATACCTCAGAAATATTTGAAGCCTATAATGACATGCATTCAACATGTCAATATAAGTTACACAATTTGCATTACTTAATGGATTATATAAAAACACTTTAGTTGATTAATACTAGGTTTTGTATCTTATTTCTCATTTTGATAAAATTATAATTGTGAAAATTTGAAATAACCTTTAAAATAACTCGTCTGTGTTAGCATTAATCTTATGCCCCTATTATGGTTCTCACCTCACCGAGTGAGTCACCTCACCAATCCAAGTCGCGTGAGTTAGATTTTTGTATTATGGTGCTCGTTTTTATTTTGGTGAGATGTGTTTGTTTATTATGACAACTTCCATTAGCTGTTAAGTTGGAAATATTGTAATTGTTGGCGTTTTAGACATACATTTTTCACAATATTGACGTTTCGTGTGTTTTTCATTAGATATTTTTATTTTATGCCTAGAAATATTTTTTTATTATGCAAAAATTTCATAAAATGAAATCCTATATAAAAATTATTATGAAAAAAATCTTACGTTTTTTGCATACGTTTTTTACGTTCATTTTGTGAATTTTGATTTTGTTACGTTTTCGTTTTTTGCTATCCATCTTGAAAAATGACTATGAACTCACTAGTATGTTGTTGGTGAGTATATTTGACACTAGAGTCACCTCACCGCAACAAGTATAATAAAAAATATTCCAAAATGGTGAGTTCAAGTCACCATTATGACGTATTTCTCGATGAGGTGAGAACCATAATAGGGGCATTAATCACAGGGAATGATCTAGCAATAAATAAAAATGTATATGATTCATAAATTATTGTACATAAACTGTTACAGGAATTAAAACTAAATGGAAAAATATTATAAACGAGCTTTAGAAAACCACTTTGGAAGAAAGCTTGTATACCGTTTAAAATCTCATATAATGAAATATCTGTATAACAAAATTCTGGAATAAAGAAGAAAATTTAAATATAATTTTTCATTTTCCAACAAAAATATTTTTCATATTTTATCTTGCACACAATAAATAAGACGATGCATAAAAATCAAAGTATTTCTTGCTATACATATATATTTTTCACAAAACTTTCAAAAGCACAAGAAAAACTACACATAAAAAAGAAAAATCAGAGAACAAATAATTTTTGTTATTTTTATGTTGAATGGATTGAAGTGAAAAATATGAGATATGATATAACGATACATAATGTGTATCTGTACGACGTATACACAGTAGTTTGTAAGATGATTAATATAATTTTTTTCTTTAATATGCTTTATTTTTGGGTACTGTTGAAAACGAGTTTTCATCATCATACACAAGAAAATAAAATACAAATAGTTTTCATTTTATATTTAATGTTGATGATGAAGTGTTAAAATTAAAAATAGTTTTTTAGTATTTTTCGGAAAAGTTTCTCGTAAAGAGTTTTTGTTGCAGAATATTTTGTTGAGAAAATTTCTTCTTGTACTTATGTTCGAGTACGAGTGTATGTATTGTCTTATTGTAAAAATTATGCACAATATGATATAATTATTTCTTATCACCATTTTGTATTGTTTTAGTTTTGATTGTAACGATATTTATTAGTGATATTGTTCACAATTATGAATTGTATTTTTAAATGCATGTGGTTCTTGGAACTAAATTACAATTTTATCGCATAATAAATTGCAATATGTAGTTATATTCTTAGTAATAGTTATGGAACTTTTAAAAATAGAGGAGTTTTTTAATTTTGACTCCTACGTTTTATTGTGGACTGGTAGTTTGATAAAAACACAAAAATCAACGAATTTAGAAAAAAACTTCCCAAACCAAACGGAATTTTTGGGAGGGTAGTGAAAACAACAGTGATGTCCAAGTGATAAAGGTCTAATCTTAAACTAAACCTGAAAAATCTGGTAGGCAAATATCAGCTCGCGTTTATTCCATCTCAAGGTCAACACACGGCCAAATAATAATTGTTTTAGACCCTACATGACTCTTTTTTTTTATTTTTTTCATTATCCCTGCAATTTGTTCTGGGGCCTGTTCAAGGCTCTCCCTGTTCTTTCACAAAAACAGTTTATTAAAAATTCGCCATAAACTGCTGATCTAGCAACGTCAGACTAAAATGAAAATTCTTGGTAGACCATACTGAGAAACAATTCCGATTTGTAAAGTGTACTTCCACTGTAATCTAAAACAACTCACCTCTATTTTATATAGAAGACTCCTCTAACTTGTTATATTGAACGCCTTTTGAATTGTGTTGTTTATTGAACCTCAAATGCAGATTCAGTCGTCTGTGTGCCGCACATTCATTATGGATCTTACTTCTGTATAGTTAAATGAAACATTTTTCAAAAGAAGCGATACTTATAAGCGTTGTGATGAATATTTGTCATAAAGGTTACAACGATGTATTGTTTATTGTTTGCAGTATGGTTCCGTAGTGCCTTCTGTAGTACTGACCTGTGACAACATTCATTTTTTGCTGATAACGTCAATCTAAGTCGACATCTAGAGGGCAGCATAATTAATTAAAAATAATACACCTTGCCTCCTTGTATCGACGGCAATAATTTTCACAAAGTTAACAAAAATCTAAATTAATAAAAAATAAATTAATAAATTATGAACAATTTTAGTCTAAAATATAAAATATATTTCTACAAGATAAGAATTTTTTACTTTTGGTTATTCAACGAAGCTTTCACTAATGCCCGGTTGCATCCGGTTAAATGTTTGTGACCCGGTTAAATGTTTTATCTGAAAATGGTTTCGCAGTCAGAAAAACATCATCACAAACTATTGTAAATATATTTTATTCCATGGAAATATTTAACGATTAGTTTAAAAGCTGTTCACTCAAAATTGGCAATTTAAATATTTATACACAAGCTAAATATTTCCACAGAATAAATTATATTTAATCACGTTGCGCTGATTTTTTTGTGGCTGCGAAAACGTATTTCATATATGTTAACGTATTTCAAAACAATATAACGTATTTCACAACATTTATCTGGCGCACAACTAACCTGCCATTAGTCATTTTTCTGTGGAGCCGGGCATACGAATTGTATTCCTTTCTTCTTGTACTTTATATTTTTTCATAACCGCTGCCCACCATTTTTAAACCTGCATTTAACTATTCCTGTTCTACTCGGAGTTGATGTTCGCTCAATTTTCTGAGTTCTTTACATTTTGCGCTGCTAGATACGGCTGAACTAGTTGTAGTCGAGTTGTAATTCTCGTCTGCGTTGAAATTCGTGGAAACCCTTGATCCAATTCTGATGTCGATGATTCTAGATTTCCAGGTAGGGTCACCGTTAAATCGTTTCGAAATATTTCATCAAACAAATCATAAAATTCCCAATATGATCTTCCTCGACCGGTTTTATTATGATTGCCTTTGAAAACTGCGGAATTTTAAATACAGTCCGCTAGTATTTAAAATTCTTTAAATTTATAAACTTTATAATTTTGATTCTTTTATTTGATTTTCTATTTTGTACTGCACTGATCAAGCGTTGTTAAAATTATAACCAAAAAATTATTGTTTATCGCAAAATATGAAAATACATACATGTCAAAAGGTATGAGTGCATAAGTGTATGCGATCATTGGAATACATTAATAATGTATTTAGCAACCCTAGTTAAGTAGTACTAGCAACCCTAGTTAATTGGTATAATGTTTACTCTCATTGAAATTGACTATATTAATTTGACAGTATGTAGTTTATGTCAAAACAATAATTTCGTGATCGATTTACATGACAAATTAAGATAAGTACATTTTTTTACAATTACTATATAAATATTGTCTAATTAAACTTTCTTTTTGATTTAGATGATATCAAATAGTGAATATAACAACAAAGTTTACAATGTTTTTTTCTCATAATTTTCTAATTACATTTTTCTCATTCGTAGGTTATACAAAATAATGTTTTTAAATAAATATAATATAAGTTTAATCGATTGTTTTAATTAAGACGCGACGGGCAGCTATGTGCTGCATGAACAGCCTTTAATGTTCAAATACCTCTTTTTTAAATTTGAGATTTTTTTTTAATTCTCCAGCTTAAATAATCTGCTCGAAATTAAGAAATACGCGCTTTATATCCTTCCATAATTGGCATTCTCTTTTTTTTGGGTTTCAAAAAAATTTATGCCGGCGCCATTTTCACCTATCAGTAGTTTTAGAGACGCGCTTGTCCACCTATACGAGCAACTGCATTCTGGGGTGTGGAAGATAGTCCATAGTACGGCATCTTCCAGGATAATTTCTGGCATGGTTGTAGGTTCCTCGTCGAGATATTCAATTTCTATATTCCAGTAACTTAAATAAAAGAATAATAATTATCGTAGTTTTAATGAAGTAATATTACTTTAAAACGTTAATTAGTTAGGTTAGGATTGACTAGGAATATATAAATACATATGTTATATTTGTATGCGTTTTTAATGATTAAAATTCGAATTACCTCCTTCACCGTCGAATGCGTAATTTGCAAAATTATTGGTATCCATTTTTTTAACAAATCTCACAGGTTTAACATCTATTTTTTTGCTAATTTATTTAATATCCATTCGGGTTGAATCTGTAATTTCGAATGCCAAATTTAAAAAACAAAATGTCAAAATAACAAATATCCAACGCCTAAACATATATACTCCTACATCCAAACCATAAACAAGACTACATAAAAATGTAGACAAGAATTTTTAGCCTCACAAATATAGTGAGGCCTACTACATTTTTGGTGTGATATTTTGAGTCCAGCGGTAAAATATGTGAGGTCTACATTTTTTTAGTGAGATCTTTATGCGCTGGCTGCGCCCAATGTGTATGCGAGAGAAAAAAAAACAAAATTATGAAAAAATGAGAGAATATGACAGTATGACAGATTTTGACAATACATAAACCATTTTCTTTATCTGTTAAATTCAGTGAGCAACGAATGTTAAAATTTTAGTGATGTTTACTGTTTATTTGATAATAAACGATTATTTTCTTGTTTATTAAAAAATAAACAAGAAAATAATCGTTTATAATCGTTAAAGTGAAATAATTTATTATTCTAAATAAATTTATTTATAAAACATTCTTTATTGCATTAAAAAACTTGTGACATGTTCTGTGTTTAAGTGCATGAATTAATAAGAATTCTGGAATAAAGCTTTTTATATTTCCCGCTGTTCCAAGACAAGGTTTGTAGTACAAAATTCTTGGAGAACTACGGTAACGAGCATGGTTGACTGCAATCAATCGCACAGATATAAAACTTACTTCATTAAAGTATGCGTTTGTTTGCTCTAAAAAATTGTATAGGGCAAAAGCGCTGCCCTTAATGACGTATTAAATCCTGGCTGGATGTTGTGGGGCTGCGAATACTATTACTGCTTTGCAAAAATCTCCAATGGACTGGAACCAATAAGTAGCATTCGCTATACACACTTTTTTTATTTGGTATAAATAAATTTTATTATTATTTTTTTTTTATTTATTTTTTGACTTTACTCGACAGTGTGAATTTGGCAACTGAACTGACTGACTATAATTTTACAATATTTTTCTAAACGCTTAACGTTATACTATAATAATTTAGAAGAGAAAAATATAAAATATAATAATTTTAAGTTATAATCAATTTATAGAGATGGCACTAGTAGTTACAAGTAAAAATATTGAATACAAATGGCAATAATTTGAGAAACTTCAATAATTTGCCATTTGTTTTGATTTGGTAAGTACAATTATTTTTTCTTTTCACAATTAATTTTTTAATTGATAATTTCTATTTTCAGATAAATGGCATAATCAACACAATTAAGCTAAGGATAATTAAATTACATACATTTCTAAAACAATAATAATACATGATTTTTAATTACAGATACATACAACGATAAAGTTGGACATCCAGCTGGAGTATTTGTTTTCTTCTTTTTGTAAATAAATACAGTGTTCAATTTACAAGTTAGTTATTTTACTTCTAATGTGCACACATAACTAATTTTGATAGTACATTTTTAAGTTTTGTTTTGTTTTACAACAAATATTTTAATTCATTTATAAAACGAAATAAAAAAGGCTTACATTATTTTATTTTATAAGCATTTATATTAATTCATTTTAAACATGAATTAAGAAATGCCTTTTTAAATTCATTTTATTGAACTTTTTTATTTCTTTTTCAACTCTGAGTTTAATTAATTTTTAAAATGAATTTAGAACACTTATTTTAATTCAGAAAAAAAACTATTAATTCAAGCTTTTTTAATTCATGTAGCCAAAATATTGCACCAAATGACCACAGATTTCTCGGCAGGAAGTAAGTGATCGTTCGAACAAGAACATTTTCAAAGTTCATATTATCTATTTTCTCTAAAATTAAATGTTTTAAAATTGATTTTTGATTATTTAAATTTATAAATTGTTATTCGAAACTCTTGATTAATGTTTCAAACGCACTTTAAAAGATATTTTAAGCCGCTTCAATCTAAATCGTATTCTAAATTATCTATTTGGTTCAAATCCATAATTAAATCTTTATTTGGAATTAAAGTTTTGGTACAATTAGTGCATTTCACCTTCTCACTCACCTTACGTCCTGCATATCTCGCGATGAAAGTTAATGTCCCAACATTTTCGTCCAATACCTCCAAACCATCGCATGCTTTTAATACCGCGTCTGCCAAGTCGTGCTTGATGCTCACATCAGATTCTTTGGGCCTGAAATCAGTATAAAGAGATTGCTTTAAAATTGCTCATTTTGCACTTTTTTATATTTAATTTAAAGATGCTAGACATTTTTACCTTTTTTCTGATTCAATTATCTTTTGCACGAATATATTTACAATTGCAATCGGACGGACATGCCACGATATTTCCTGGATTGAGCTTCTAAGACATCTGTTTGAAACTGACCAAGTAAAGCGAAATTCAAGCTCTTCTAATGTAGGTTTGTAATAATGCTGAATACGTTTCATTACTTAATTTAAAATGATGTTTCATTTTAGAACAGTCCCCATTTTGTAGCCTCAAAAAAAAATCGAGAAGAAACCGATAATTTGCCTGCTCTAAATTAAAAACAGACTCCGCGTATTGATTTATTTTTCGAAAACCTTTGTATAATTCTTAACATTAATGACGCTCCACCATTTCCAAATAATTGTTATAAAATTTTCGGTATACGCGTTCATAAATTATATTAAGGTCCTTAATATCTCCTGATTTTTGGGTATTATCTAAATCAAAACTAGAAAATTTTAAAGTTTTAGCCTTAATCCAATTATGTCGCACGCATTTTAGTAAATGCACAGAATGAAACAAGAGAACAAAATTTTAAACTATATTTTGAAATGGAATTAGCTTGAAATCCCCGACACAACCGTTACATAAATACATAGCTCTTTAAAAAGTTTTCGATTGATCTGGTTATTATTCGTAATAATCAATACAGCCTTGTAGCCCGATTCATGAAGTAATTTTAAAACGCTATTTGTGTAATTTAAAAGAAACGCGGTATCCTGTGCTTTTACTGGAAATGAACCAACAACATCTTTACTCTGATATTTTAATGAAGTTATCATAAAAGCTTGAGCGGTATTTACAGCTATAGTACTGGGATTTTTACCACGCTTTTTACCACGCTTACATTAGCTCACTCTGTGTTGTGTTGTAATCAATTTTTCAACCACTTGCGATAGTTCAATTGAGCTGAAATTTTGCATGCATGCTTAACTCCGATAACAATACAAGATTCTAACATTTTTGGACATTAAAAAATTTCTATGGTTAAAAAGTTGAAAATAAAATATATTTAAAACTAATATAACTAAAAATATAAGCGTGAGGCGCTCCTTCTGAATGTGTAAACAATCTCTCAATATATCATTTTTACGTTAATAATGAAATGCTCAAGCAAAAAATCTTAGGATACATCAGAATAGGCTGTTCCATTAGTGTTACTAAAAGACTTTACAAAGACTTTACTTCATTTGTCTAGCAGTCTTAAATTACTAATGCCGTAAAGGAGCGCCACACGCTTATATTTTTAGTCATATTAGTTTTAAATTTCTACTTTTTATAAATATACCTTGATAGGAGTAAGGAAGGAACATTTTATTTTCTACTTTTCAAAGCCTTTTATTATCTACTTTTTAGAGCCTTTAAATATAATCGTGCTTTTAAAAAAGTTTTTTTAAATATATTTTTTATGTAATGGCTTGTTTAACATATATTTCGTCTAATAAGAGATTTACGTATTTGTTACACTCGCTAGAGTGTGATAATTTTGTCTTTAAATAATTAATACGAACCTAACCGGTTTTTGCGTTACTGATATTAAAAGATTTAATATAACCCGGATATGGTCAAGTTAACGTGTTAGAAACCCGAACATAACTATACTCGACTGGAAACACGTATAAAAAAAGCGCCGAAGAAATTAAAGTTTCTAAGAGTATTTACGACTGATCGACATAATTAATTTTATTTGTCCTAGAAAAAAAATAAGCTCTTGCGGTCATTCAAGTTTGTGAATATTGTGAAGAAAATCATGAGATCCTGCTAATTTGTTAATTTTATCGTCTAAATGTGTTAGAAAAGCAATTGAAAATGTAAATTTTTGATTTATGTCCTATGATCAAAAGAAATTTTGAAGTTTTAATTTCGCGTTTGTTCTCATAAAACCTACAAACAATTAGGTCGGGATCAGTAAAAAATGAGGAACATATAGTTGGAACTCCATTATACGTTAAGTTTGTGATCAAGGAATTGGAACCGAATAATTTGATATTCTAAATCATTAAAATTGTACTTATCTTTATTATTGAGAATATCCTTAACCCATTTAAAACCACCCGTATTTAAAAAAGAAAATTTATATTTTTTTATTTATTTAGAAGCATTAAAGCACTTTAAAAGAGCTATACCCAAACGAGTACAATGGTAAAAACTGAACCACTACTTTTTGGAATGAGCTTTAAGCATTCTCGTTCTACGCCCAGCGCAATGTCACAATGTTCGCATTTCGATCTAGATCAATAACAGTCTCCACATCTTCGTGGTTTTTCTATTTGCTTTGGGAAATGGGCAACACTTGGCAGAACTGATACGAATTGCAGTTGAAACGAAAGCAAATCTTTGCTAGAATTCGTGCCTACTTTGAAAAACTTCTAAGCGTTCACCAGAGTTGAATTCAGCATGGATGTGAAAATCGGCCACTTTAATTTTATATGAATTGACAGTTGATTGTGTAAATGAACACCACCCATACCTAGATTATAATCTGCAATCATTTTCGGTTGTTGTATACTAATCTTTATTTCGACAGCTGACCAACGCTTGACTGAATATAATGGTACAATTGTGTCAAAATTTGAACAAACGGTAACGACGCTGTTGTCATTCCAATTAACAAAAACCAGAATATTGCTTGCGTCATATTTATACTCGAAATATACCCGGTTTTCTCGTTTTAGGTCTTTGCTTGACTTCAGCGGACATTTGTTGATGCGATTCTCTGTAGCTGTACAGTGGATCTAAATTATTTTATTTTCAAAAGTGAGAAAAGATCGTGTGATGTGAAGTAATTATCAAAATAAATGACATGATCCGTTGGATGTTGGACAGTTTCCAGCAGATCAAGGACAACTCTTGATCCCAATGATAAGGTTTTTTTTATGGAAGGTTCTACATTTTTAGCTGCACAGTACGTATCAAAGCTATATAAATAATTACAATATCGATTTCAACTGAGTCTTTAGTCCATTCAATTGCGTTCACAGCAACCGCTAAATTTCGAAATTGTTTTCCATAAAAAGAGAGTCGGAATGCATTCTAGTAAATAAATAAAAAAAATTTTATATTCATATTATCAGTGTGCTTAAGTGAGTGCAGACAAATATAGTGCAGACTACTTTAGATGTACAAACGTCGAAGATTCCCGAATTTTTTATTTTATTGTAATTTTTTTCACTAACAGTATTATACTCTAGCAGTTTTCAAATAAGTTTAATAAATTATACGCAAGCACTTTATGTTATACTGCCGAAATGAATTGAACTAGTGAAATAACAAAAAATTAAAAATTATGTATTACACAAACAGATAGGAAATTTACCGTTATACGTGTAATATCTAAAAAAGACAAAATCATGTAGTCAAGTAAGGACAAAGGAATATTAGCTACAATTTAAAAAAAACAATAAATATTAACCGTTACATGCAATATCGATTTTATAAATTTTCTGTACTCATGCTGGTACAATGGTAATAAATGGGTTAAGGCCGCAGATCTGGTATTCCATTATTATTTCAAAAGTAGCCAATTCGAATGTCCTCCTTCAAGGTTTACTAGTGGCGTACGATTATCTCGAAAAATGGTTGGATATGCCTCATCTCGTAATTTCCATTGGGATTTGGGTACAATTTTTTTTGTCGCCTCTTTCATCAAATTCCTCTAGAAAGTGGTGTTGACAGACACGGTGGTGGTCAGATAATTTAGATATTGTGAGCCCAATAATTGAAACCATTTTGTTCTTTTATTTGGTTCTTTTGGAAAAGTAAAACCACGAGTGTCGTGGTTGTAGACCACCGTGCATTCAGGGACAATGCAAACTGGCATTCCTAAAATATTATAAGGATATAACAATTTAAAACCAATCACCAAACACGTAAGACATAAATAATTTGGTCAAGGAGTCTTTTTTCAATTTGTACTACTTTTGATCACCATATCAGAGTACATCATATGTGAAAAAATTATTTTTCAAAAACATTTTCAAACAGATCTAGACGTAACCGAAATAGTAAAATGCGAACCAGCACAATTTATTTCTTTTAATTGTTGTCACTATATAAAAAGCAAAAACTTTGTGTGTTGCGCGGGAACACAATTCTTTAACCTATATTTTCTTGAACATTCTTTGTTTAAGTTTATATTTACTTGATTTTCATAATATTCACATTAACAATTCTTAAAATTATATTTCTAACAATAACGAGACATATTAAAAAAAAATTTGTCAAATCTACTTTAAAATCTATCTACATCACAAAACCAAATTGTAATGAATGTTCATCGCAAAATTCACGAATCAGCAGAACTGACTCAACAATACATAATTTTATATTTTATCTATATGTATACTAATCACACTTATTATATTTCCAAATTGTTTTACTTACCTAAAATTCAAATATCACACCGTGTTATTAACAAAAATTACACAATATGTTTACTATTTACAAGTATATTATAAAAATTTATAACCACACACTACTACTATTATCACTATGTAATAATTCGCGTTTTTTCAATTGTTTTATAGTGCAACAATACAAATAACAAATTGTGTAAAACAAATTTTGGAAAAAATAAACGTACTTCCTACTTTGATTGATAAAGAGAGACTGATTTTTTTCAAAAAAAATTTTTCATGTTTCTTATTTTGCTGCCACCCGGTTAATATTCGGTGAACCGTCGACTTAGCGTTGCGTCATCATTTTCGCTAATAGGCAAGTACTATAGAAGGCAGTGATGGTGCTTACTAAGTTCTTTTCTTTTTCTTCGGGCTAGAAGTTGTAGGAAGATTTGCGCATATAAGTCGAGTCCATGCAGCTTATTGTTCTGAATTTCAGAAGGTGCTAAACTTCACGATGTTACATAGTACAAGAACTGCTGGAAGCGGCATACTGTTCTCATGCGGTCACCCACATTTTTTCTTACTCCTTGCTTGCGTAAGTGTTGAAGTAGTTGTTGCCATCGCGTCCTTCACTTCTGATCACAGTTGAAAACAATCAGCCGGACTGATATTTTTAGTATTTCAGGAAACTGTTTACTTTCGAATATTTTCCTTCAGGTTTATAAACATAATCATTTATTTAAGAATTTCTTCTATAATCATTTATAATCATTATATGAAAGTATAATGGTTAAATTGTCCTTACTTTATTTTACGTATGAAATTTTATTTTCGAATTGTTTGCAGATTTACAATTCACTATATTGCTGAAGTCAAATAAAAAATCTCTGTGTGTGTATTTTCCATGTAGACTAAATATCTGTTCGCGATCTACAGCCCAGACGGATTGATTGATTTTGATAAAACTTCAAAGTTAAGCTTTTTTCATAAATTGGGAGATCGGAGTGATTTTTGGCCAAACTGGTTTCACCGGAAGTGGCAGCTTCCGCATAGAAGCCTTGCTGGCTTTTGAAAATATTTTGAAAAGTATATAGCATTTATGAAAAAAACAATTAAATCAAAAAGATTGTAGATTAGTTTTTATAAAATAAACTTTATTTTACCTATTATATGTGTATATAAACGCACTAAATTTTTTTATTACACTTTTTTCCACAAAAGATGTTATTTATAATTTTACTTTTATTTATTTAAAAAAAAAAAAAGATTTAAACTATATTAACAAACAGTTTAATAAATTTTTAAAAAACAATTAACATAATAAAAATAATAACATTAAAAATTGTAGTTTTCGTCTTTTATGTGATAATAATTTTTATTTTGATATAATATATACCGGTTTCGAACAATACGTTCTTCTTCAGTATTATTTAACTACTGCAAAAATTCAGTAAGAAAATAAGAAAAGCTGAAGTATTATGGCATTGGTACATAACGCGCGTCATAATCGTAATATCATTTCGTATATTTTGTTTGTTTTTGTATTAACCTTTTCGTTTAGTAATAGTGGACTGTTTCGTACCTTATATATCTCATACTCTTCATTTCTATCCATTGTGTCACTCTTTCTCATTCTGCGTATTACCTGTAAATTTGTTTCTATGGCTGTGTATGTATGATTCTCCATATTTAAGTGTAGTGCATAGTTTGACTAAATCAAAAATTTATGTAATTCGTATGTTTGTGAGAGTTTTTGCGTTACTGTGTGAACATGAACCGGAGCGTTTTCCAATTCGTTGAATTGATTCTGGAGTGTGAATCCTTGATGTGCGACACTGTAGTATTCGCTAGCCAGCGATCTCAAGATGGTGGTGTATATTCGCTTAAGCAATCTCAATTCAAGCTCTCAACAAACAATAACTGTTACAACGGCTGTAGATTTTTTAATAATTAATATTTTGTTGTGTTGACAATTCCAACCAATCCAACAGAAAACCTTTTTACCACTAACCAAAATTATATTTTTTTTTTTAAGTTTATTTTGCATGTTACATAAAAATCTCAGAGAGGAAATTCGCATGCCAAAATAAACAATTCAAAAATATTAACAAAATTTACTTTAGGTAATGAGAGTATATAATGCAAATGATAAGTATATAACATGAGGTAAAATTAGGACATTTAAATTAAGCATTAATTTACATGACATTGTAATACATAATGTTGAAATGCAAATGTAAAACTAAATAATGATTGATCAGTTTCTGTTCATTATCATTCTCCCCCATCTTGAACACTCTGTGGTTCAACATCTACTGGAAGCGGACAAATATTGACGATGGCTCGTTTGATTAGACCAGTTGCAGTTTTTATCGACGCGACTCTTACTAATCCGTCTGGGCCAGCATGGAGCTCTGTTATTTTTCCAAATTTCCATTTGAGCGGTGGTAGGTTTGGATCCTTGATAATTACGATTGTTCCCTCAGTAATGTTTCTATGTTTGTCCTTCCAATAATACCTGTGCTGCAGTTGTTGTAAATAGTCAGTTGACCACCTTGACCAAAATTGCTTATATAAAAGGTTCACCAACTCCCAGCGCTTAGCATATTTTATATCATCAGGTTTTGTTAGAGTTGGCTCAGGTATAGCAGTCAACGGACGGCCAATAAGGAAATGGCCAGGTGTTAGGATTTCCAAATTATCATCAGTAGTAACTGGAGTGATAGGACGCGAATTTAGTACAGCTTCAACTTGTTTTATTAATGTGTGAAGCTCCTCGTAAGTTAAGTTCGCGGTACCCATCGTGCGACGTATATGATATTTAGCTGACTTAACAGCAGCTTCATAAATACCACCGAAATGTGGTGATCCAGGTGGTGCGAATTTCCAGGTAATTTGATCGTCTGTAGTACATGAATTGAGCTGCTGTTGAAAATCTGTATCGTGAAGCATCTTATATAGATCGTGTAACTCAGAATTAGCAGCTACAAAGTTTGTCCCATTATCCGAGAATACATTTTTACAAAGTCCTCTTGTGGCTATAAACCGACGAAATGCACCGATAAACGAGGCAGCAGTGAGATCAGATGCTAATTCCAGATGAACGGCTCTTGTGGCAAGACATACAAAAATGGCCAAATATGTCTTAGTCGGAACCTTTCCTCGAATGCGATAATGAATAAATAATGGTCCTGCATAATCTATGCCAACGTTGTAAAATGGTGGTGCTGGATTGACTCGCTCTGACGGTAAATCTGCCATTAATTGTTCAGGAAATCTTGGTCTCGCACGACAACACAGTACACACTGTCTGTAAACTCTTTTAGCAACCTGTTTTCCATTTATTGGCCAATAAGATTGACGTACTGCTGCCAAGAGTGCTTGTGGCTCAACATGAAGGTGCTTTCTGTGGATGAAAGTTATTAATGTGGTGGTAAAATAATGATTGCTTGGCAGTAACACTGGATGACGTGATGTATAAGAAATTGCTGCAAACTTTAGCCGCCCACCAACTCTGATTAAATTTTGTGGATCCATAAACAGTGAAAGCGACTTTAGAGATGGATGACGAACTATGAAGTTAGGCTTTTGTAACCCCTTATACTCTGCTGGAAAGCAGGTGGATTGAAGCAGACGTAGTATAGCATCTAAAGCAACCTTGATTTCTTCTGTACTTAAAGGCCCAATTTTTCTTGATTCTTTGAAGCGGCAATTATTGATGAAGCGATGTACATAGCCCATAGCGTTTTGAATTGTCACCAATGAATGTTTTCGATGTATTCGATCCAGGAGATCGTCAACAAGTTCAGTGCTTGCAGTCACGGCGATAAAGTTAGATTTTTCTTTTGTGACCTCAATTGACTCTGTAAGTTGCTGTGAGTTATTCCAAGCTTCAATTGACGAATGAAGAAACTGAGGTCCAAACCACCACAGTTCGGAATTCATAAGCAATTCAGGAAAAGTTCCTCTTGAAATCAAATCGGCTGGATTCAATTTTGATTCTACGTGCAGCCATCTATTAGGATCGGATCTTGCTTGAATATCAGACACACGGTGTGCCACGTAGGTTTTCCATTTGGACGACGAAGATCTAATCCAGTGAAGAGTTATCATGGAATCTGTCCAGTAATAACATGTCTCCACCTTAAAGTTTAAAATACTCAAAACCTTTTGCATGAGTTTGGCCAAAAGTTGTGCAGCACACAACTCAAGTCGAGGCAAAGTAACGTGCTTTAAGGGAGCAACTCGAGATTTGGAACACATTAAGTTAGCAGCATAACTCTCCAGACCTAAGAAACGTACATAGACAACGGCACCGTACGCCTTTTCGCTGGCATCAGCGAACCCATGCAATTGTATTCCTGTATGTTTTTGGTTACCGTTAAACAAATGACGTGGAATGATAAGCTGACTTAATTTTGGGAGTTCATTTAGAAAGTTTGTCCAATATGAATGGTATGCTATTGGGAGGCTTTCATCCCAGTTTAATTTCAATGACCATAGCTTTTGTAATAGCAATTTACCCACCACAACTATCGGAGACACTAGTCCAAGAGGGTCAAAAACCCTTGCAACTTGAGATATTATTTTTCGTTTAGTGACTGTTGAAGTAGTTGTAGAATCTAGGTTGACATTGATACGAAAATAATCCGGTACTGGATGCCAGTACATACCTAGAGTTTTTATGCCAGCTTTATCGTCAATTTGATAATGCACTTCACGATCGTCTTCTGGAATATCATTGAGAAGCTCTTGATTGTTTGAACACCATTTACGCAAAGGTAATTTGGCACCCTGCAAAATCGATGTTATAGTTTTCTTCAAAATTGCTGCGTTTTCTAGAGTATCGGAACCAGTCAACAAATCGTCGACATAAAAGTCATCGCGAATTGCTGAACTAGCTGCTGGTTGACTGGATTCAAAGTCGAGAGCAAGTTGAAGTAAACATCGTGTTGCCAGGTAAGGTGCCGAAGTGGTACCATATGTGACTGTATTTAGCTTGAACGTTTTTAGCACCTCAGATGGATTGTATCGCCAGAAGATATACTGATATTTTTGATCCTCGGAATTCAGTAAAATTTGCCGATACATTTTACAGATATCAGCACTAAATGCATGAATGTGAGATCGAAAACGAAGCAGGACTGAAAACAATTCATTTTGAATCACAGGCCCACTCATCAATAGATCATTAATAGAATAACCGCTTGTTGACTTTGCCGACCCATCAAACACGACTCTCAACTTAGTTGTCGATGAATCGGGCTTCATTACATAATGATGTGGTAAATAATAGTTCACCGGTTCAACAAAATTAACTAATTCCATGTGTTTAAGAGTTTCATACTCTCTCATAAAGGAATTATATTGAATAGAAATTTCTGTATTATTGTTGAGCCGTCTTTCGAGCATAAGAAATCTTTTCTTGGCTAAAAATGATGAATCACCAAGCAATACTGGACTGGAAGCAAAAGGAAGTTTAACGATAAATTTGCCCTCGGTATCTCTAGAAAAATTATCCTTGAAATGGTTGTCACACTCGGAATTAGCTAAAGAGTCATGGTTGGTGTGACATTCCTCTATATTCCAAAATCGCTCCAACAATTCATCTAATTTAAGTTCAGATGCAACAAAATTGCAATTAATGGAAGTACGTGACGAAATTGAAGTTCCACCAGCTACAACCCAACCCAATATTGTATTTTGTAGGATAGGTAATTCATCGCCTAGTCTAATTTGGCCAATGGATTGTAAATTGAAATAAATCTCAGCTCCAAGAAGTAGGTCTACTTCATGGGGCTCACAGAATGACGGATCGGCTAGATTAATATTGGATGGAATTGACCATGTGGAAGAATCAATTTGAATTGACGGTTGCATATCCGAAATTTTCCTTAGTAAATGAACTTCTAGGGTTGTAGAGAAATTATTTATACGCGAGTGTATCGTAATCGTTGAAGCCCTGGACGATGAAGTAGAAGCACAGGCAATGCCCTTAATGTTGACATGTGAACGATGAATTTTAACTCCTAAACGCTGAATTAATGAATCTGTAATAAAATTCAATTGCGAACCTGAGTCGAGTAATGCTCGAGCTACAATTGAACGGCCATGCCTATCAGGGATTTCAACCAATGCTGTAGCAAGAAAAATGAATTTTGGAACAGTGGAACACTTTAACGTTGTTAAAATGTGGTTGTTGTTAGACGCACTTATAGTAGTAAGTGTAGATCTTCCAGAATTGGTCTGAGATGAATTATTACCTTGATGTGGACTTACTGTACCACTTGAAGATGCTGTATTGTTTGTATGCAGCAGAGCGTGGTGTTTGACCTTACACACTCGACACACATCAGTAATCCTACATTGATCAATAAGATGTGATGTTCTTAAGCAGTTTGTACACAGTTTTAATTCGGTAGCTGCCCCTATGCGTTCGTCAACGGACATTGCAAGAAATTTATGACATCGATTAACAATGTGTCCCGGTTGATTACAGACGACACAGTTGTATCCCTTAACTGCTGAAAACGCCATTCGTTTAAATGGTTTTGGTTGTACCCGGTGAGATTTGGAAGGTTTTGATTCCAACTGAGCGTTTGATGAAGAAAAGTCACTTTTATATTCATTTATCTTATGACTACGAACATGAATAAAATTTGAAATATCCTCGAACGAAGGAAGTACATTCGGTAATGATGCTTCCTTCCACTTAGATTTTGTGTGTGAGTCAAACTTGGATACTATAAGATGGACTAGAAAATCATCCCAATATTGAACTGGACGACCAAGATTTTTAAGTGATCGAACATGTGAATTAAAATCGTCTAGTAGATTTAGCAATTTTTGAGATGATGGCTTATCAATCGGTTTAATTGAAAACAATGCCTTTATATGTTCTTCAGTGATCTGATTAGGCTTATCGAAGCGCTCAATCAATAAACGTCTAGCTTCAACATAATTATCAGAAATAAAATCTAAGTTTTCAAAACACTTAGCAGCGGAGCCTACTACTGAATTTTTAAGATATTGAAATTTAGTTAAATTGTTTAACTTAGGATTATTATGAACATGGTTATCGAATGCTTCGATAAACCCCTTCCACCTTATAATCTCACCATTGAATGTGTCTAGCTTGAGTTCGGGTAATTTAGGAAAGAATGAAAGCTCTTCACCTACATTAGTAACTGGGATAACCTTCTTTTTAGCAAGATCCGCAATCCTATCTTCTAACACCGGCCGTAAATTATAATATGACCGATCCGTGGTGGTTCGGATCTTAGATTCGAGTTGTGTTTCGTCTAACGATTCAAACAGCGTTTGATTTTTTTTGAAATTTTCATAATTTAAAATTAAATCATTAAGCCGAAGTTGAATTTGCGATTTTGGTGCGGTCTCCAATTTAGAATCAACGAATTCAGATAACTCTTTCAAAAAATCTTCGAAATTTTTGTTGCACTGTTTGCATCGTTTTATTTGTGTCTCGGAAGACATATTGAAGCTAAAACAATCAAAACAACAGAAGAATACCCACGAAGTATGATAAAGGTACAATGTTGAAAACAGAAAAATTCAGAACACTAAAGAATGAACACGAGGTATAACAGTGTAATTTTGAAACCACGAAAACAAGATATAACCACAAGGTATATGAAGAGTAACTGTAATTTTTCACTATGAAACCGTTATTACACTATATTAATAAATCGAAAGTTCTGAATTTTTACGTTACAACTGCCCGTAAAATAACACCGTGAAATAAATTGATAGCCTTTATTAAAATAACGAGATACTTAGCTGAATGCAGACTGCAATCACATCAAAGGCCGACTACTCCTTGAATGAATATAGCGGAAAACTGTACGTAAGGTGATCTCAATATCCACTATCCCACTTCTGACACCATGAACATGAACCGGAGCGTTTTCCAATTCGTTGAATTGATTCTGGAGTGTGAATCCTTGATGTGCGACACTGTAGTATTCGCTAGCCAGCGATCTCAAGATGGTGGTGTATATTCGCTTAAGCGATCTCAATTCAAGCTCTCAACAAACAATAACTGTTACAACGGCTGTAGATTTTTTAATAATTAATATTTTGTTGTGTTGACAATTCCAACCAATCCAACAGAAAACCTTTTTACCACTAACCAAAATTATATTTTTTTTTTTAAGTTTATTTTGCATGTTACATAAAAATCTCAGAGAGGAAATTCGCATGCCAAAATAAACAATTCAAAAATATTAACAAAATTTACTTTAGGTAATGAGAGTATATAATGCAAATGATAAGTATATAACATGAGGTAAAATTAGGACATTTAAATTAAGCATTAATTTACATGACATTGTAATACATAATGTTGAAATGCAAATGTAAAACTAAATAATGATTGATCAGTTTCTGTTCATTATCATTCTCCCCCATCTTGAACACTCTGTGGTTCAACATCTACTGGAAGCGGACAAATATTGACGATGGCTCGTTTGATTAGACCAGTTGCAGTTTTTATCGACGCGACTCTTACTAATCCGTCTGGGCCAGCATGGAGCTCTGTTATTTTTCCAAATTTCCATTTGAGCGGTGGTAGGTTTGGATCCTTGATAATTACGATTGTTCCCTCAGTAATGTTTCTATGTTTGTCCTTCCAATAATACCTGTGCTGCAGTTGTTGTAAATAGTCAGTTGACCACCTTGACCAAAATTGCTTATATAAAAGGTTCACCAACTCCCAGCGCTTAGCATATTTTATATCATCAGGTTTTGTTAGAGTTGGCTCAGGTATAGCAGTCAACGGACGGCCAATAAGGAAATGGCCAGGTGTTAGGATTTCCAAATTATCATCAGTAGTAACTGGAGTGATAGGACGCGAATTTAGTACAGCTTCAACTTGTTTTATTAATGTGTGAAGCTCCTCGTAAGTTAAGTTCGCGGTACCCATCGTGCGACGTATATGATATTTAGCTGACTTAACAGCAGCTTCATAAATACCACCGAAATGTGGTGATCCAGGTGGTGCGAATTTCCAGGTAATTTGATCGTCTGTAGTACATGAATTGAGCTGATGTTGAAAATCTGTATCGTGAAGCATCTTATATAGATCGTGTAACTCAGAATTAGCAGCTACAAAGTTTGTCCCATTATCCGAGAATACATTTTTACAAAGTCCTCTTGTGGCTATAAACCGACGAAATGCACCGATAAACGAGGCAGCAGTGAGATCAGATGCTAATTCCAGATGAACGGCTCTTGTGGCAAGACATACAAAAATGGCCAAATATGTCTTAGTCGGAACCTTTCCTCGAATGCGATAATGAATAAATAATGGTCCTGCATAATCTATGCCAACGTTGTAAAATGGTGGTGCTGGATTGACTCGCTCTGACGGTAAATCTGCCATTAATTGTTCAGGAAATCTTGGTCTCGCACGACAACACAGTACACACTGTCTGTAAACTCTTTTAGCAACCTGTTTTCCATTTATTGGCCAATAAGATTGACGTACTGCTGCCAAGAGTGCTTGTGGCCCAACATGAAGGTGCTTTCTGTGGATGAAAGTTATTAATGTGGTGGTAAAATAATGATTGCTTGGCAGTAACACTGGATGACGTGATGTATAAGAAATTGCTGCAAACTTTAGCCGCCCACCAACTCTGATTAAATTTTGTGGATCCATAAACAGTGAAAGCGACTTTAGAGATGGATGACGAACTATGAAGTTAGGCTTTTGTAACCCCTTATACTCTGCTGGAAAGCAGGTGGATTGAAGCAGACGTAGTATAGCATCTAAAGCAACCTTGATTTCTTCTGTACTTAAAGGCCCAATTTTTCTTGATTCTTTGAAGCGGCAATTATTGATGAAGCGATGTACATAGCCCATAGCGTTTTGAATTGTCACCAATGAATGTTTTCGATGTATTCGATCCAGGAGATCGTCAACAAGTTCAGTGCTTGCAGTCACGGCGATAAAGTTAGATTTTTCTTTTGTGACCTCAATTGACTCTGTAAGTTGCTGTGAGTTATTCCAAGCTTCAATTGACGAATGAAGAAACTGAGGTCCAAACCACCACAGTTCGGAATTCATAAGCAATTCAGGAAAAGTTCCTCTTGAAATCAAATCGGCTGGATTCAATTTTGATTCTACGTGCAGCCATCTATTAGGATCGGATCTTGCTTGAATATCAGACACACGGTGTGCCACGTAGGTTTTCCATTTGGACGACGAAGATCTAATCCAGTGAAGAGTTATCATGGAATCTGTCCAGTAATAACATGTCTCCACCTTAAAGTTTAAAATACTCAAAACCTTTTGCATGAGTTTGGCCAAAAGTTGTGCAGCACACAACTCAAGTCGAGGCAAAGTAACGTGCTTTAAGGGAGCAACTCGAGATTTGGAACACATTAAGTTAGCAGCATAACTCTCCAGACCTAAGAAACGTACATAGACAACGGCACCGTACGCCTTTTCGCTGGCATCAGCGAACCCATGCAATTGTATTCCTGTATGTTTTTGGTTACCGTTAAACAAATGACGTGGAATGATAAGCTGACTTAATTTTGGGAGTTCATTTAGAAAGTTTGTCCAATATGAATGGTATGCTATTGGGAGGCTTTCATCCCAGTTTAATTTCAATGACCATAGCTTTTGTAATAGCAATTTACCCACCACAACTATCGGAGACACTAGTCCAAGAGGGTCAAAAACCCTTGCAACTTGAGATATTATTTTTCGTTTAGTGACTGTTGAAGTAGTTGTAGAATCTAGGTTGACATTGATACGAAAATAATCCGGTACTGGATGCCAGTACATACCTAGAGTTTTTATGCCAGCTTTATCGTCAATTTGATAATGCACTTCACGATCATCTTCTGGAATATCATTGAGAAGCTCTTGATTGTTTGAACACCATTTACGCAAAGGTAATTTGGCACCCTGCAAAATCGATGTTATAGTTTTCTTCAAAATTGCTGCGTTTTCTAGAGTATCGGAACCAGTCAACAAATCGTCGACATAAAAGTCATCGCGAATTGCTGAACTAGCTGCTGGTTGACTGGATTCAAAGTCGAGAGCAAGTTGAAGTAAACATCGTGTTGCCAGGTAAGGTGCCGAAGTGGTACCATATGTGACTGTATTTAGCTTGAACGTTTTTAGCACCTCAGATGGATTGTATCGCCAGAAGATATACTGATATTTTTGATCCTCGGAATTCAGTAAAATTTGCCGATACATTTTACAGATATCAGCACTAAATGCATGAATGTGAGATCGAAAACGAAGCAGGACTGAAAACAATTCATTTTGAATCACAGGCCCACTCATCAATAGATCATTAATAGAATAACCGCTTGTTGACTTTGCCGACCCATCAAACACGACTCTCAACTTAGTTGTCGATGAATCGGGCTTCATTACATAATGATGTGGTAAATAATAGTTCACCGGTTCAACAAAATTAACTAATTCCATGTGTTTAAGAGTTTCATACTCTCTCATAAAGGAATTATATTGAATAGAAATTTCTGTATTATTGTTGAGCCGTCTTTCGAGCATAAGAAATCTTTTCTTGGCTAAAAATGATGAATCACCAAGCAATACTGGACTGGAAGCAAAAGGAAGTTTAACGATAAATTTGCCCTCGGTATCTCTAGAAAAATTATCCTTGAAATGGTTGTCACACTCGGAATTAGCTAAAGAGTCATGGTTGGTGTGACATTCCTCTATATTCCAAAATCGCTCCAACAATTCATCTAATTTAAGTTCAGATGCAACAAAATTGCAATTAATGGAAGTACGTGACGAAATTGAAGTTCCACCAGCTACAACCCAACCCAATATTGTATTTTGTAGGATAGGTAATTCATCGCCTAGTCTAATTTGGCCAATGGATTGTAAATTGAAATAAATCTCAGCTCCAAGAAGTAGGTCTACTTCATGGGGCTCACAGAATGACGGATCGGCTAGATTAATATTGGATGGAATTGACCATGTGGAAGAATCAATTTGAATTGACGGTTGCATATCCGAAATTTTCCTTAGTAAATGAACTTCTAGGGTTGTAGAGAAATTATTTATACGCGAGTGTATCGTAATCGTTGAAGCCCTGGACGATGAAGTAGAAGCACAGGCAATGCCCTTAATGTTGACATGTGAACGATGAATTTTAACTCCTAAACGCTGAATTAATGAATCTGTAATAAAATTCAATTGCGAACCTGAGTCGAGTAATGCTCGAGCTACAATTGAACGGCCATGCCTATCAGGGATTTCAACCAATGCTGTAGCAAGAAAAATGAATTTTGGAACAGTGGAACACTTTAACGTTGTTAAAATGTGGTTGTTGTTAGACGCACTTATAGTAGTAAGTGTAGATCTTCCAGAATTGGTCTGAGATGAATTATTACCTTGATGTGGACTTACTGTACCACTTGAAGATGCTGTATTGTTTGTATGCAGCAGAGCGTGGTGTTTGACCTTACACACTCGACACACATCAGTAATCCTACATTGATCAATAAGATGTGATGTTCTTAAGCAGTTTGTACACAGTTTTAATTCGGTAGCTGCCCCTATGCGTTCGTCAACGGACATTGCAAGAAATTTATGACATCGATTAACAATGTGTCCCGGTTGATTACAGACGACACAGTTGTATCCCTTAACTGCTGAAAACGCCATTCGTTTAAATGGTTTTGGTTGTACCCGGTGAGATTTGGAAGGTTTTGATTCCAACTGAGCGTTTGATGAAGAAAAGTCACTTTTATATTCATTTATCTTATGACTACGAACATGAATAAAATTTGAAATATCCTCGAACGAAGGAAGTACATTCGGTAATGATGCTTCCTTCCACTTAGATTTTGTGTGTGAGTCAAACTTGGATACTATAAGATGGACTAGAAAATCATCCCAATATTGAACTGGACGACCAAGATTTTTAAGTGATCGAACATGTGAATTAAAATCGTCTAGTAGATTTAGCAATTTTTGAGATGATGGCTTATCAATCGGTTTAATTGAAAACAATGCCTTTATATGTTCTTCAGTGATCTGATTAGGCTTATCGAAGCGCTCAATCAATAAACGTCTAGCTTCAACATAATTATCAGAAATAAAATCTAAGTTTTCAAAACACTTAGCAGCGGAGCCTACTACTGAATTTTTAAGATATTGAAATTTAGTTAAATTGTTTAACTTAGGATTATTATGAACATGGTTATCGAATGCTTCGATAAACCCCTTCCACCTTATAATCTCACCATTGAATGTGTCTAGCTTGAGTTCGGGTAATTTAGGAAAGAATGAAAGCTCTTCACCTACATTAGTAACTGGGATAACCTTCTTTTTAGCAAGATCCGCAATCCTATCTTCTAACACCGGCCGTAAATTATAATATGACCGATCCGTGGTGGTTCGGATCTTAGATTCGAGTTGTGTTTCGTCTAACGATTCAAACAGCGTTTGATTTTTTTTGAAATTTTCATAATTTAAAATTAAATCATTAAGCCGAAGTTGAATTTGCGATTTTGGTGCGGTCTCCAATTTAGACTCAACGAATTCAGATAACTCTTTCAAAAAATCTTCGAAATTTTTGTTGCACTGTTTGCATCGTTTTGTTTGTGTCTCGGAAGACATATTGAAGCTAAAACAATCAAAACAACAGAAGAATACCCACGAAGTATGATAAAGGTACAATGTTGAAAACAGAAAAATTCAGAACACTAAAGAATGAACACGAGGTATAACAGTGTAATTTTGAAACCACGAAAACAAGATATAACCACAAGGTATATGAAGAGTAACTGTAATTTTTCACTATGAAACCGTTATTACACTATATTAATAAATCGAAAGTTCTGAATTTTTACGTTACAACTGCCCGTAAAATAACACCGTGAAATAAATTGATAGCCTTTATTAAAATAACGAGATACTTAGCTGAATGCAGACTGCAATCACATCAAAGGCCGACTACTCCTTGAATGAATATAGCGGAAAACTGTACGTAAGGTGATCTCAATATCCACTATCCCACTTCTGACACCATGAACATGAACCGGAGCGTTTTCCAATTCGTTGAATTGATTCTGGAGTGTGAATCCTTGATGTGCGACACTGTAGTATTCGCTAGCCAGCGATCTCAAGATGGTGGTGTATATTCGCTTAAGCGATCTCAATTCAAGCTCTCAACAAACAATAACTGTTACAACGGCTGTAGATTTTTTAATAATTAATATTTTGTTGTGTTGACAATTCCAACCAATCCAACAGAAAACCTTTTTACCACTAACCAAAATTATATTTTTTTTTTTTAAGTTTATTTTGCATGTTACATAAAAATCTCAGAGAGGAAATTCGCATGCCAAAATAAACAATTCAAAAATATTAACAAAATTTACTTTAGGTAATGAGAGTATATAATGCAAATGATAAGTATATAACATGAGGTAAAATTAGGACATTTAAATTAAGCATTAATTTACATGACATTGTAATACATAATGTTGAAATGCAAATGTAAAACTAAATAATGATTGATCAGTTTCTGTTCATTATCACTGTGTTTGAAGCTTGATGAACATTTTCCGGTAGGGTTGGTATTCGATTTTTGTTGTGTGTGATTTATCTCTTGTGTGTGCTCCCTAAATCTTTGCGCAAAATTTCTGCCTGTTTGTTTTACCAAATTTTGGAATCTCTAAATTAGGAGAAGTGGCAACTCCCATTGGAGTTTTTTAAATTTTTGTAATGAAAATTAAACTTTTAATAGGGGTTGGTCTTGTTGATTATTTGGGTTTAAAGCAGCAATAATGATTTTTGATTATATATATACATTCGAAAACTATGAAAATTTGTCGTAACAGAACAACGTTTGTCATTCCAAATTCCACTTATTGAACCTAAAGTGCTGACTTGTATTGATTAAATACTTTAGACGCTGATTATTAATCGGACCCATGTACATGTAAAATGGTTTTTTAACACCGTTAATAAAGTTGTTTTCGTTAATAGGTACATTTATTACACTAGATTCCATTCCCGCTAACAGAATCTATAATTTTCGATATTGTCGACATATTAGTCTTGTCTTGACACGATAATTAATTGAAGCATAATTTGAATTATCATTGTAATATTACACTGTAAATATAAAATACGGACATAATTTGATCATTTTTAGTACAATTTAGTACTATAATTAATTATCCAAACACCCATAATTAATTGGAACATACTTTTACTTCTCGGAAAATGCGCGTGCATTGCAGCAATCTATATTTCAAAAAAGTGGACTAAATGAATGTCTCTACGTGCTGTAGCAAACGGAAGGCCTCCATTTTGGTCGCCTAACGTCGCTAACAGAATTAACGATTCACATCACACGATCGCGGTTCGGTTTGCCGACTGCTCAGCCTGGGGTGGATTTAAAATTAAATGTTGACGTGTGAATCGATAAAAATGAACCGCAGAATAACAGAAAATTTCAACAACCAACTCACTCATATTTTAGAAAGCCATACTTACATCAACCTAAGTTCACATATTTTTTAATTAGCTATCGCATGTTTCAAAATACCTCTATATTGTGTTAAAGATAAAACACAAAAATTATCATTTTTCACAAAAAATTTAAATTATAAATATGTATTTATTATAAAAAAATAATTTCAAATCAAAATTAGAAATTTAAAGCAAGCAAAAAGAACAAAACTAATAATTTAACAAATCCTATAAGACAAAGCTTACTATCTAGAAAATTATTTTTTTATTTATACGCATGCGCATCGGACAAGATAAAAAACATGACCAACTAAGAATATAATAAGTTACTATTCTAATATAATAATTGCATATAATATATAAATTTAATTAATGAAGTAAAATGTATAATTAATTATTTAATACTAAAAATTATAATATATATAAAGTAAATAACGAAGACTCACAATGCATGTATCTGGTATTCATTTGCAGCCACAGTGTTAATCCAAGTAATAATATTGACGAATGAAATGTTGTTTTGGTATTTCCGTAAATATTTGAATTCGTAGTAAAAGTTGTGGTGACTTAAATTTTCATTGATAACTGGAGTATTGTTATTATTGTTTTACAATTAATAATTTATAAGTATATTGCACATAGTATCTGCTTCAGATTAGATTTATTATTATTAAGTTATTAATAACTTATTTATTATTATAAGATTTATTTTATTTTATTTTGTCAACCACACACTATTTGCGTTATGTATCCATTATTTGACCATTTCGATTTTTCATGATGCATGGTTTTTGCAACGGGTAAATTACAGATAACAGACAATATCTCGACTTTTAATACACTCATGAATTTTTTAGGTTTTATGTTTTTTCTTTGTTAGATTAATGTCTAATATTTTAATTGATATACAAAATAAGTTTTTAACGTGAGTTTACACAATTGACTTAACATAACTATACTAGATTACTAAAGTTCGTTTTGTACACTTGCTAGTTTTAAAGGTTATTATCTATTATGGTCAGAATATTTATAACATTTTTAACAATTTTATGTCATCACGAGAACATGTCGTCTTTGTACAAATTGACAACCATTATAGGTATTTTATAAAAAAAGGTATATCATGCGATTTGATAACTTATACACTTTTACACGTAATGTATTTTTTTTTGTTCGTAAAAAAAACAAAAGCCATAAACAATCTGTTAGGTGGTATTTAAAGACACACTAAACACAATTTAATTTTAATTTATTTTTTTAATAGACGAAATTCACATCACAAAACTAGCCATTACAATCACTCACTATACCAAAGATCACTGCTTCGTGTACGACTTTTACTTTTCTACTGACCACAACCGAATTTTCGTCATCCCAAAAAGCTCGCCTTTTTATACACATCCCAAAGACAATAAACGAACCACTACATCGACATATTGCAATGATCTCGTTTTTTTTCCTATGTAGATTTATTGCATAGTTACATAGTTACATATGTAATGTCTATAAGGGAAATTCCGTGGAGTACTAGAATTCAACCCATTCGCGGTCGTGTTTTTTAAGTCGAAGAGGCCTTACAGTGCACACGTACAAAATAAAATGTGAAATCGGTTGTCTGGCAAAATTCTTCCCACCCAGTATTCATCTGGCTTTGGAGGCAGCAACTCTGGCATCACCCAGATTTTTTCATGTTATGCCTGGATGACACCACTGCTCCAAACATTGGTTTATCAAGAGTCGAACCCTTTGATTTTGTCTTTGTTTGTGTTTTGTGTTCCTTAAGCTCTTCATGTAAGAATTATAAAACTGCAAAAATTCGCTTGTTTTCAATTAAAACAAATAAATAACGTTCCCTATCCCAAAAAATCAAATTCGTATTCTATACCGAAGAACATGTTCCAATTTTAAGTATAAGTACATTATAAATTCAATAAAAACGCTTATCTGAATGTTTTATTTTTATTATTTAATAAACAATTAATTTGATGTATGTAAATCTGGGCCAAATTTCCAAATCATTTGACATCGAATAAAAAACAAATTGGTTCGCGTATTCAACGAAAGGTGGGAGATCAATAGTTTACATTCACCGTCAAGACGAAAAATCCAATTTATGATCATAAAATTAATTTTTAGAACTATAATTAGTTTTATCGTCAAGGCAAGGTTATTATCTACAATTTATTTGCATTATTACCGAAGTGAAGCTAGTACGCTTTTTTAAGCATTTTTGTTAAAAAAAATGCTATATGGTTTCGGTTTGCCGTCTGTCCGTCTGTGTGCACGATAACTTGAGAACGAATGGAGATATCAACTTATTTTCTTCACTTAAAGTTTAAGCAACTCTTGGGAATGATCCCTATTGATTTGGACATTTCTGTGTTTAGGGTGTTCGGAGGTGTAAGTAGGGTTTTGTTAACCCCCCTCCTTAAAATTGTTAGATTTTTTTTCATTTTCTATACTATTTTGGTTTCATAGAGCATGTGAATGTGGAATCAAAATATATCTCGTTTGGATGTGATTTTGTGTGTGGTTATGGGGGTGGTAGGAGTGGTGGTATGGGAGCTGGAGGGGGGATGAGGCGTTTTGGGTTTGGTGTGCGAATTTGGGATTTGGTGGATGAGGGTTTATGTGGGTGGTTTGTGTCTGTGTGGAAGTGGGCATGGAGGTGTTAAAGGGTGATAATATGGGCGGTGCGGTATAGGGTGGTGCGGGTGAGATAGGTTTTGAAGGTTTTGAATGGTGAGTGAGGGTGGTAATAATGTTTAGGTGTGGTGGTTTGTGATTGTTTTTGTGGAAAAACTATTTTCTTTTATTGTATAGGCAACAAAAATGGTTATAGGGTTCGGCTCCGAACCTTTCCCGTCTTTTTAAATGTATCTTTGGTAATACTTTTATCTAATATCTTAACCAGTTTTTCCATTGAATAGTTCTAAAAAAATGTACAAAACAAAATAAGCAATAAAACTGAAAGTTTTCATTTAATCACAATTTCGTTTTTTTTGTTAATAAATAATTAAGAAAACTCAATAATAAAATGTTCTAAAATATAATAGTGGTTTGAGTATTAGCTAGAGTTAGCACGAAAATTTAATATCAAACAAATTTTTTATTTGTTTCTCAATAAACTATTCATTCTCTTTAAA
Source organism: Nephrotoma flavescens (assembly GCA_932526605.1). Taxonomy (NCBI): domain Eukaryota; kingdom Metazoa; phylum Arthropoda; class Insecta; order Diptera; family Tipulidae; genus Nephrotoma; species Nephrotoma flavescens. The sequence continues at coordinate 137,830,654 of OW052221.1, read as the reverse complement.
ATATTTCCAAAGTAATTTGCAAGCACAAACCCTGTGGAATGCATGATGCTTATGAAGAACATGATATAAACCAAAATAGACAAGGTTAGATTTCAGTGGTTGACACTTAGGCCAATTTTGACCCATTGTGATACCACGCATTCACGCCACATCATTAACCAATTCACTTACTCACACAACTACAGTATACCACCTGCATAATTGCAAGCCCATGTTGACGTGGAAGGTGGGTCGGCACTGAATTCTTCACTCCATCAGAGGGTCTTAGTTGTGTTTATTTATATTACCGAGTAATCGATGATGAAAATTCGATTTACATCTAGCCTTTGATGGGATTCGAACCCAGTACCTTCCAGTCCAAGTGGCGAAGCTTTAACCACTGCACCACTTGTCGGGTGCAAAATAGACAAACAGAGTTTGAATTTAATACCAATATTTTTTACAAAATCCTTTTTACAGTGATTTCAAACGCATTTATGTGCAAGCTACGGATAATAATTTAAAAAGACGACTAAATTATTATTACAATCCGCAATTTATTGAGATGTTTTTGAAGAAATATATTAAGTATTTACCTTTATGGGCTTGTTTGTCAGAGCCAGGCAAACGCCATAGCAACTCTCACATAGAAAACTATTTTGCGACGGTTAAAAGAAGATGCAGACATTCGAAATTAATTACATACTTTGCCAACTAAAGCACTTCGTTTCATGAAAGAAGTAAATTGTAGAAATGTAACAATTTACAATCAAATAATTAACCAAATACCGAAAAAACCATTGTCACGATACCATGAAGGTAACAAAAAATCGTTTAGTTCCGAAGACAATTCTTTAATTGATTCAAATAGCGCGCAAAAAATTTGGAAACAAATTATCTTTAAATTCCCAAAAACCAAAGACAAATTTTAGTTTGAATCAATAAAACAATTGAGCGAACGCAATAAAGATCATCTCAAGTCAAAAGCGATTCGAATTGTAAGTAAACCTTATGATTTTACCAGCAGCAATGACAAACCTATCCGGAATAAATCAAAGATGTGCAAACCTCTTTCAACATCATCTGTCCCAGAACCAAATACATGGCCGCTTTTAGAAAACGGTAGCTTTTTCAACGAATTCTTTCAAAACCCATGCGCTTTTGATTCGTTTATTCAGAGTGCTCTTAACTCATTTGAATTGTCTACACTGGACAGCAGCCGGTTTAAAAATATTTTAATGGCGCTTTCGCAGAAGAATATTTTTGAAGCATACAAAATCGAGAGTGCATACTTTCGCAAATATTTAAATATTTGTAGTTGCGAGAATTCTTGCGAATATAACATAACAAAAATTTCCGATTATTTTTTAAAACTTCATCCCAATGTGGTGTTAACGTTAAATTGTAAAGATTGTTTGGAAAAACTATAGAAAACAAACCGTATGTCAAAACAGATGTTGTTTTGAAGATGTCTGTGAAGTTAGTCCGAAAAATATCCCGAAGAAATGCTATGGCAACACTATAAAACGAATATCACGACATTTTTCAGTGTCATCCCGAAAAATTTTCTATATTACGCTAGTTTTGAATGTCATCCCGAAATATTTTTACTATCATGACATTTTTACTATCATGACATTTTTTATTTTTTTTGTTATCAAGTAAAAAAAATTCCAATAAAGAAAACTTCAGTAAACAAATAGCGACAGGTGTTTAAACCATCCCGAAACCAAAAAAAAAAAAAATGTAAAAGCGCAGAAATTTATATCACGAGCAATTAATTTAATAACAAATAATTTACTGACATGGTTACCCAAAAATGCAAAATCAAGCATTATTGTTATTAGAAAGAAAGTAATTATTGTGGATCTTCACACGGCTATAACTAAAATTTGACTCATAGACTCGAATCACAATTTTGGTGTATGAAAGGTGGATCCTTCCTCTACAAATTCCATACCAGCCTTGCTCTGTTAATTAATATCTACTATGACTTCACACGGCTATAACTAAAATTTGACTCATAGACTCAAATCACAATTTTGGTGTATGAAAGGTGAATCCTTCCTCTACAAATTTCATACCAGCCTTGCTCTGTTAATTAATATCTACTACGACTTCACACGGCTATAACTAAAATTTGACTCATAGACTCGAATCACAATTTTGGTGTATGAAAGGTGGATCCTTCCTCTACAAATTTCATACCAGCCTTGCTCTGTTAATTAATATTTATTACGACTTCACACGGCTATAACTAAAATTTGACTGATAGACTCGAATCACAATTTTGGTGTACGACAGGTGGATCCTTCATCTACAAATTCCATACCAGCCTTGCTCTGTTAATTAATATCTACTACGACTTCACACGGCTATAACTAAAATTTGACTCATAGACTCAAATCACAATTTTGGCGTATGAAAGGTGGATTCTTCCTCTACAAATTCCATACCAGCCTTGCTCTGTTAATTAAAATCTACTACGACTTCACACAGCTATAACTAAAATTTGACTCATAGACTCGAATCACAATTTTGGTGTATGAAAAGTGGATCCTTCCTCTACAAATTCCATACCAGCCTTGCTCTGTTAATTAATATCTACTACGACTTCACACGGCTATAACTAAAATTTGACTCATAGACTCAAATCACAATTTTGGCGTATGAAAGGTGGATTCTTCCTCTACAAATTCCATACCAGCCTTGCGCTGTTAATTAATATCTACTACGACTTCACACAGCTATAACTAAAATTTGACTCATAGACTCGAATCACAATTTTGGTGTATGAAAGGTGGATCCTTCCTCTACAAATTTCATACCAGCCTTGCTCTGTTAATTAATATCTACTACGACTTCACACGGCTATAACTAAAATTTGACTCATAGATTCGAATCACAATTTTGGCGTATGAAAGGTGGATTCTTCCTCTACAAATTCCATACCAGCCTTGCTCTGTTAATTAATATCTACTACGACTTCACACAGCTATAACTAAAATTTGACTCATAGACTCGAATCACAATTTTGGTGTATGAAAGGTGGATCCTTCCTCTACAAATTTCATACCAGCCTTGCTCTGTTAATTAATATCTACTACGACTTCACACGGCTATAACTAAAATTTGACTCATAGACTCGAATCACAATTTTGGTGTATGAAAGGTGGATCCTTCCTCTACAAATTTCATACCAGCCTTGCTCTGTTAATTAATATCTACTACGACTTCACACAGCTATAACTAAAATTTGACTCATAGACTCGAATCACAATTTTGGTGTATGAAAGGTGGATCCTTCCTCTACAAATTCCATACCAGCCTTGCTCTGTTAATTAATATCTACTATGACTTCACACGGCTATAACTAAAATTTGACTCATAGACTCAAATCACAATTTTGGCGTACGAAAGGTGGATTCTTCCTCTACAAATTCCATATCAGCCTTGCTCTGTTAATTAATATCTACTACGACTTCACACGGCTATAACTAAAATTTGACTCATAGACTCGAATCACAATTTTGGTGTATGAAAGGTGGATCCTTCCTCTACAAATTCCATACCAGCCTTGCTCTGTTAATTAACATCTACTACGACTTCACACAGCTATAACTAAAATTTGACTCATAGACTCGAATCACAATTTTGGCGTATGAAAGGTGGATCCTTCCTCTACAAATTTCATACCAGCCTTGCGCTGTTAATTAATATCTACTACGACTTCACACAGCTATAACTAAAATTTGACTCATAGACTCGAATCACAATTTTGGTGTATGAAAGGTGGATCCTTCCTCTACAAATTCCATACCAGCCTTGCTCTGTTAATTAATATCTACTACGACTTCACACGGCTATAACTAAAATTTGACTCATAGACTCAAATCACAATTTTGGCGTATGAAAGGTGGATTCTTCCTCTACAAATTCCATACCAGCCTTGCTCTGTTAATTAAAATCTACTACGACTTCACACAGCTATAACTAAAATTTGACTCATAGACTCGAATCACAATTTTGGTGTATGAAAGGTGGATCCTTCCTCTACAAATTTCATACCAGCCTTGCTCTGTTAATTAATATCTACTACGACTTCACGCGGCTATAACTAAAATTTGACTCATAGACTCGAATCACAATTTTGGCGTATGAAAGGTGGATTCTTCCTCTACAAATTCCATACCAGCCTTGCTCTGTTAATTAAAATCTACTACGACTTCACACAGCTATAACTAAAATTTGACTCATAGACTCGAATCACAATTTTGGTGTATGAAAGGTGGATCCTTCCTCTACAAATTTCATACCAGTCTTGCTCTGTTAATTAATATCTACTACGACTTCACGCGGCTATAACTAAAATTTGACTCATAGACTCGAATCACAATTTTGGCGTATGAAAGGTGGATCCTTCCTCTACAAATTTCATACCAGCCTTGCTCTGTTAATTAATATCTACTACGACTTCACACGGCTATAACTAAAATTTGACTCATAGACTCGAATCACAATTTTGGCGTATGAAAGGTGGATTCTTCCTCTACAAATTCCATACCAGCCTTGCTCTGTTAATTAAAATCTACTACGACTTCACACAGCTATAACTAAAATTTGACTCATAGACTCGAATCACAATTTTGGTGTATGAAAGGTGGATCCTTCCTCTACAAATTTCATACCAGCCTTGCTCTGTTAATTTATATCTACTACGACTTCACACGGCTATAACTAAAATTTGACTGATAGTCTCAAATCACAATTTTGGCGTATGAAAGGTGGATTCTTCCTCTACAAATTCCATACCAGCCTTGCTCTGTTAATTAATATCTACTACGACTTCACACAGCTATAACTAAAATTTGACTCATAGACTCGAATCACAATTTTGGTGTATGAAAGGTGGATCCTTCCTCTACAAATTTCATACCAGCCTTGCTCTGTTAATTAATATCTACTACGACTTCACACGGCTATAACTAAAATTTGACTCATAGACTCGAATCACAATTTTGGTGTATGAAAGGTGGATCCTTCCTCTACAAATTTCATACCAGCCTTGCTCTGTTAATTAATATCTACTACGACTTCACACAGCTATAACTAAAATTTGACTCATAGACTCGAATCACAATTTTGGTGTATGAAAGGTGGATCCTTCCTCTACAAATTCCATACCAGCCTTGCTCTGTTAATTAATATCTACTACGACTTCACACGGCTATAACTAAAATTTGACTCATAGACTCAAATCACAATTTTGGCGTATGAAAGGTGGATTCTTCCTCTACAAATTCCATACCAGCCTTGCTCTGTTAATTAAAATCTACTACGACTTCACACAGCTATAACTAAAATTTGACTCATAGACTCGAATCACAATTTTGGTGTATGAAAGGTGGATCCTTCCTCTACAAATTTCATACCAGCCTTGCTCTGTTAATTAATATCTACTACGACTTCACGCGGCTATAACTAAAATTTGACTCATAGACTCGAATCACAATTTTGGCGTATGAAAGGTGGATTCTTCCTCTACAAATTCCATACCAGCCTTGCTCTGGTAATTAAAATCTACTACGACTTCACACAGCTATAACTAAAATTTGACTCATAGACTCGAATCACAATTTTGGTGTATGAAAGGTGGATCCTTCCTCTACAAATTTCATACCAGTCTTGCTCTGTTAATTAATATCTACTACGACTTCACGCGGCTATAACTAAAATTTGACTCATAGACTCGAATCACAATTTTGGCGTATGAAAGGTGGATCCTTCCTCTACAAATTTCATACCAGCCTTGCTCTGTTAATTAATATCTACTACGACTTCACACGGCTATAACTAAAATTTGACTCATAGACTCGAATCACAATTTTGGCGTATGAAAGGTGGATTCTTCCTCTACAAATTCCATACCAGCCTTGCTCTGTTAATTAAAATCTACTACGACTTCACACAGCTATAACTAAAATTTGACTCATAGACTCGAATCACAATTTTGGTGTATGAAAGGTGGATCCTTCCTCTACAAATTTCATACCAGCCTTGCTCTGTTAATTAATATCTACTACGACTTCACACGGCTATAACTAAAATTTGACTCATAGACTCGAATCACAATTTTGGTGTATGAAAGGTGGATCCTTCCTCTACAAATTTCATACCAGCCTTGCTCTGTTAATTAATATCTACTACGACTTCACACAGCTATAACTAAAATTTGACTCATAGACTCGAATCACAATTTTGGTGTATGAAAGGTGGATCCTTCCTCTACAAATTCCATACCAGCCTTGCTCTGTTAATTAATATCTACTATGACTTCACACGGCTATAACTAAAATTTGACTCATAGACTCAAATCACAATTTTGGCGTACGAAAGGTGGATTCTTCCTCTACAAATTCCATATCAGCCTTGCTCTGTTAATTAATATCTACTACGACTTCACACGGCTATAACTAAAATTTGACTCATAGACTCGAATCACAATTTTGGTGTATGAAAGGTGGATCCTTCCTCTACAAATTCCATACCAGCCTTGCTCTGTTAATTAACATCTACTACGACTTCACACAGCTATAACTAAAATTTGACTCATAGACTCGAATCACAATTTTGGCGTATGAAAGGTGGATCCTTCCTCTACAAATTTCATACCAGCCTTGCTCTGTTAATTAATATCTACTACGACTTCACACAGCTATAACTAAAATTTGACTCATAGACTCGAATCACAATTTTGGTGTATGAAAGGTGGATCCTTCCTCTACAAATTCCATACCAGCCTTGCTCTGTTAATTAATATCTACTACGACTTCACACGGCTATAACTAAAATTTGACTCATAGACTCAAATCACAATTTTGGCGTATGAAAGGTGGATTCTTCCTCTACAAATTCCATACCAGCCTTGCTCTGTTAATTAAAATCTACTACGACTTCACACAGCTATAACTAAAATTTGACTCATAGACTCGAATCACAATTTTGGTGTATGAAAGGTGGATCCTTCCTCTACAAATTTCATACCAGCCTTGCTCTGTTAATTAATATCTACTACGACTTCACGCGGCTATAACTAAAATTTGACTCATAGACTCGAATCACAATTTTGGCGTATGAAAGGTGGATTCTTCCTCTACAAATTCCATACCAGCCTTGCTCTGTTAATTAAAATCTACTACGACTTCACACAGCTATAACTAAAATTTGACTCATAGACTCGAATCACAATTTTGGTGTATGAAAGGTGGATCCTTCCTCTACAAATTTCATACCAGTCTTGCTCTGTTAATTAATATCTACTACGACTTCACGCGGCTATAACTAAAATTTGACTCATAGACTCGAATCACAATTTTGGCGTATGAAAGGTGGATCCTTCCTCTACAAATTTCATACCAGCCTTGCTCTGTTAATTAATATCTACTACGACTTCACACGGCTATAACTAAAATTTGACTCATAGACTCGAATCACAATTTTGGCGTATGAAAGGTGGATTCTTCCTCTACAAATTCCATACCAGCCTTGCTCTGTTAATTAAAATCTACTACGACTTCACACAGCTATAACTAAAATTTGACTCATAGACTCGAATCACAATTTTGGTGTATGAAAGGTGGATCCTTCCTCTACAAATTTCATACCAGCCTTGCTCTGTTAATTTATATCTACTACGACTTCACACGGCTATAACTAAAATTTGACTCATAGACTCAAATCACAATTTTGGCGTATGAAAGGTGGATCCTTCCTCTACAAATTCCATACCAGCCTTGCTCTGTTAATTAATATCTACTACGACTTCACACAGCTATATCTAATTTATAACTTGTAATATCTTTTTGCCATTTTACAACAATAAAATTGTTGCATTTTATTTCAGAGATTTATTGTTTTTCTAATATTAAATTTTTGAATTAATTTTTTAGTATATTTTATTAATTTTGGTTATATCGATGTAAATTATTTTAGTTTAATTTTTTTCGAAGTAATATAAAAAATATTCGCGAAATGTTGTATAGTACAGATATATAATAGTCTTGCCATATTTAACTATAATGGTTTTTCGGGATAATTTTTCGCGATAACTTCCCAGAGGTGTTTTGAAGAATTTCATAGACGACGATGTACTAAATGCAACGAATTTTTGAAAATTGATGATGTTGAACCAACCCAAACAAGTGTTTTATCAACCGAATTTCGTGGTAGGCAACCGGCTATAACAATAAATTCAATCCAAAATTTCGTACCAAAGTATGACTTACGGAATTGTAGCATTAGTAAGCCAGATAAACTCGATGGCTCCGCATTATATAAGTTACTGCAAGCGCAGTAAAGAAAAATACATAAAAAAATACATATCTGAAAAGGTTACACCTCATTTAATTTTCTATAGGAAAATTGTCGAAAATGAATGAATTATTCAATATTTAATTCAAATTTGTTTTATATATAAAATAAAGCTGATTGAAATACCATTTGATATATTTGATACATCTCTAAAACGGACTGGTAAATTAGTTCGTCGTACTGGTTGTAGAAAATATAAATTTCTGTGTTTTTCAAAATTTAACTTCAGTTAAGCGAAGATTTCTTTAATTAATTTGACTTTAAGACTCAGTTTTAAAGTGTAGAGGCAGCAAAGTTCGTGATTCATAACTCATCGTGGTGCTCTCTGGGTAACGAATCAGGTAATGTAGTTGGGGGGAATGTTGACAAAAATCTGCGCATTCTCAATAAAACTACATTTAAAAGTAGGACATGACATTTGTGATGTTTATTCACTGTATTTTTATCAGGAATTTGTCGGGTGTCAATCCAACCGCAAGACTTTTCGAGCAGAGTGCGATGGTAAGATACAACATTTTACGGATATTGAAATTTCCCAAAATCATTCATCTCGCAAGACGGACCAGTTCAGTTTTCTTAAGAGTTAACAACTCAGCGAATCAAAGAAGTGTACTGATTTGTACATTAACTCATGTATAAACCACGTTCACTCGCGAATGAGCCATATATAAATTCTAAAAATAATTGTAGTGGTTGTTAATGGTCTGGCCTACCTAATGCAATAAGCTCTAAGGTTGACATATTAAAGGTTCAACCACCCGAAAACCATTAAAACACCTATCAACCTTCGAATCAAAGAAATGTAATGATTTGTAGATATAATCAAGCAGCAACCACGTTTACTCGAGAATGAGTCATAGACGAATTCTGAAAATATTTGTGGTGATATGTATTGATCGGACCTAGACATTAAAATAAGTTCTGAGGTTGACAAATTAAAGGATGAACTAAGTGACAATCATTGGTTCCCTCGAATCGACATGTTATGATTTGTAGATATAATCATGCGGCAAGTACGTTTACAGAAGAGAATATTGAGGAGGAGCTCATCATGAACCATTAGTACTCTCATTCAAATCAAAGAATTGTTTGATAATTGTGATTGTTTCCTGAAATTTAATTCATTGCCGGTAAGTGCGAATAAGACACATTGTTGTATTTTTATTATTCGACGAGTAGTATGAAAATATTTATTATTTTTTTAAAATTATTTATTAGTGTTTATAAATATTTGAAGAGAAATTACATATAAATTCTCTCTTCAGTTCCCTATTCCTGGGGAATTACCAGAACAGTACCCCTAGATGTGCTGTTTTCGTAAAGACTTATAACATTTCTAAATTTTCTGTTTATCTTAGGACTCATTTAAAAATCGAAACCCAAAATATACAAACAAAAAACTATGGGTCAAATACGATTCGCAAAACCGAATTGGAAGTGGTATTAAATCGTCGATTTACCCAAATAAGACTTTTATCCCCCGAACCAATAAATTAAAATATGTATTGAAAGAAATAGTATTTGGTATCAATCCCACCAGAAACCCCATTGGTTAGATATTATCGTTCTAGAGCCAAGCCAATCTTAACCAATTCTAGGAGAACTAAATTGTTTTTGTAATGCACAGTTTAGCATCACAACTAACTATAGCAAAACACGTTCCTGAAGGTTTGAAAGAATCTATGGGATTTCTGGTGGTCAGAAATCCCACATTATCTCCAAAAACACATTATGCACAAATGTTACCGGTAGACGTGCAAAATCGCACAAGTGATTGATACTTTATTTTACTAACTTATTTTGTCATCATGAGTTAGATTGAGACGTTAGTGAATAAATTATTTGGAATATTTTTTTAGGACATCTCCATATTCACACTTTTTTTACAATGGATGATTAAATTGAAACAGTGTCATGGTATGCAATTTAGTATACGGCTACAGATTTAGTATATGGCTAAAATGCTCTTAATTAGTCTAAAATTACATTTTATTATCTAATTACTTAAATAGTAGATTCTAATTTTAAAATGACGCGTATACATCTGACAAAACCGCATATTTTGCAATCAAAATTTTTATTTAGATATTTACAGCTATTTTCTGTAAAAATAAATCAAATTAATGATTGATAAATTAATTTCAACCAAAATAATCTTAAATTTCACAACTCATAGATCGCATAAAGCAAACATTTGGATCAATACGACAATAAAATCTAGAAATAAAAAATTAAACTTGGATAATATCATAAAGACATTAAGAATCATGTTGATGTATGAACAAATATACACTTGAGAAATTTATAAAATTAATGTTTATGTCATTTATCTTAATTTTAATGTTTTATTTTATAATCTTTACGCTTGTGTATTTATATTAGCATGTTGAGTACATTCATTCAATTATATCAATCTCGCGCGCTCATTTCACATGTCAAACGAAAAGTATTTTTATTGTTTCGTTTGTTGTTCTTATAAGATGTAACAAAAATAATAAAAAAAATCGCTCGAATTATGCTTCAGAATCCTATTAGAAGATTTAATATTTATTTCTGTGCATATTTAATAATGTTCCCTGTGTCATTGAGCAAATATAGCATTAAATATACATAAAACGAAGAAATTAATTTTAAGATTTAAATCTTTGGAAAAAGAACCTTGAAAATTTATTATTATTATTTTTTCTTAATAATTAAAATGACACTTTAATAGCGGCAGTAGCAGAAAGAAACATAAAAAACACTTTGTTAATTATAATTTAATTTTAATTAATTTCGTTTTCTTGATATTGTTTTTTTTTTTTGCTTCAAGTTGGTATCACATTTTAATTAATTGAACTAACTGTATACTGATTTTGAAATTGTAAATTCATTAAGATGAATGGAGTGATAACGAACCCAAATTTTATGGTAATAATGTCGGTCGCGGCTTCTTGTGATATATTCGTGTGGTTTTTGGTGGTGATGTTACGATTCAATTTATAAATTTTTAATGTTAATTTTTGAATATTTGTTTATATTAGGCAATCTACAAAACTATACAGCTACATACATTTGTAGATCTTAAACTAAAAATATAAAAAATATATTTCAACGATATGAAAAGCGCCAATTTTGAAATAAAACATAAATAAGTTACCAGTCGGAAGATGTAACCCCAGCGTCTCAATCGTGGTAATCTTTAATGTGAAATATTTATTTACTACATTAGAATAATTACTAACCTCATTTCAATACGTAATCAAAATAACTAAAACAATGAAGCCAACAGTGTAAAATGTATGTGAGTTAATACACGTTCAACACTTCTAACTTACAAAAACATCCAACCCAAAAAAAAAAACTATGGCCATACCAAGATACACCAACTTCATCTTTAAGCAAATATAAACCCAAAAAATATTCCATAAGACGTTATTTACAATAGTGAACCGAAAAAAAATATCGGATTCTAAAAAAAACTCTGCCATATTTTTACTGTCAGTCCAAAAATAAAACTGTCGCGATATTATAAAAATGTCATGAAAGACGGATTTTTTTTCAGGTCAAAAAATAATCATTAGAATAATTGAAAACAAAGTTACCAATGTTCTATGAATATGAAGTATGAAGCTCGATTATATTCTCGCAATTCAAGTTTAGGAGAATTAAAGATCTGGAGAGAACCAAATCCCTTTTTTACGAATATAAAGCATTTAATTGAATTTGCTATTCATTTTAATTTCGAGAGTGTGCTAAGGAGGATCCATGTCAATAACCATTTTTGTAGGATAGCTTTAAACCCGTGGAGATATTCGAGTATATTACCGTTAACTTTAAGGAGATTTTATATTAGATGGTGCTCAGGGGCCTCTAAGCCAATAACAATTTTTTGAAAATCAGAGCTTTGGAGGGTTCCCAGTACCGTTAATATTTAAATACGTAACCTTTAAAAAATTTACATTCGTTTTAATTCCGTGTTGAAAGTACACGAATACTCTCGTTAACTTTGAGTTGCCTTTTTATTAAAGGTTACTCGAAATCATCCATGTTGAAAAACGGTTTTAGGGAAATCAGAGTTTTTTTGGGTTCCCGTTACCGTTAGTAGTTCGAAATGTACCATTCAATAAAAATTTGCTTTCGTTTTAATTCCGTAACGAAATTATTCAAATTCATTTCAAGAAAATGAGAAATGAAAGATATTCCAATTTTCATTTAACGCATAACATAACATTAATCATTAAGTCTTCGCTCACTACTAAAAAATAGTGTTTTTGCAAAATTCGATTTTATTCATCAACATAGCTTCCTTCCAGCGTGATACATTCATTCTGACACTTCTCTAACATTTCGATTCCTTTTAAGTTGAAACATTTATCTTTGACCTCTAATAGACGTTTGTTCCGTCTGTGATTACTGCGGCAAGTCAAATAGAGTTGTGTAAAGAGCCAATAGTTTTTTCAATATAAAACAATTCACTTATAGAAATTGCAAATTTGATTTATTCTATTTATATAGACATATTACCACGGAAGTGTTTCGCAGAGAGATATAGTAAAAATTCTAGAAGACCATGACGTTTACTATTGTGTCGGTATTCTCCCAACACCATCTGTAAAATCGAGATCGATATTAAAACTTTAACTGAAACTTTTATGTAAATTTTATTATTATTTAATTAATTAGTAATGGGTAATTCTAACATGCTCCCCTTCTCCCAACTTCAATGAGCCGGTTGTTCATGGAATGTAATTCCATCCCAAATAGCGAAAAGAAACTTGTGTCCAAGATGATTTTATGTCTTCAATTAATTCTTTTTTATTTATGTATATTGCTTTCCTCCTTGGTAAGCTTTCCATGAAAGCCGTCCCCAAACGATTACCATTTGGTAAAATCCGCTGAATAATGATCAAAATCAATTTTTCCAGAATGTGATACCGCTCTCCACACCATCACGCCACTCCCTTTACTGTGCCGTTTGTTCAAAATAATTTCATCTTTTCTAAGGTCGAGAAAATAATAGTTATTGCCGTCGGGTCCATCTAAATTATATTTTTTCGTTGAATTGACAAGCTTGTACCACAGTCCGCCCCATTTTATGTGTTGCTTGGCAAATACAAGACACTTGCTCTTACACCCGTCTGATTTGATGGCGTCTTTTTATATTTTCGGTTGTACTAAATTTGCGGCACGGCACGCTGGTGTAATACAGATAGACTTGGGCTCTAATGGCTAAACCATGATTTTATTCCTGATTTTTGTAACAGATAGGTCAGAGTTCGATGCTTCTCTAACAATTACTTATTTGTCTTGGGGAGAGTACAACCATTGAGAGAGTCTTAACATAAGTAAATATAAAGAAAATTCAAGATTGATGAATAGCCGACCCATTCTATTTGAAAAACAAACCACGTTCAAATTTCCACCAATCGCATAATTATTTTTAAATTGATTTAGCAACCTTGGCATAATCTTGAACGTGGAATCATTTTATAATTAAAAATTTGAAAAAATCGAGATTACGTCCCCTAAAACTCCTTAGATCTCTTTCAAGCAAAGTATGAAATTTTACGTAGATCCTCGCTACACCTGACGCAGTTAACATAAATTCGGTTTGAGGTCATCAACGACTAGGCCATCACATTCTAGAATAAAAAAACTTCCAGAATAAAAAATGTTTATCGGTCTTCGATTGCTTCAATCGGTTCCATGTTTAGTTGTTGTGTATTATTCCAAATTTAGAAATAAGAACGCAGAAATCTAAGCCAGAATCACCATAGTTAAGAACTGATTAGTCATAAACCATTGCATAGTTGCCATCGAGTCCGTGTAGAAATAATAAGTTTTAACGGGAAAATTTACGATAGTTAAAACCCTTTACATGAGCTTAGCCAAAAGCTGTACCGCGCTCAATTCTAGTTCAGGTAACAAAACCAAGTTAAAAAGAGCAATAAAAGGTTCACCATGAAATTCTTTGAGAATTGTACATAAGTACCTTTATCCGCAAATGTGAATTAGCATTTTCACTGACGTTAGAGAGTACCATTGTACTCACAGAGTGACACGGATTATATACGAGAAGTGTTTAATAAGGTTGGTAGGTAATACAAATTTTTTTATTTTGTTTTTATTCCGCTATTTAATCTACAAAAAAAAAATCATGAAAATTAATTGTTACAAATTATTGTTACAAACTTTATGTGATTTAAGATTACGTGTTTTGAAAATTAAAAAAGTGGAAAATGTCGAACATTATGCTGACCTTCATAATACTGACCTAATTAATTATATAATTCGTAGTTAGCCGAAAAGTGTCAGTTATTGCTAACAAAATTTATATTAGTATACTAATATTAATTTTTTTAAGATTCTTATTTCGGCTTTATCGGGCAAAATATTATTTTTAATGGTTACCCATACAATGTTTATGACTTTTTTAGCTGTAGAAAACAAAGAGGCCATTTACTCACAATATTTCTACCACAAAAGTAGAATAAATTCACTCCCCCTATTTTTAACCCCAGGGCACTTGTGTACACAAAGATACACAAACCCTCACAAAAATGAGAACTCCCTTAGGTAGCTTCTTGGCGTTGGCAGCTTGGTTTCATACTGATAAAAAGTTAGTCTACTCATCAGGTTACAACGACTAAACTACAAAAGTCCAACTGTTGCTTTGTACGGTTAATACAAAACAAGAACTTATCGATTTAGCGAATTATATCACGAAATTAGAAACTTCATTAAATTCTCACTATGTACGTATGTATTACATCCAACACATATAATTTAGAAGTATTTCATAATCGTTCGTTATATTAATTTGTTTAAGATTATTCTTTCGGCTTTGTCGGACAAAATATTATTTTTAATGGTTACCTATACAATATTTACGTCTTTGTTAGTCGTAGAAAGGGAGTTCTCGTTTTTGTAAGGGTTTGTGTAGCTTTGTGTACATAAGTGTCCTCGGGTTAAACATGGGGGGGGAGTGCATTTTTTCAAACTTTAGAAGTAGAAATATTGTGATAAAATGGTCTATTTGTTTTCTACGACTAAAAAAGTCATAAACATTGTATGGGTAACCATTAAAAGTAATATTTTGTCCGATCATAAAGCCGAAAGAATAATCTTAAACAAATTAATATAACATACGATGAAATATGTACTTATAAACTAATATGAACTTCGTTAACACTAACGTTCTTTTATATAAATTGGTGTAATTTCAAATTTTTTCAATTTTTAATGACAAAATGATCTGGAATTTAAAAATTGTTTGAGTTTATCATCAATTTATTAACGATTATTTTATGTAGCGTGGATGTATGCAAAATTTCGTAGTATGGTTGGACTTGGAATTGGTTTGAGGAGTTTTAGACGTTTAATTTTAAATTTTCTCAATTCTGAATGATAAAATGGTTCCACTTTCAAGATTTTTCAAGTGGGGTATTTCTAAGTAGTTGCAGGGAGTGGAAATTTGAATTATTTGTTTGTTGATATTTAGGGCCCTAATTCAAGATTTTTCCTGTTTGTTATCAATCTGGCAATAACTATTTGGTTTAGAATGATCTACGCAGAATTTCATGGTAAATGCTTTATATGGTGTTATTTCGAATTTTCTCAAATTTTTATTATAAAATCGTCCCGCGTTCAAGATTTTTCCACAGTCATCAATCTGACCGAAAAACGGCCATTGTCAGATTGATCGTATGTACATGATCGATTCATGCTACATTGAATAGTCACATCAAGATTTACAACCAACTGGAAAAATCACGAACGCGAGTAAATCAGAAATATTTTCAAAAATTCGAGATTACACCACCTAAACCTCTCCAAATTATATTACGAAATTTTTGGTACATCCATGCTACATCGAAAAGTCATTTCTAGATTGGAAACCAACAGGAAAAAACTCGAACGCTTGACATTTTGTCATAAAAAATTAAGACAATTCGAAATTACACTCTAAAACTTCTCGGAAATTCCCTAACCATAGTACGAAATTTTACAAAAATTAGCAATTACAATAGAGAAATTTCAAAATCGGACGCCTAAAACTCCTGAAACATCCATTTCTTCAACCATACTACAATATTATGCGTTCATTCATGCTACATCGAAAAGACATTGTTAGATTGATGACCAATTTGATAAATCTTGTATATTGTTATTAAAAATTAATAAAATTTTAATTATACCCCATTAAATTATCTCAGACATCAAGAAAACATGCTACGAATTTGCTTAGATCCATGCTACATTGAATAGTCGTCGTTAGGTAGAAGACAAACTGGAACAATCTTGAATGTAGGGCAATTTTATCTCTAATAATTAAGAAAATTTGAAATCACACTCTCCTCAGATCTCCCTCCACCTTGTTAAAAAAATTTGGTTAAAAAGGGTCATCATCAGTTATTCTTATATTTATGACCATGTGATAACATCTCAAACGATGAACCATTGTATTATTAAAAATTGAGCAAATTTCCAATTTCACTCAACAATTTTCAAACTATCCTCAACCATATTATGAAATAAAACATAAATCAAATGCTCTATATACCGCCGAAATAACACAGTGGTTAAAGCTTTGGCATTTGGATCGGAAGGTACCGAATTGGGGGGGGGGGGGGGGGGTTTGAATCCCGGTAGAGGCACGATGCAAAGTGAAATTTCATCAACAGATTATGATCAGTGGTGAAATGTAACACATCTATGACCTCCCTGTCGGTGGGCAAAACCCATAGGCCAATCCATCTTCCATGCCAGTATAGGCTGGCATGGAGCTTGCAATGTGTAGATGGTTTTAAATCAGTCCTGTATACCCGTACGTCCTCGAGTTGGCCTGGAGGCGTAAACTAAAGACGTAAAACGCATAACCGCGGAAAACCGGATGAGCCTTGAGCCCGAAAACAGGTCGCATAGTTAACAATAATAATAAAAAAAGCTTTATAGAATAACATAGATTGATAACCAAAAACTGGGGCGCGGGCTTATTATCTTTATATATATAATTCTTCTGTACGACTGTTTGTAATTGATCTCCTCCTAATCGGCTGAACCGATTTTAATGAAATTATGGGTGTGTGTTTGAGCGAGTTCCTGGATGATTTACATTCACAATTGGACCCGGTAGGTGGCACTGCAATCGGGTTCTAGGAAATTATTTTTTTTGTTTTTTGGCGAAATATTTTTTTATTGTTTTTTTTTTTGTATTTTTCACATATTAAAACATATAACCCCAAAATTTCACTACCCCCACCACCCCCCATTCTTTATAGATATAATTCTTATGTACGATTTTTTGTGATTGTACTCCTCATATACGGCTGGACCGATTTTAATGAAATTTTGGGTGTGTGTTTGTTTGGGTCTCTGGATGGTTAAGATTTACAATCGGACTCGGTAGGTGTCATTGCAATCGGTTCTAGGGATTAATTTTTTGTTTTTTCATGGATTATTTTTTATTGTTTTTTTTGTATTTTTCACATATCAAAACATATAACCCCAAAATTTCACCACCCCAAAATTTTCCGTACGTGTGTATGTGACTGAACTCCTCTTAGACGGCTGGACCGATTTTAATGAAATTTTGGGTGTGTGTTTGAGTGGGTCTCTGGATGGTTTAGATTTACAATGGGACCCGGTAGGTGGCACTGCAATCGGGTTCTAGGGAATTATTTTTTTGTGTTTTGACAAAATATTTTTTTTATTGTTTTTTTGTATTTTTTACATATCAGAACATATAACCCCAAAATTTCACCACCCCCCATTCCTTTATAGATATAATTCTTATGTACGATTTTTTGTGATTGTACTTCTCCTAAACGGCTAGACCAATTTTAATGAAATTTGGGGGTGTGTGTTTGAGTGGGTCTCTTGATGGTTTAGATTTACAATTGGACTCGGTAGGTGGCACTGCAATTGGGTTCTAGGGAATTATTTTTTTGTTTTTTTACGAAATATTTGTTTTTTGTATTTTTCACATATCAAAACATATTTATAACCCCAAAATTTCACCATCCCCACCACCCCAAAATTTTCTGTACGTGTGTATGTTACTGAACTCCTTCTAAACGGCTGGGCCGATTTTAATGAAATTTTGTCTGTTTATATGAGTGGATCCCTGGATGGTTTAGATTCACAATTGAACCCGGTAGGTTGCATTGCGTTCGGGTTCTAGGAAAACTTTATTTTGTTTTTGGACAAAATTTCTTTTTTTTTTGTTTAGATTTCTTTCATATCCAAACATATAACCCCAAAATTACACAGCCTCTCCTCCTCACCACCCCTAATATTTTATAAAATGATGAAAAATGTGATGAATTTTGACGTACACATCAATGCGCAACCCTCGGTTCGCTGTGTTTCGATTCGCCATGTATCATATTTGCGTGCATATTGAATGTATTATTCATCGCTACACCTATTGAAATAACGTTTTAGATCATAAATGAAGTGTATTTAAACACTTAAATTGAAAAAAATGTGTAGGTGCAATGTTGAAGTGAATACCGTATATGATCTTCAATGAATTACAATGCCAATCAATCTAACCTACACTTCTGCATCGCATTTGGGCCGCTCATCAAGATCCCAATATTTGTTTTTTTTCCACAAATATATTACGAGGCATTAACATAGATTGAAGATCGAATATGAAAATGATTCATTGTGGTATGCCACTGCCTAACCCTTCAACAGACATCATTTACAGCGATGTTCAGCGTGAATAATAGTTTGCAGCCCTTTTTGTTGCACATAATGAAGCGGATTTTTTTTTTCACGCACTTGGTGACACTGGCAAAACATTCCTCACCTCACTGATACCTGCGCGCATTCGATTACAAAATCATATTGCGTTGGCAATTGCTTCATCTGGCATTTGCTTGATGGTGGAAGGACTGCTCATTCAGCACTCAAGTTGCCTTTGATCGTTCACACAAATCCAGTCGGAATGTACCACATATAGAAGAATTGGCGTGGCTAAAATTTTGCAAAAATGCAAAATTATTATCTGGGATGAATGCACTATGACTCACAAGCATTCACATGAACCTCTCGATAAACCGATGAAAGATCTCAACGATAATAGCAGACTTTTCGGTGGCGCTGTACTGTTTCTGTGCTGTCCGGTGATTTCAGACAGATATTGACGGTCATTCTACGCGTTACATGTATGCGGGCGAAACTAACGCATGTTTGAAACAATCATACCTATGGTGAAATGATAATACAATACACCTTAACATAAATATGCAGTCGGACGCAAAACAATCCATCGGCACTGTTGTGTTTTTTCTTTGTTTGCTCTTATTTAATCAAAATGAAAATCGTCCATATTTGTAGATTCATTATGAGCTAACCGACCAACTGAGTTTCACACAGTCCTCCACACAGCTAATACATAAGAAAAACACAACCGTCAGACATTTACACATATGCAACAACAGCAATATATTTTTGGTAATCACATTATTATACTTATTACCAATCTCACGAAAAGTACCCCCTCTTTCGCCAAATGTGCCGATGACAAGCACCAAATATCGTCCAGCGGTGACACGAGAATTGGACGGCGCAGAATAATGAGAAATTGCACTCAATTTTTTATTTTACTTTGGGCAACAGCAAATCACAGAATGACGAAACGAAAACATTGAATGTCTAACTCAATGTCAAATGTCACTTAATATACAGTTTATGGGAAATTCGCACATCGAAGAAACGTTTGCTAAACCCGCTTGCCTGCTATAGCCAACGTTCAGGAAGGTCAGTCGGGTCCGCTAGTATCATTATAAGATACAAAAAATCGGAATTCCACCTCCTCGTCAGGACAGTCATATGGCAAAAATCGAAGTAAATTACGATACACTGACATAGTTGCCCTCTCATTCAACGAACTCTGAGGTTGGGTTGGTGGTTAGTAGTTCGATTGAACATTAAAGTCAAATTCAGAAAACTGTAAAAATATGTTGAATTTTGACTTCAGGGTCGAAATAGTAACAAATTGTAGGCAACCTGATGAGTAGACTAACTTTTTATCAGTACGCCAAGAAGAGAGCTAAGGAAGTTCTCTTTTTTGTAAGGGTTTGTGTATGTTTGTGTACACAAGTGGGGTAAAATGGGGGCAGCACGTTTTTCTACTTTTGTGGTAGAAATTGTCTTTGTTTTCTATGACTAGAAAAGTCATAAACATTGTATAAATGCCATTAAAAATAATATTTTATCCGAAAAGCCGAAAAAAATCTTAAATATAAAAGGTTATCGTCTATTTTAAAGTGACATTTAAGCTAAATTTGATACTTTTTCGCATTGGTATTATGTATACTGTTACTTCATCTAAAGTCAGACATGAATGACTTGAATATATTTATATATGTATTTATAACATAACGATAACCGTCTATTTGGCGAGTGGCATCAAGGCCAGATGTTTAATTATTTTTTGAAGTTAGGAGTTACTGTACTATTAACTTTGCCCGCAGTCAGACTTTGGAGTCAGAAATATAATACACTTAAACGTTTAATTTAGTAAAGCAGTTAATTGACATCAAAGAGACATCTTGCACTGGCGAAAGTCTGTTATACGAATGGAACTGGCCTACTTTTAATATATCCTTATATATGGCGTGCCTGTTTCATTTTCCTACTTGATTCGTCGACAAATGATGTTTTTAGTTTTCGAATATCTCGGCGAATAAATAGCTTTTGGTTTACCTGGTATACGTCGATATATAAGATATACGTCGTAGATCAAGATAAGCTAGTTACCCTAATTCTTGAAATCAATTAAAAATTACCTATATACGTTTAACAACCAGTTGAAATTATCATGCAAAACTCGGCTTAACCTTGCAAATATTTTATGCCGCTGTAATTAGGAGGATTTATGATACCACCGGTGATTCCGTTCTCGATATATTGCAATCATAAATCAATCAAGACCAGTTGTTCCAACTCCAAGTATCATTAATCTTTTAAATTAACTACTCAAGAAATATATATGATATCCAATTTTTTTTGTGGTATCTCTTAGCATAGTGTTCCAGAAAAAAAATGTATTAAGCGGTATAAATAATTATAAAGTAGAAATTAATACATCGAGCATGGTAAGTAAATTGTAAAAATCAACCAAAATTTTATAACTAATGATCCACACGGCGGAATAATGCATCTTTGGAAAACAAAAACCGCACCACAAATAGAACCTCCCTCCCCGTACTTATAGTCTAAGATTAAAATAAAAAAATTCATTAAACCAAACTTGGTTATCTGCAGCAGTTAATTATTTACCTTTTAATTAATTATTTATTTTTTTGGTATTATAAACAAATAAATAATTCATACAAAAACAAGACAAATGAACGTACTGTAAGCGCAAGAACTTGTGTATGAACGATAGAATTATGATGATTGACGTCGAGAACAACGACAAAAGAATAATAAGAAGTTAACTTGAAACTTCCATAAAACAGCATGGTTACAAAATAAAAATACAAACTTAATACTTTAATAAATTTAATAAGTTTCGTTGCAGTTCTTACTTTTATTAACAAAGCGCATAACCTTGAACTAAATATGTGCACACAACAAAACTAGAGATTAAACATATGTATGTGCCACAGATTCAATGCCACTTAAGTTTGTATATATTCAAGTCAAGAGTCAGTGTGATAGGTTTAGAATAATGATTAACAGTTAATATAGGGTGGTGTACAAGTTCTGCAGACTAATACCTGACTCTTGATCTGTATTTTCCGAGGTGATTTTGTTCTAAATTAGTAGGGTCCTAATTGCTGCATATAATTGCACATATGAAATAGGCAGGTAAGTATTTGAAGTTAATATAGGTTCTATAGATTTAGATGATTCGTGAAAACACATGATTATTGTGCATTGCTTCCTGTTCTTACAGGTTATTGTCAGTTATAATTTCTTCATAACGCTCTTCTTTTATGCAACATAAATTTTTTTATTTTTATTGGATAATTTGAACATTGTTCTGTTTGTATGTTTTATGTTTGTTCTGAGCTTTTGAAATTATTTATTCAGGGGTGTTCGTGATATTATTTTGTCACTGAAAGTGAGCATTAAGGTAAATTCTGATATATTAACATCAGCTACCGGTACTTTTAGTTCTAAACATCTGTAAGCCAGAAAACTGAATTTCCACGAGATTCAAGCTAGTCTTGATCCCCAAATGAATATTGTTTCTATTAGTCTCCTCATCTTTCAAAAGTCGCCATTATTTAACATGCTTGGTTTTTCTCAAGATTTGTTTCGGGTTTTCAGACAAAATATTACTTCTAATGGAATTTTATACAATGTTTACGACTTTTCTAGTCGTAGAAAACAAAGATTCCATTTACTCACAATTTCTACCACAAAAAATAGAAAAATGCACCCCTCCCTATTTTTAACCCCATGGTACTTGTGTACACACAGATACACAAACCCTTACAAAAATGAGAACTTCAATTGAGCCAATTGTTTTTTGTTGACATTCCAGCCATGCAAAATATATAATTAGTTGGTTTACAAACAGCTGTTTTTATTGTGAAATGTGTTTTAGATAAATTTCATATTTATTTTCAGTAACTTGACAATATTTTTATACAAATCCAAATAAAAAAAAATTATTTAGGTTATATCCATATTCCAAATATTTTCGGTACGAAAATTGCCACAAACCAAGAATTTAACATTTACTGTTTACATAAAAATTATAATCTTTAGCTAAAATGTTTTATTGAATTTAAAATATAAAATAAAAATTTACTTGGTCTTGTTGGCACCACTTTGGTTTACATGAATTTAAACTAATTTAATTTCTAACAAAATTTTTACTTATTACTTTAAACACTATTTTTACTTAATTACAAATTACTAAAACTTATCACAGAATCTAAAAATATATTAAAATAATTTTAATTAATAAATAAAGTAGTAAACAAAAAAAAAATTAATAATAAAAATGGTTTCCTTGCGCATCAAAAATGTATCTTCTTCTGCCGTATAAAAAAAAAACAACAAGAAATCGTATTTTTAAGCTTTTCTTATTTCCGAGCGAGAAATTAATTTTTCTTAAGTAACAGTTAAAATTTAACGAAGGTTTCATTGGGTTTCTTAAATAAAAATTAAGTTCGGCTGGGTAATGTAATAACCCTGGCATGCCGTTTATCGCATTGTTATTTTTTTATTAAGTTAAGTTTTTATTCCTGACTGGTTCCCACTTTAGGTTTCTTCTTGGCAGCTTGGTTTCGTGCTGATAAAAGGTTGGTCTACTCATCAGGTTACAACGACAAAAATGTAACTCTTGCCTTGTACCGATAGTACAAAACATGAACTTATCGATTTGGCGAATTATATCACCAAAACAGAAATTTCTCGAAATTCTCACTGTGTAATGAGTGATTCATTTTGAGGTACCTTTCAAATAATAAAAAAATTCAACTTTATCGAGTAATCCTTATTATCATAAAAAATAACCATTCTTTACATTTAGTTTTTAAAGATTATTAAGACTTTTAAATGTTGCCCGTAACTGCGGCTAACATGGTCCATTCTGAAGTTTCAATTTTCGATGACGCGTTCGAGCATTTCGAGTGGTATTTCGCCAATGACCCGAGTAATGTTGGCTTCTAATTCCTCAATCGTAGCCGGCTTATCCATGTAGACTTTGAACTTTACATAGCCCCAAAGGAAAATGTCTAAAGGTGTGATATTACAAGATTTAGATGGCCAATTCACTGGTCCGAAGCGTGAAATTAAATGTTAACCGAATTGTTCTCGCAATAAAGTCATGGTTAAATAAAACCAAGCAACAAGCAGCGTCTTATCGGACCAAATGTCGTCGAGCTCACGGGCTTCAATTATAAATAGCAAATATAGTTCGTGATCATAACGGGTGCCATTCACAGTTACGTTCCGGCTGCCCTCATTTTTGAAAATAATATCGACCGATGATTGCCCATAAACCACACAAGACCGTTGTTTTTTTTCTGGGTGTAATGGTAGCTCTAGAACATCTTCGGGTTGCTCTTTAGCTCAAATACGACAATTTTGCGTATTAACGTAGCAGAAATGGGCCTCATCGCTGAACAAATTTTTTGTCATAAAACCCCTACTGAAAAAGTACCTCTAAATGAATCACCCGTTATGTGTACTAAGCCAACTCATATAATTAAGATGTTTCTAAAATCGTCCGTGCCAATAATTATTTAACATTTTTTTCGGCTTTTCGGACAAAAATTATTTTTAATGGTATTTATACAATGTTTACGACTTTTCCAGCCGTAGAAAAGCAAAGAGGTCATTTACTGACCGTATATCTACCACAAAAAGTACAAAAATGCACTCCATCCATTTTAAACCCCAGGGTACTTGTGTACACAACGAGGTTTCTGATTTGTTGATATATTTCACCAAATCGATAAGTTCTTGTTTTGTGCTACAATCATAGAATAAGTACATAAGAATGATAATTTTCTTGTATTAAAATGGCATTAGGCATATAATTGGGTACTGGCGTATAATTGCTAACGCAGTACGAGACAACGATATATTTAGGATTGTTCGCCTTTCCTTGTTACACAATATTGAAAACAAGAAGAAAACGTTCTTATTTTTTTGGCTCGACTATATAGTAAACGAAAACTTATACTATTAAAGTTAGCCGAAAGTTTCCAGCCGAAAGATAATGCAGATAGTGTCTCGAATACAGCAAAAATCAGTCACGAACTCGAATTTAGGAGAATTTAGGATCGAATTACATCATTCGGGTGAAGGAGAAATTATTTTAGTTTATAGGAATTTAAAAATCGATAGGGGTGAGAGTATAAAGAGTGTTTAAAAATAGTCAAGACACTATCTGCATTATCTTTCGGCTGGATTCTTTCGGCTAACTTTAACAAGGTCGAAAACTTTTGAATTATATTCCTGTGAAGTATGCTTTGCATAAATATAAAATGGGAAACGAAGTACGAAAAATAACGAAAAGTATAATTCATAAAAAATTAAAATTATACACATTCAACCATACTCGTAAATTGAAGCAAAAAACTATATGCAGCCGCATATACATATATAGAAAAAATAATTATCTATCTATTTTACTTTATTTGTTTAATATTATTTTTATATGTATATAGAATATTTTATTTTTTATAAATGTTTATTATACACACACAGATAAACAAATAAATCGTGCGGTCGTTTTTAATAACCCGACAGTATGATCATTGTCACATTGTGTTGTTTTGTTATTGCCCAGTAGTACAAATCAGCGCACAAAGAGCGCATACACAGCATATAATTAGAGCGCTCAATTTTTACTTCAAATTGGTGCACCTAATTCCATGCTATTCGTATTGTTGTCGACCGAAAACTCGGCTTTGTTTCCCCTTAAAATTAATTTATCTCTCTTTCATTTCGATTTGAGTATAATATGTAACTGTTAACGCTGGTTTACCAGAAAATATTTTTTTAATGTATTTTGTTGTATCAAAACTAAACACAATCATATATTATTGTGTTTGGTTTTATTATCATTCAGATACAACTACACATTTTTTTAATTTTGTATACTTACTTTATATATATGTTATTCATGTATTTCCATCTGAAAAACATTTACAAACATCGTCATACGTATGCATTCAATATGTTTCAAATCAACGCACACCTATTACCTTCAGCTGAAATCTGGAGACTGATAGAAATTAAATAACAATTATTGAAATGAAATTGATAAACAAGAGATTAGGTGGGGGTAAAAAGGCAGTGCATAGAAGAAACCGAAGTAAATTTATTTGTTTTCTCGCTTCGACATGTGCAAATGTTTCCATCTATTTCATTCTGCTATCAGCGTTTGTTTGCTGGGTGTTTCCTTCATTCAAAAGTTTTCGTTTACTATATAGTCGAGCAAAAAAAATACGAATGTTTTTTTCTTGTTTTCAATATTGTGTAACAAGGAAAGGCGAACAATCCTAAATATATCGTTGTCTCGTACTGCGTTAGCAATTATACGCCAGTACCCAATTATACGCCTAATGCCATCTTAATACAAGAAAATTATCATTCTTATGTACTTATTCTATGCTACAATGGTACAATGAAAGAGTTTAACTTTTGCAGTTTTGTTGTTGCAACCTGAAAAGTAGACCAACTTTTTATTAGTACGAAACCAAGCTGCCAAGAAGAGACCTAAGGAAGTTGTCATTTTTGTAAGGGCTTGTGACTTTTTGTATCATTGTGTACACAAGTACACTATGGAGTCCAAAATGTCGAGGGGTGCATTTTTCTACTTTTTGTGGTAGATATATTGTCAGTAAATGACCTCTTTGTTTTCTACAGCTGGAAAAGTCGTAAACATTGCATAGATGTCATTAAAAATAATATTTACTCCGAAAAGCCGAAATCTTAAATAAATTAATGTCACGGGCGGTTAAAAAAAACATCTTAATGCTTGGTTTTGTTTATTTCTGTTTTGTTTTTTTTACAACTGTAAGTATTGATTAAAAACGACGTAATAGATTTAATGTCCTTTCAAGGCCAATTAATACTCCCTTTTCATTCATTTACACACCAATTATTCATCTACTCACTCAATTACATTAGAGCATCTGCATGTTACAAGCTCCGTGTCATCCAGTAAAATTATACGAATGAAGGATCGGTATAAAGTTCCGCACAACATCTAGAGTCATAGAGGTGCTTATTAGCATCGCCAATCGAAATCATGTAATGCAAGTTCGTTTTGTATCCTGTCCGTAATAGTATTCGAAACCAGCACCAGACCTATCGATGGAATATTCATTTAGTTAAGCAATATAAAGAAAATTAATCAAATATTTAGTTCATAAATATAAATATAAAAAATATAAATATAAAATTAATATTCTTCCTACGATCTGCTTCCCTGTCTCTGTAATAAATAGTATCTCTTTCCGTTTTTACCACGCTTATATTAGCTCACTCTGTATGTGTCTGTTCGTATCGTCAAATTTTGTAATCAATTTTTCAACCACTAATGTTGAAGCGACAGTCCAATTGAGCTGAAATTTTGCATGCAGGCTTAACTCCGATGACAATACAAGATTCTTACATTTTTGGACATTAAAAAATTCCGATTACTAAAAAGTAGAAAATAAAATATATTTAAAAAAACTTTTTAAAAAACCACGCTTATATTTAAAGGCTCTAAAAAGTAAATAATATAATAAAAGGCTTTGAAAAGTAAAAAATAAAATTTTACTTCCTTACCAAGGTATATTTATAACAAGTAGAAATTTAAAATTAATATGACTAAAAATATAAGCGTGAGGCGCTCTTTCTGAATGTATATACTATCTCTCACTATATCATTTTTACGTTAATACTAAAATGCTCCAGCAAAAAATCTATTCTTATGATACATCAGAATAGACTGTTCCATTAGTGTAACTAAAAGACTTTACTAAGACTTTACTTCATGTGTCTAGTAGTCTTAAATTACTAATGCCGTAAAGGAGCGCCCCACGCTTATATTTTTAGTCATATTAGTTTTAAATTTCTACTTGTTATAAATATACGTTGATAGGAGTAAGAAAGAAAAATTTTATTTTCTACTTTTCAAAGCCTTTTATTATATTATCCACTTTTTATAGCATTTTAATATAAGCGTGGTTTTAAAAGTTTTTTTTAAATATATTTTTTCATACTGTTTTTAATTTGGGTTGAAAGCTATCTGATTTTGTGTGTTTTAATGGAGAAACCTTGAGTTTTATAATAGAGTAGTTCAATCAACCTCAATCAACTTTGTTTTGGAAATATTTACACCCAACTAATTCAAAAAGTAGGCCAGAAAAGAATAATTTAGGAAAAACTGATATGAAAATATTTTTCCCAATTCCCTATTCCCGGGGAAAGCCAGAATAGTGACACTGGAAGCAATATTCCTTGTAAGAAACAGTTCTGTTTTGTGTAATGCAAAGGATAACTTGGCGTCGATTTGAATGGCTACTAAGGTATTTTATTTGTTATTGGGAGACAATCGCATGAGTTCCAATTGCAGCCCAACTAAATCAAGCTTTTTTCTATCTTCGATGCGCTCTAACTCGCCCTTGTGTTTAGAGACTGCAACAAATATATCGTCATATATTCCTAAGTAATGGATAGAGTACAGAACCATGAAGTTGTCTTAAAACATTGTACACTTCTTCCGAGCGGTACGTCGGCTTTTTCAGCCAGCTTGGTAACGAGCTGAATATCATTAATAATTTAATGGTCCTTTTGGAAACCAGATGTGCAAGGCCTGCAATCTTTTTATAAACTTGCGCGCTCCATCCAACAAACAAAATGGAAAAACAGAATTGTCCTCCGATTTGTGTTAAACCGGGAGTAAAATTTTCATTTTTTTATTTCATGGCAATAATTAGAAAAGGAGTATTTCGATCTAATTTAAAATAAGGTGTTCTTAAACCTCTCTTCAAAAAGGAATCTCTTGCTGGCCCCAATAATTATCGTCCAATTATTTTACTTAACACCTCGAAAACCTTCGAAAGAATTATAAAATTCCGATTATTGAAATTTTTGGGTAAAATTAAGTTTTTGGACAAGAGGCAATTTGGGTTTATAAGAAATTCCTCTACTGAAAATGCACTCATTTCTTTTTTAACGCCCGTGCATCATTGTTTAAATGGAAACATCAAAGTGGCTGCTCTTTTTATTGACATTACAAAGGCTTTCGATACAGTAAATCATTACATATTGTTGGATAAGTTATCATATATCAGAATCCGAGACGTATCATTTTCATTATTTCAATCTTATCTACAAAACCGAAGCCAAAGTGTTTGTATCAATAATATCTATAGTAATGAAAATATGTTATTTTCATTGCTATAGATATTATTGATACAAACCCTTTGGCTTCGGTTTTATAGATAACATTTAAATAATGAAAGCGATACGTCTCGGATTTTGATTTATCGGATTTGATTTATAATATAGAAGTTAAACAGGGCTCGGTATTAGGGCCCCTTCTTTTTTTTATTTACTGCATTTCGATATTAAATTGCATGGCGACATTGTCCAACCAGATATGGATTCGTTAGAAAGGGATGTGAAGGAAGATATGAGATTATAAAAGACATGGTTTTACGTATATCATTTTCAACCCTATCCTCAGCCTAAGTCTAAAATGATGTTTATCAACGTGGGATGGTAGAATCCAGGATCTGAACCTACTAACTGAACCTACTATCTGAACCTACAGAACCTACTATTGAAACCGTAAGAACGTTCAAATATTTTGGGATTCATAAAGGCTACTTAACAGGTCATTTTTTGCAAGAAACATTTGCAGTTTCGAGTTTTTAAAATGTTTATATTATGCCTTGATTGATTCGCATCTTATATATGGTATAACATGTTGGGGTGGCATCTACCAATATCCAAAAAGTAATTAAAATTCGAAAAGCGGTCGTTAGAATAATACATTTTCTTCCGAGGACTTCACCGTCATTCCCTTTGTTTTATAGTTATAAAATTTTTCCCATCGTGCGATTCGTACGTTTTCGAAATCTCAAAGATCTTCAAGAAGTGGTAATCGTTTAATCAGCATGTATATATAACAGCGAACCGTATATGTTCCGAAATCAAAATAAAATTAAAATTCCACGACATAAGGAACATTTAAACGATTTATTTCGTACACTGTGCCTATATTATTTGCCAAGATGCCTCCTGTTATTGCAAACATCAGTACATTTAGGGAGTTTCGTCACTGTCTAATGGAATGATCATTTGCAACTGAAGATATTGAAAATCTCTTTAAAACAATCAGTTGGTTTAAAGATTATTGTGAAGACAATTAAATTTATGAGTGTTTTCTTGAACTATAAGATTCTTTGGATGTTCTGAATTTATTTATTATTTATAATTGCTCAGTTTATATTCAAATTCAAACTATGTATATGTATGCTTTATTTTTAATTTGCAAAACATACTTTTTAATTACTTTATATATTGTATAGTTTTGCTTATTTTTTGACTTATATAAAGTAACTATCTAATACCAATTTTATTTTATGTACTACATATATTGAATCGTGACTCGAACTCATTTTTTTTCTAAGATCAAAAATCAAGTTCACTAATTATTAAAAAAAAAAATCTGTTTTTTCAAATACCTGGGAAAGTACTTTTTCGATTTAGGTCGTATCTCCAAAAACTATTCGAGGTGTCCTAGGAAATTCCTTGCGAGGAATTCTTCTAATGGCGGTAATTTGTTCATCCATTGTGAATGGTGGTACGCTGTTCGTTTTCGTAGTACTTGGACGAATATTGGAGGGGTAGATGAACGAAGGAACATGGCAGATACATACCAGAACGTGCTGGTACTACAACCCTATTTGGAGCTTAGATATTACCGCAACATGTAGAGCGTAATCCGCGGGTTGTTCTCTATCTTTATCGGTACACGACGGTAGCAATTGTTTGATCGACCATCATCTTTATGACTAAGACCAACTTCTAGCTTCCTCTTAATTCTATTGCTACTTTCCAGTAGTTCAGTATTTCTAGAATTGGCATTAAATCTCGCCTATAATGCGGATTCTAACGATTATTATTTTGGATATATCATTAATATAATATTTTACATATCTCATTAATATACATCAAAAATATTCAGTATTTTCAATCTTCTATTCATAGAGAAGAAATCAGACTTTTTTCTTAAATTTATAAATAGTTGAACTCTGAACTGTTTGTTTAGAATTAATGCACTAGCCCTGAAACACGGTAGCTGTAGTAATCCGTAGACAAAAAATTGTCTTCACTTGCTATTAAGTAGACTGGTTTTCTTAAAAGCTTCCCATTATCATTTTTCAAAAACATTTCCAGTGCCATCAATTATAGCACACGAATACTTGAACTTAACATTTTGCTAAAGTTTCCTCAACATTTCATTTTGCACACATCTACGAACACAAAAAGTATAGGTATTTCTTGTTTATTTTATTTTAGTTTTGAAAAGTTCAACAAAAAAACTGCATTCAATATAAAAAGTGCATATTAAGCTTTTGTTGTGCTTGTTCTAAATAAAAAAAATAATAATTTTAATAGAAAAAGTAAAATGCTTAACATAAAAGTAATACTTGAAATTAAACTTTTTTATTGACTCAAAACATTAAGTTGTAAGCTTTTTTATATGCTTTTTGCAGTTTAACATGGTACTCGTATATATGTGTACCGAGAAATTTTTGTTCTTTCGCTTCGTATTTATGTTTATATGGACTGTGCGCTTGCATTTCTTACGTTTTTATTGTGCACAAAACTAAAAACTGCATTCGATGCGATATAACCAAATGACGACGATACCATTATACCATATAAAGTTTATAATAATATTGTTCTTTTTATGTAACTAATTATTTAGTTTTTTAAATATATGATTAGTGTTGACATGTTACTGGCGAATAGTTTACGATTTATTTATTTTGTTGGTGCTTTCGGTAAAATGACAAAAGTTTTTCTATTCTGTAATCTTATGAGAAGGAAATATTTTGATAATAAGATATGATTACTAACTTTAACTGTAAAATTTTAACCCATTTTTATTAAAAACTGGGATCATATCATATGTGTATAGTGTTGTGTACGGTGCTATTCGACTACAACATATTTGACTTACACTTTGCTACAATGTTTGTGCTTACATATTTGTTATATAAAGTTATCAGTTTGATAAACTTTTTGATTATTTTTATTAAGCAGATATTGTGTTATCTAATTTTCAAATAAAGTCGCACGTACGAAAACTAAAACTTTTATTAAAAAATTTTTATTTTTCATAATCTAATATTATTTTATTATATGTTTAATTAAAAAATATGGTTGAGTGGATTAAATAATTTAATAAGAGGAAGAAGCAATTTTTGAAACATTTTCGAAATGTAAAGAAACTCAAAAAATTATCTAAATTTTCAACTAAGAACATTCAAATAGACAAATCAACAAAAAAGTAACCGGAATCTCGTCGAGAAATTGGCTAAACAACTTTAAAGGTACAATTCTTTTTCAATTTCTCAGGTCCTTTATGAGTGTACAGTGTGCCCTTTTTGAGCAAAATTTAAGTTCTAAAAATCTCAAAAATTCTGATATTTTTTTTAAATGTTAACCAATTTATAGTGTATTGGATTTGAATTAACAATTTATGGACATCGCATAGACTCACATCAACATAGGCTCACATAGTGAGAACTGTAAACGACTAAAAAGGGACACATTGGGGTAGATACTCGTTCAACTAACAACCAACAATTTGCTAGCCAAAATCCTGACTACTCAATCAATTTTACCAAGGAAATTTGATTTTAAAATTATGTTTTTCAAAAATTTTTTGTTTTTTCGATTGGATAGTAAATTTTGCGGGTTCAAAAAATGAACAGCAAATTTTTGTATTGTTTTACTGTGCAATTGCAAAAATTTTATAAAAAATATAATAGAAAGTCAAATTTTCTTGGTAAAACAGCCAGGTGCTCTATTCTTGAATTATTACGAAAATTTTTGGTACCGTTTTCGTAATAAAATTATTTAACTTTTTTTAAATATTCGTAGTTAAAACGCAATGATTTCACACAGTTTGATGTCCCAAATTATTTATTTAGAGATGTAATGGACATTGTGTTACCTAGGTAGTAAAAAAGGTTATTTCATTTTTTCTTTATTACTATGGGGGTGATCATTTAGAAAATTTGGATTCATTTTTTAGAATTACCTCGGTTTAATTTTTTTTTTTTTAACAATTCTATTTCTATTTGATGCCCAAAATAAGGGTTTGTTGGAGATAATAATAAACATTCTATTTTTTCCTTTACATTTTATTTCCTAAAATAAAAGACTCATGAGAAAGTCTGTGCAGATCAAGTTTAACCG